>OZ025258.1:31140399-31370725 GCA_964019135.1 Arenicola marina
TGGGCCCTCCCCGGCAGGCGCTGGCCAAGTGCATGGCGTGCTCAGAGCATTGTCATCCCAATCCAGTGGTGCTGCAGGCTCCGGAAATTGCCCCTCCACTGCCCTCTGTCAGCCTCCCATAGTAGCCCCCCCCCCTCCTCCTTAACTCTCCCCGTCCTTCCTCTACACCCTCCTCCCCACCGCCCTGCCTCTACACCCCCGCCGCCCTGCTTACACCCCACTCCTATTTCCTCCTTCTCCCTCCACTCCACCCACTCACCTATATCCGCACTCCGTCTACACCCCATCTCCGCAATCCCTCTACACCCCCCCCCCCTCCCCCGACTCCGCAATCCTTCTACAGCCCATCCTCCCTCCGCCCCCCCCCCCGTTTAAACCTCACCCCCTCCTCGTTCCTCACGGGACACGGTGGTTCCCCCAAGCGGCCACGTATCGCTTTGTATTTGTCTCATCAAGCCTCGACCCCAGCACTTGATGACTCTGACATCCACTGTCACGCCCCGTCTGTCGCTCGCCCGAGCGCCCGCCTGGTTCTGGCCTCTGGAACCGGCTTCACTGGAGACACGGTTATATCCGCGTCAGTGGAACCAGCCTAGTTCCACTAAAAATGTAGACCGATCACTTGCGACTCACCTGTGGGTTTTTGTTAATACCATTTTACATGTATTTCCTATATCAATGAGGGATACAAAACATGTCCAGTGACCAGTTTACATCGCCTGCGAACAGGTTGACTCGCACATCTCTCAGCAGCAGCAGTCGACAGCATATTACAAGACAATCACCTATTGAAGGGGATGCATCCATTGGAATGCCTTGGTGAGGCTACATGCTGGAGGGTCTTGGTGAGGCTCCATGCTGGAGGGTCTTGGTGAGGCTCCATGCTGGAGGGTCTTGGTGAGGCTCCATGCTGGAGGGTCTTGGTGAGGCTCCATGCTGGAGGGTCTTGGTGAGGCTCCATGCTGGAGGGTCGTGGTGAGGCTCCATGCTGGAGGGTCTTGGTGAGGCTCCATGCTGGAGGGTCTTGGTGAGGCTCCATGCTGGAGGGTCTTGGTGAGGCTCCATGCTGGAGGGTCGTGGTGAGGCTCCATGCTGGAGGGTCTTGGTGAGGCTCCATGCTGGAGGGTCTTGGTGAGGCTCCATGCTGGAGGGTCTTGGTGAGGCTCCATGCTGGAGGGTCTTGGTGAGGCTCCATGCTGGAGGGTCTTGGTGAGGCTCCATGCTGGAGGGTCTTAGTGAGGCTCCATGCTGGAGGGTCTTGGTGAGGCTCCATGCTGGAGGGTCTTGGTGAGGCTCCATGCTGGAGGGTCTTGGTGAGGCTCCATGCTGGAGGGTCTTAGTGAGGCTCCATGCTGGAGGGTCTTGGTGAGGCTCCATGCTGGAGGGTCTGGGTGAGGCTCCATGCTGGAGGGTCTGGGTGAGGCTCTATGCTGGAGGGTCTGGGTGAGGCTCCATGCTGGAGGGTCTGGGTAGCGTTGTGATCACCGTGGTTTTACCGCAGTGACCTGTAGACGTGATGGTTCATATCTTATCTCCGGTTCAGCTGGCAAATGCCATCCCGGTGTTGTCCCGTGTATAGATGACTGGCTTAGCTCAATGGGTTCGGTGCACTGGTCAATATATCAATGGCCATTGACAGTATTTTCGCACCTGGAAATTTGTTATTTACATTTTAAGAATAAGTTGGTATTTATGCCAGGATCTCTCGTGTTTTTATCATTTCCGCTCAATTCTTTGGCCGTATCTGTTCGTTTCGTGTTGTGAACAGCGCCACATCGGTCGACGGAAAGTGGAAGCGAGACTCGTGAATTAGAAATCAACGAACTCTGGGCCAGAAACCTGGTTGTCTATCCTCGATAATAAATGACATTTTAATCGGTTCTCATATCTACCAGTATAGTGCAGCATTGTGGCCGGAGCCCCCCCCCCCCCAACCTCCCCCCCACGCTGTCCTGGGCTGGGTTCATATAACTCGTGGGTGGGCGGGCTGAGTGACTTGCAGTCGTTGTGATGTTGACTATAACACTTGGAACTCCCTTCAAGCAGACAATTGAACACACGATGCTGACCTGGAGTGCTGGGACTTACAAGGACCCCTCGTCTATTCACCCCCTCCAGGCCCCTCACCCCACACGGCCAAGCCGCACCCTCCCACCTCACCCAATCCCGTGGTCCTCATCCTCTAGGACATCTGGTGGGTGGGGCAGAAAACCCTGACCTTCAAATCAAGGGGTTGGCGAACAGGGAGGGCAGCTGTCAACAGAGGGAGAGAGTGGGGTGGGGGTGGGATGCGGTGCGGTGCGGTGGTCAAGGTGACTGGGAGAGGGTGGGGTGTGTAGCGTGGAGTGGAGAGGGGGGAGGTGGGGTGTGGCTGGTGGTGATAGTGATGATGGTATCGACGAGATGGAGATGACAGCACTGTTTAATAACTTGTATTGATCAGGGGAGGGACTCGCGAGACTTGGCATTCCTGTGGGAAATACGGCTGGTAATAAGTGTGCGGCTTCAAGTCTGTCTTATGGGGGGGGGGCTGTGGGCGTGGAGATACACGGCGGGGGTGGGGGGGGGGGGGAGAGGACGGGGGAGGGGGGTTATATGGCTGGTGAGAAAGCCCACCTTTGCTGTTGTGGTTGAATCAGACTAACTACTTAACATCCGCGTGTGTATAATCATTTTAAGATAACATTAGTAACTATGAAGGTCGTAATTTGTTGGATACGTGATTTGTCATTATAATTAGCCTAGTGGAATATGGCGAAGACCTCGAGACGACACAGCTGTCACAAAGTGGCGTAGCGTAGCATTGTAACACTTATCGATTATTCATCTGATCACAATATTGTACATTGGGTCTAAGGGGAAGGGGCGTTGTTTGTAGAAGGCTGAGGACTCGTTGGGGGAGGGAAGGAGGGAGGCGGGGAGTGAGTGGGTGGGGTAGAAGCCATGGGCGGATTGGATGTTTGATGGGAGTCATCAGGTCATGCAGCAAAAGGGTTGTCGGGGGACGTGCCCGTTGCTGTGGGGAAAGGTCACGCTGAGGGTCACGGGGGGAAGGAGGCATTGTTGTGGTAATAAATGTCAGGGTGGGGTGGGGGAGTGGGTGGATGCCCTACTTCCTGCAAAGTGCGCACTGCCCTTCACCCTGTCCATTAGCTAGGCGGGCATAACTTCCCAACTCTGATAATCATGTACCAAACAGAAATAGTCAAGGAACACGGCACGATGGGAAAGCAATCCAGTACTATACCAATAGCTATCTGCGTAGCAACGATTCTATGCCTCCCCAACCTTCCCTGCTTTTCCCGTCATACCCTATAATTGTCATCGAGTAGTGCCACCTAGCGGGTATCGGCAAAATCAGGCGAGAATTGACCAGCTAACCCACTCTGGCCGGGCTACGGTGACCCGACACTCCATTAACACCGTTCCAGCCATCGAGTGCTGCCTGCCCTGACCGGCCGTGCCGCCGTATATTTAGCCTTCGTGGATTGGAGGCCAGATAATGGAAAAGACCTGTAATCCTAGAGACATTACTTGGCCTTTGATGGCTTCACATTCGATTTGAAGGCCGCGCCTTGCTGCGCCAGTCGCGGCAACATTAGTTCCGAAATCTGCCGGTCGATGGCGTTGCGAGATGAGACATCGTGCTGGCTTCTGTTGTGGTGGGCTTGCCCGGTGGGGTGACCGTAGATTGGGGTTGTTCGCTGGCGGTGTCTCGAGCGGTATTGATCCCGCAAACCTAGCCCTGGCGGACACAAAGCGGCGAGACGGCAGGTGTGGGATTACCGACTGGGCCCTATTAGCCGTAACGTAATAGCGGCGTCTGCGTAGGGGAAGTTGTCGCATAACATTTCCGAGAAGTGATAGCACAGGGCAATATTAGTACTTATTTACGAAAAAATAAATAAAAAAATATTGTATAAATCAGCAATCACCATTGATGAACGTGATTTATGGGTGAATGTAATAAATAAATAGGAGTAATTTAATGTATGTCCACTGCGGAAAGTGGGCTGAAATCAACGTAAATGCAACGAACGTGTCGCCAACGTTCCGCCAACGTTCCGCCAACGTGCCGCCAATGTGCCGTCAACCTGAATGTGCTACGGACACGAACGTGCCTCCCCCGTCCTTGCTTTTCATTCGACTGTCTACGTTAATCCCTCATTTCCCTGCAGGAATCCTCGGAAGACCAAAACCAATCTCTGAGACCGACAGATCGAGTCTTAGGTCTGGAGGATGGAGGCGACAATATGTGTCCCCCTCCCTCAGGCATAACGAACGCCTCCTTGTACCCCCACCCCTCCTTGCCCCTGTACGCTAACCTGTCTTCCCCACTTGTACCCCCACCCCTCCGTTCCCCTTTGTACCCCCACCCCTCCTTGCCCCTGTACGCTAACCTGTCTTCCCCACTTGTACCCCCACCCCTCCGTTCCCCTTTGTACCCCCACCCCTCCTTGCCCCTGTACGCTAACCTGTCTTGCCCACTTGCCCCCCCACCCCTCCGTGCCCCTCTGTACCCCCACCCATCCGTGCCCACCTATGCCCCCACCCCTCATTGCCCCCCTGTACCCCCACCCTTGCCCTCTTGTAGATCACTTCCCCCCACCTCTCCTTGCCCTAATGTAACCCCACCCGTCCTTGCCCCCGTACCCTCACCCCTTCTTGCCCTCTTGTACCCCGCCTCCCCCCAAGCCCCCTTGCCTCATATTCCCTATCCTGATGCTCATGTACCACCCTATATCCTTCCTTGTCCCCTGCACCCCCCCCCCACTTGTACCCCCCCCCCCCTTGTCCTGCTGCCCGGACGACCTTGCAGCCCGCGATGACATGTAATCAGCCATGGAACTGATGTATTCGTCGGTATCCTCGCAGTGGCGTCACGTGGACATGGACCTCTCGCCCTCGTTACCCTCCCCCCCCCCACTCACTATTCCTTCTTCCCACCCCCACCCCCTCCCCGTCTCCCTTTACCAACCAACCACCTTCCCTCTCCCCCAGCCCCTGCCTTCCGTTCCGGTATTGATGAAGACAGATCATACGTTGACCTCTTCCAACGAAGGTCAGTCCCTTGGGCATGGGGCTCGGTGGTTTCTCCACAAGCAAGCCATCACCCCTCGCTCACCCCGCCTCCACCTCCCACCCCCCTGCCCCCACGTGACACGAGAGAGGCGACGGCTGGTGGCGTGACACCAGGTCGTAGGCTGGTTCTATCGCCTCTCCACGCACGTCGCCAAGTCTCCCTTCCGTAATAAGAGTGAAGGGGTGAGATATGCCTAGGCTTCTGGCGGTGATTGTCTGCTTTGTTTCATCGGGAGATGGCGAGTATCATGCAAGTCGCATAACAAACGAGAAATATATTGCTTAAAACTTAGAAAGGACCAGCCAAGTGTCAACTGTTAAAATGTTAAAATAATGACACGACATCGGATGAACAGACTGAAATCACATAAGGTCCATACGAAGACAGACTGAAATCACATACAGGTCCATACGAAGAGAGACTGAAATCGCATACAGGTCCATACGAAGACAGACTGAAATAACATAAGGTCCATACGAGAACAGACTGAAATCACATACAGGTCCATACGACGACAGACTGAAATAAAAAAGCTCTATACGAGGACATACTGAAATAACATAGCTTTATACGAGGACAGACTGAAATCACATACAGGTCCATACGAGGACAGACTAAAATAAAAAAACTCTATACGAGGACATACTGAAATAACATAGCTTTATACGAGGACAGACTGAAATCACATACAGGTCCATGCGAGGACAGACTGAAATAACATAAGCTCTATACGAGAACAAACTGAAATCCCATACAGGTCCATGCGAGAACAGACTGAAATCACATACAGGTCCATACGAGAACAGACTGAAATCACACACAGGTCCATACGAGAACAGACTGAAATCACATACAGGTCCACACGAGAACAGACTGAACTCACATACAGGTCCATACGAGGACAGACTGAAATCTCATACAGGTCCATACGAGGACAGACTGAAATCTCATACAGGTCCATACGAGAACAGACTGAAATCACATACAGGTCCATACGAGAACAGACTGAAATCACATACAGGTCCATACGAGAACAGACTGAAATCACATACAGGTCCATACGAGAACAGACTGAAATCACACACAGGTCCATACGAGAACAGACTGAAATCACATACAGGTCCACACGAGAACAGACTGAACTCACATACAGGTCCATACGAGGACAGACTGAAATAACATAAGCTCTATACGAGAACAGAAAAAATCACATACAGGTCCATACGAGAACAGACTGAAATCACATACAGGTCCATACGAGAACAGACTGAAATCATACACAGGTCCATACGAGAACAGACTGAAATCACATACAGGTCCACACGAGAACAGACTGAACTCACATACAGGTCCATACGAGGACAGACTGAAATTTCATACAGGTCCATACGAGGACAGACTGAAATCTCATACAGGTCCATACGAGAACAGACTGAAATCACATACAGGTCCATACGAGAACAGACTGAAATCACATACAGGTCCACACGAGAACAGACTGAAATCACATACAGGTCCATACGAGGACACACTGAAATCTCACACAGGTCCATACGAGAACAGACTGAAATCACATACAGGTCCACACGAGAACAGACTGAAATCACATACAGGTCCACACGAGAACAGACTGAACTCACATACAGGTCCATACGAGGACAGACTGAAATAACATAAGCTCTATACGAGAACAGAAAAAATCACATACAGGTCCATACGAGAACAGACTGAAATCACATACAGGTCCATACGAGAACAGACTGAAATCACACACAGGTCCATACGAGAACAGACTGAAATCACATACAGGTCCACACGAGAACAGACTGAACTCACATACAGGTCCATACGAGGACAGACTGAAATCTCATACAGGTCCATACGAGGACAGACTGAAATCTCATACAGGTCCATACGAGAACAGACTGAAATCACATACAGGTCCATACGAGAACAGACTGAAATCACATACAGGTCCACACGAGAACAGACTGAACTCACATACAGGTCCATACGAGGACACACTGAAATCTCACACAGGTCCATACGCGAACAGACTGAAATCACATACAGGTCCACACGAGAACAGACTGAAATCCCATACAGGTCCACACGAGAACAGACTGAACTCACATACAGGTCCATACGAGAACAGACTAAAATCACATACAGGTCCATACGAGAACAGACTGAAATCACATACAGGTCCATACGAGAACAGACTGAAATCACATACAGGTCCATACGAGAACAGACTGAAATCACATACAGGTCCATACGAGAACAGACTGAAATCACATACAGGTCCATACGAGAATAGACTGAAATCACATACAGGTCCATACGAGAACAGACTGAAATCACATACAGGTCCATACGAGAACAGACTGAAATCACAAACAGGTCCATACGAGAACAGACTGAAATCACATACAGGTCCATACGAGGACACACTGAAATCTCATACAGGTCCATACGAGAACAGACTGAAATCACATACAGGTCCATACGAGAACAGACTGAAATCACATACAGGTCCATACGAGGACACACTGAAATCTCATACAGGTCCATACGAGAACAGACTGAAATCACATACAGGTCCATACGAGAACAGACTGAAATCTCATACAGGTCCATACGAGAACAGACTGAAATCACACACAGGTCCATACGAGAACAGACTGAAATCACATACAGGTCCATACGAGAACAGACTGAACTCACATACAGGTCCATTAGAGAACAGACTGAAATCACACACAGGTCCATACGAGAACAGACTGAAATCACATACAGGTCCATACGAGAACGGACTGAAATCACATACAGGTAGCGTTTAAAAGACAGACATGTTATAGGATGACAAACTGAGAATAGCTGACGACAAACCGACGCCATTAAATGACAATCTGCACAAGGCGGACACCAGCAAAAGGCAGACTTTCCCGGGGACTTTCCCATCAGGGAAAACTGAAGCCATCACTGACAAGACATTCTGAAGCCATCAGGGAAAACTGAATCCATCAGAAAACACTGAATCTATTTAGGTAATACTGGATCTATCAAAATATAGTATCAAGCCATCGGGGAAAACTGAAGCCATTGGGAAATACTCAGAAGCCATCAGGAAACACTGAAACCACTAGAAGACATGCTAGAAAACTGACTACATCGGGAGACATTATATGGCCTGCACAACACACTCTGAAGCCATCGTGGAAGATTAAAGCCATCGTAAGATATTCTGGGATCAGCAGGGAAGCCGGGGCGGACTACAGCAGTAGAGGATGAAATGGTACACCCAGAGTAAATGATACGGAGTTACTGAAACAATTGGCTAGCGGCTAATATGTGTAGATTTCTTGTTATATATATTTTGGTGTTATCCAGAAGACACGAAACACCGGTTTCGCGGCAGCACCATTTGCACACAACAGCTGCGCTCTCCCTACCTGTCTGTACGGCTAACCTGGTCGGGATTATTTCCGCGTGAGCACACGGCCAGGGAAGCGACTTTAGTGCCCGCGATTTGTCAATAATAGGTGTACCGGCCCAATGGGGGAGTATAGCCGCCCCCCCCCCCCCACCACCACCCCTCCGTCACCCACCCTCATCCACACGGGCCGTGACGGGGGTCTGGGCCTCACATGTTATTGGTTTACCTATGTTTACCGTCGTGGCAAGGCAAGTCAAGACAGAGCGACGTCCCGGATGAGGGAAGGTGGGCATACGGAGCGGCGATGAGTGCGTGGCGCTGGCCAGTGTTGTTAGTGTGGGTACCCGAGTTTACCTGAGCGGAGGGGAAGGCCAAACAGCGTCTTCCCGACAGTAAATACACGGATAATGTAGGCCCTGAAGATTGGAGGTGGGGTGTAGAGTAGTAGTGGTGGGTGGGTGGGGATGGTGGTGGTGGTGGTGGTGGTGGTGGTGGGTACAGTGTGTGTGTATAGGACCCCGGGGATGTGGGATGCCTTCACAGGCCTGCGACGACCTGATGACTCGCTTTATCGCCCACAGTGGGTTGTAAGCAGTGCCGCGCCGCAGTGATGGCACGGCCCATAAGACACCCCCCCCCCCCCACATCTCCCCTCTCCCCTCCTGCCCTGGGCGGGTGCTGGGTTGATGCGGCCAGCAGCCTGTCAGTCAGTTAGTCAGACAAACCCAGCGTGCGCGCTGAGAGGAGGAGGCAGAGAGACAAACCACACTGGACGTGTTAAACCTCCGCGCCATCCATCCATCTCCCACCAAGAGACGTCCACCAGCCACGGGGCCAGCGAGCGGCGACAAAAAGCTCATCGCATCATACGCACACCGCGGCCTCCTTCCTGGCTTACTCTCTCCCCCATGGTGCATGCCGTGACCTGTTGGTATATATAGATATATATATACGTGAGGGAGAGACAACCGGAAGCCCCCATCGCTTAGCGTGCGGTCCCCATCGGGTGACTGTCCCCCAGTCTTCCTCGGCGGCGGCACCGACTTCCTGTTCTGCCAGGCCCCGCGCGCGGCGCCGCATTGCGCGGTCCCTACGCAGGTTTTTGAGGCCACGAGGGTTGTAAGGGTATCGACGAAGCCGTGCGCGCTGACTTCCGGGGATTAGCGAGGGAGTGGAGGCGGTGGCGGCGGCGTTGGTTGGGTGGTCTGGAGTGGTGTGAGGTGGTGGCTCATTCGACCGACCGACCACAGCCTCTGCTGGCTGACCCGGTAGCCAGGAAGACCCTGGGCAGACCCGGGACCAGCTAGCCAGCCTCTGCCCAGCCCAGCCTGCCAGCCTGCCTGTCTGTCTGCCAGCGTGCCTGCAGCAACCAGCGAGGCCTGCAACTCACACGCACAGACCCGGCTGCATGCAGGCAAACATACGGCGGCAGCTCAATCGGCCTTGGCGGATCTGCCAGGCAACTAGTAGAAAGCTGCCAGGCAGCTAGTAGAAAGCAGCGGACCCATTCCTTAGCTTTAGCTTGTGCTCCTCCCGTGATGGAAGAACCCTGCCTAACACACGCCCCGCCGATTGCTCGCATGAATGCATTTTAGTGCACCTCGCCCAGTGTGAGAAGAAGTAAGTCGGCCCTGGCTCCGCAGATAGGGCGCCCCCTACCCTGCCGTGGCCGCAGCCAGCCATTGGGAGAGTGGCGAGCCAGCTAGCCGGGTGAGCAGATCGTACGTAGTCAGGGGGTGCAGTCTCTCACACTCATTGACTGCTACACCGCGTGTGTATGTCAAACACGGCTGGTGGGAGTGAGAGTGAGTGAGATCACCCCCACCCCCCACCCATCACACCCACAACAGCAGCAAACAGCAGCAGCAGCCAGCGAGGAGGAGGAGGAGGAGGAGATCAAGCAGAGACCACGTGGCACCAGCTGATGGAGCCGATGGTGTCAGGTCATTAACAGGTCATCCACGGGGGTCATCCCAAGTCCGTCGGTCGGTTGTCTGCGGTCGCCGCAAGGTGCGCTGGGGAGGGCACAGGGCTATATATCACTGGTCTAGATCTCCGTACCTGCAGCAGTAGGCGGGCCGAACATGCACTGAGCAGACCCAAGACCCGTTCAGTGAACTCCCGTCTCCCGTTACAGCCCAGGAAGGATTGTTTACAGCGAGAATTATATGTATCTGCGGCAAGTAACGGCCGGCGCCATAGCGACCTTACCACGTGTTTCAACGGCACGGCTCGGATAGGACACCGCTTTGGATATTTGGGATAAGTGTGAAGGACACACCGCGTCGTCAAGAGAGAGATCCAGACGACAGTGCTGCCGCCATACGGGGTGTGGGGGAACCGAGCATCACCGTGCCTAATTCAACCATTTTACTCAGCCAACAAGACAAGAGCAGGACGGCGGAGTCTCGACCAAACAAAAATTGAAACCTCGCGTCGCAACCGAAACAGCAGCAGCAGCAGCAGTCGCAGCAGCAGCAGCCGCATCTCCCATCCTCCCTGGGGCAGGCAGCCCGGCGCGCTCCGACCCTTACCTGAGGCGAGGGGCAGTGTTGACATAGCCCTTGACGCCGGCAGTCGTTGGCACCTTGTTCCCCGGCTCTCCCAGGCGGCTTTGTCGACATGGTGAGCGGTTCATTCTGTCAGTACACGGCCGAGCTGTAGGCCAAGTGGCCGCCCCCATCACCTCCCCAGCGGCACGCATCCTTTATCTTATCACCGTAGTTATGTGAATATTTACCTCCCCCCGGGTAATTTGATGCATTATGTCGAGAGAGATGGCGATGGTGGCTGATGGGGTGGGTGGGTAAGGGGCAGGGGGAGCGGGAGGGGGGGGGGGGTTCGGTCTGTCAGAGAAGCCTCAAGTGGCCCTATCGCAGATTACCATATCTGCATCGCTGCTTTGTGATGGTGAGTTAAACATAGACGCCCAGGTAAATATAACATTTGATCGTGAGAGCTATTCTACTTATGGAGGCACTTTGACAACAACAACACTGATCACGATGTAGTGGTCTAAGTGTTGATTTTGTGTGGACATTTTAGCATTACAAGCTGCAGACGCTGCAACTAATATTGGTCATGGGTACTATACAAAAGTTTCTTTTATCACGTTTGTTAAACACGTATGTTCGATATTTGTCACATGGCCTAATATAGCTCTAGATGTCCATTAACTCTACCACCCACTTTAACTCTTGACACGTCATTAGGTTCACGGCCCAAGTAAGCCATAATGACCCCCCCCCCCCCCATTAAGAAACTGTCTGTCGACTTGTTATAAAGCCTGCTCGGTGTCATAATCTGCGACATATGGTGTCGCCAAGCTGCGCCTGTCTGGTGACATTATCTACGACAGATATTGTCGCGAAGCCTGTCTGGTGTCACTGTGTGTGATATATATTGTCGCGAAGCCTGTCTGGTGTCAAAATGTGTGACATATATTGTCGCGAGCCTGTCTGGGGTCACTATGCGCGACATATATTGTCGGGCAGCCTGTCTGGTGTCATTATTGGCGACATATATTGTCGCGAGCCTGTCTGGTGTCACTATGTGTGGTATATAGCATCGTCAAGCTGTCTACTGTCACATTGTCATAAAGCCTGTTTGGTATCATTCTCTGTGACATACTGTCTATCGACTGTCGTTTGTTTCTATATATGTCGCAGTGTCTCGAGGCCTGTGTCTCCCGCCAGACCTCAATATGTCCCCTCTCTATGTCCGGCATGTTGCCTGTATCCCTTGACCTGAGAGCTCACTACGTCACACGGCCGTACATCAACCACCCGGCCCATCGTGTAGGCTACGAGCTGTAGCTTAATTATTATTGCCACCCACCCACAGCATGTGGGGCGGGCCGGGGGAGGGGTGAGTGGTATTCCCGGGGACGTGGGTAGCGTCTAGGGGTGAGACTCCCATAAGGGTGTCGATCCCTGTCTTCAAACCCCGACCGTTTTGTCCCAGCGGGTTCTGTCAAACTAACCTCAATCTAGGACAAAGCCATGCATTCCACAGTCTATATAAGCATATGACCCTGATTTCGTCAAAAAAACAAATAGCCTACTTCTGGAAAAAACTGTTACTTTTGGTTTAACTACTGCTGACGCATAGACCCATGATGAGCGGCACTTACGTATGTACCGTGACTGTAGGAGTACCGCCACCCCCCCCCCTCCTCCCCGCCTCCACCCCCCATGCGTCGCACACCTCCACCTAGAAATCTGTACATGTATGTATCTAGGTCACAGCGCTTGGCTGTGTCAATAGATATCACAGGAGGTATTGTTGTTATACGCCATGTAACAGGCTGCCCTGTCTCTCCTGTTGGCTTGCTCCTCTGTAACGCTTGTACCCAACGCCCCCTTGGTATATGGAACCCCCGCCCTGCATGGTAACCATGGCAGCGGGATACACCCTGGCCCTTCTGGACTTAATTAAGTCAATTCTATCTAATGTATAGATAGATACATGTTTGCAACATTGCCAAGTCTCCTCAACCCTTCGACAATGAAATGCTTACTTTATGACTTACCCTTGCAATAAAACACCCCGGCTTCCAGTCAATACTGCCCCCCCCCCCCAGACACACCCACGCCGTCAGGGTACCCCCACCCTCCAGAGACGAGCACGCCATCACCAGGATACACCCCCCCCCCCCCCGCCCTCCCCCACTCTCTCTGGCCATAGCGGCATTTCGTCGTTTTCTGGTGGTGCCTCAGACAGAGTACATCCCGACAGGCGCCCGGCTGCTTAGGCCGTTTCCTCTTTCTTCTGGATCTAAACGTCGATCCTGCGGCTGTGGCTGTGGCTGAGGCTGTAGCTGGGAAAAGCATCCAGAAGGATTCCAGGCAGTACCTTGAAGGCTTGAAGTTCTTGCCGAATCAGCATGTTCGGTGTGATGCTGTGCGTGAAGACAAATCCGTTAGTCCAGGGAGAGAGGTAGGGGTGGGGGCAGCGGCAGAGGATGGGGTGGGGGTGGGGGTGGGGCAGCGGGACGAGAGGAGAGGAGGGTGGGATGGGATGAGATTGGACGGGGGTAGCGGGAAGAGAGAGGAGGAGGGTGGGATGAGATGGGATTGGAGGGGGGTAGCGGGAAGTGAGGGGAGGAGGGTGGGGTAGGATGGGATGGGGCAGGGCGAGATGATTGAAGGGTGGGGGGGGGTTGTATGGGGTTGGGCCGAGCGAAGGGAGGGAGGTTAGTGGGGGTGAAAGAGCGATAGACCGAAAAGGGGTGTAAGAAACCTGAGAGATGGAGAGAATCGAGAAAGAAAAGGACAGCGGTAAAAGACGAGAGAAAAGAGGGAATACAGACAGAAAATGAGAGCGTCAAAAACGAGAGATAAGACAGAACCGAGACAGAAAAAGACGGTAAAGATGAGAGATTAGAGAGAACCGAGACAGGGAAGGACAGCGGTAAAGACGAGAGATTAGAGAGAGCCGAGACAGGGAAAGAGAGCGATAAAGACGAGAGATTAGAGAGATCCGAGACAGGACAGCGATAAAGACGAGAGATTAGAGAGAACCTAGACAGGGCAGCGGTAAAGACGAGAGATTAGAGAGAACCGAGACAGGGAAGGACAGCGGTAAAGACGAGAGATTAGGGAGAACCGGGACAGGAAAGGAGAGCGGTAAAGACGAGAGATTAGAGAGAACCGAGACAGGACAGCGATAAAGACGAGAGATTAGCGAGAACCGGGACAGGACAGCGGTAAAGACGAGAGATTAGAGAGAACCGAGACAGGTCAGCGATAAAGACGAGAGATTAGAGAGAACCGAGACAGGACAGCGGTAAAGACGAGAGATAAGAGAGAACCGAGACAGTAAAAGACAGCGGTAAAGACGAGAGATTAGAGAGAACCGAGACAGTAAAGGAGAGCGGTAAAGACGAGAGATTAGGGAGAACCGAGACAGGACAGCGATAAAGACGAGAGATTAGAGAGAACCGAGACAGGTCAGTGATAAAGACGAGAAATTAGAGAGAACCGAGACAGGACAGCGGTAAAGACGAGAGATGAGGGAGAACCGGGACAGGAAAGGAGAGCGGTAAAGACGAGAGATTAGAGAGAACCGAGACAGGTCAGCGATAAAGACGAGAGATTAGAGAGAACCGAGACAGGACAGCGGTAAAGACGAGAGATAAGAGAGAACCGAGAGAGTAAAAGACAGCGGTAAAGACGAGAGATTAGAGAGAACCGAGACAGTAAAGGAGAGCGGTAAAGACGAGAGATTAGGGAGAACCGAGACAGGACAGCGATAAAGACGAGAGATTAGAGAGAACCGAGACAGGTCAGTGATAAAGACGAGAAATTAGAGAGAACCGAGACAGGACAGCGGTAAAGACGAGAGATGAGGGAGAACCGGGACAGGAAAGGAGAGCGGTAAAGACGAGAGATTAGAGAGAACCGAGACAGGACAGCGGTAAAGACGAGCGATTAGGGAGAACCGGGACAGGAAAGGAGAGCGGTAAAGACGAGCGATTAGAGAGAACCGAGACAGGAAAGGAGAGCGTTAAAAAGCGATTAGAGAGAACCGAGACAGGAAAGGAGAGCGGTAAAGACGAGAGATTAGAGAGAACCGGGACAGGGAAGGAGAGCGGTAAAGACGAGAGATAAGAGAGAACCGAGACAGGAAAGGAGAGCGGTAAAGACGAGAGATTAGAGAGAACCGGGACAGGGAAGGAGAGCGGTAAAGAGCGATTAGAGAGAACCGAGACAGGAAAGGAGAGCGGTAAAGACGAGAGATTAGAGAGAACCGAGACAGGACAGCGATAAAGACGAGAGATTAGAGAGAACCGAGACAGGTCAGCGATAAAGACGAGAGATTAGAGAGAACCGAGACAGGACAGCGATAAAGACGAGAGATTAGAGAGAACCGAGACAGGTCAGTGATAAAGACGAGAAATTAGAGAGAACCGAGACAGGACAGCGGTAAAGACGAGAGATGAGGGAGAACCGGGACAGGAAAGGAGAGCGGTAAAGACGAGAGATTAGAGAGAACCGAGACAGGACAGCGGTAAAGACGAGCGATTAGGGAGAACCGGGACAGGAAAGGAGAGCGGTAAAGACGAGCGATTAGAGAGAACCGAGACAGGAAAGGAGAGCGTTAAAAAGCGATTAGAGAGAACCGAGACAGGAAAGGAGAGCGGTAAAGACGAGAGATTAGAGAGAACCGAGACAGGAAAGGGCAGCGGTAAAGACGAGAGATTAGAGAGAACCGAGACAGGAAAGGACAGCGGTAAAGACGAGAGATTAGAGAGAACCGAGACAGGAAAGGGCAGCGGTAAGACGAGAGATTAGAGAGAACCGAGACAGGAAAGGACAGCGGTAAAGACGAGAGATTAGAGAGAACCGGGACAGGACAGCGATAAAGACGAGAGATAAGAGAGAACCGGGACAGGGAAGGGCAGCGGTAAAGAGAGATTAGAGAGAACCGGGACAGGGAAGGAGAGCGGTAAAGACGAGAGATTAGAGAGAACCGAGACAGGAAAGGGCAGCGGTAAAGACGAGAGATTAGAGAGAACCGAGACAGGAAAGGACAGCGGTAAAGACGAGAGATTAGAGAGAACCGAGACAGGAAAGGAGAGCGGTAAAGAGCGATTAGAGAGAACCGAGACAGGAAAGGAGAGCGGTAAAGACGAGAGATAAGAGAGAACCGAGACAGGAAAGGACAGCGGTAAAGACGAGAGATTAGAGAGAACCGAGACAGGAAAGGAGAGCGGTAAAGAGCGATTAGAGAGAACCGAGACAGGAAAGGAGAGCGGTAAAGACGAGAGATAAGAGAGAACCGAGACAGGAAAGGACAGCGGTAAAGACGAGAGATTAGAGAGAACCGAGACAGGAAAGGAGAGCGGTAAAGACGAGAGATAAGAGAGAACCGAGACAGGAAAGGAGAGCGGTAAAGACGAGAGGGAGACGGAGACAAGGAGAGCAGTCGATATACACATAGGGAGGTCGAGTTGGGTTCAGATACATACAGATCATTAGCGGTGAATGAAAACCAACAAGGAAAGGATACAAGAGGTATACTAAGCAAAGAGCGGTGGCTAATAACCGAGTACCTGAGGTATACCAGCAGAAGGAGAAGTATAACTCTGGTGAGGGAAAGAGGAAGATAAAACAAAGGGAGTGAGCACGTAGACAAGCTACAATGCCGGATTACATAGGCATATAATATCTATGGTAAGCCGGTCCCGAAATGCATTGCGATGAACCGGAAGAACGCTTTTCCTCCCAGCAGACAGCACACAGCTCAGAAGCCAGACGGCCACCGGGCTGCTACCGGGCGGCTACCGGCCGGGCGGCGGTTCGTTGCTTGCTTGTTGTCGCTGCACGGGTACATCTGTCAACAGGAAGTGGCTGGGAAACTAGTCTAGCACTCTTCCTCCCTCATTTCCGCAACACCCATAACCCCACCCACCCTGGCAACCCTGGCAACCCACGCCCAGACATTCACCTACGTGAATCTCTCGCCTGACCTGACGGAAGCGTTGATACTGATCAGAGCAACAACAAAGAAGGGGATGCCAAAAAAGAAAAGGTGGGGACAGAGAATGCCCAAGAGTAACAAGCCACTTCCGCCCCGCCTTAATGGCCGGCCGAGGACAAAAACATGTTTTTAATCTACGGCACCCAGTGACGTCAATGACAATGGCAGGCATTCCGCGGATACTGTGTTGCCATCGCGGCTGATGAGCCAAATTACCGAAAACATCTCGAAGCTTTCCGGAGACTTCCGAAGACGTCCGAAGCTTTCCGGAAACTTCCAAAGCTCGCCTACTGCTTGCGATGCCTATCCGTCGTCTGAAACGAGCCTTCACTGCGTTTCTAGGTAATAAAATAGGTCTTCCCTTCCGTTGGACACATGGTTTTACAAAAGTGCGAGTGTAAACCCCCGGCAATGTCCCCTGGAGCGATCAGATCTTTCATTTGCCGTCTCCTGGGTCTTGGGACGCTGTGCGGTGCTCAGTTCAGCCGTTATTACGGTTGATAATGGCCACATATGAGGACGTTATATGGAAGCCGTGCATGAATCCCGGGTTGTCTTTATGCGATAGAAATGTGAGGGTTATGTCATGCGGAGAGCCGCATTAATAATCAACGCAGTGCCCTGTGGATATACAGGGTGCGTTCACCGTGCGAAATTAATGGTGGCCGGCCGGTGCATTCCGCGGATTAAAGTTTTTTTCTCGACGTCTTGGGAAACGAGTGCTTGAGGGAATTTTATAATGTTCCTAGATCACCAAGCGGTTTATCTGTTATAGCGAGTCAGGGTGCTTTGTGGGGTTCGGTTTCTGAAACCGTGAGGCTCACTGTCGATGAGTGCCCACCGTGTGTATACCAGTGTGGTATCACTGTGGTACGCCAAAGTGATACGCCATGTGGTAGGGTAGGGTGGGGCAAGACGCCCAGGTGGGGTAAAACGCCCATGCCCAAAATAACCCAGACGCGCATGTTCCGGAAGACTATGAGTGACGCATGCATGTCACGTGATCATATCCGAACGTCTTCTGGAAGCGTCGGGTCGAGTATGCAAAAATAAGTATATCATTGACAATTTCCCATTTTGACCTCCTTTTTTGTAAAATTGCTCTAGAATTATTGGCTCACCATAGCTGACTTATGAGGATTCAGGTCTGATTACCAGGTCAGTCACAATAACAAGATTATAAACTGTAACGATGTGTCTGTGAATTTGGGCAATAATTGCATAAAGGCGGGCTAGGCTAAAATAACAATACTGTTGTCTGATGGGGTAAAACGCCCACTTCATTTTGGGGCAAAACGCCTACCAGATTATTGGGTAGGCGTTTTACCCCATTGGTAGGCGTTTTGCCCCATCATCAATTCTCTCATTTAAAATATATTTCTTGTTTAACACATAGATCGAAAATTCGTCTACTTTATTAATGTTCATCATATAATAGAACATAATGGAAGCGATTAAAGCTGCTCATACATATATTATTCATCTATATCATGACTTTAAAAACTGGGCGTTTTGCCCCACACCGGGACAAAACGCCCCAAAATGGAATTTTATCTTATCGTTTTCCACGCCTTACGGCTAATATTTACAAAGAAATCCATGTATCATTAACGTAGAGCCATGCGTGATGAAGGTCTCTGACGTTATCTAGATTTGCTCGTATCATACTGAAAATAAATATGGCGCATCTTGCTTAAGGTAGGCGTTTTGCCCCACTCTACCCTACGCCAATGTGATACGCCCAGCGGTACGTCAATGTGGTACACCAATATGGGCCGCCGATGGGAATGTCGTACGCCGTACGGTACGCAAATGTGGTACCAATGTGGGCTGATGTGAATGTGGTACGCCGTCCGGTACGCCAATGTGGTACCAATGTGGTACGCTGTGTGGGTATGCCAATGTGGTACGCCGTGTGATACGCCAATATTACTCACATATGACTAAATTCCAAGTCCTTGAACGGCGAATATAATACCAGCTTGGTCACAATACTGTACGTCTGATATGGTATGCCATATACAAACATACCAACACACATGTAATAAATGAACCGCCCTATATAACACACTGAACCCTCCCACGGCTGTATGCATTATGACGTCAATTCCGTCGTATGGTACACCCGTCATGTAACTCAGTATGCATGCTGCGCCACCAAGCGTATGTATTGACAACTAATTTATATGAGTGCAAGGCCCCCCCCCCCTCTCCTCTCCCCCGGCCCTCTTACACCCCAAAGCCCCCTCCCTTCACTGTCCATCCTCCAGCCTCCTCGCTGAGCCCCCCCCCCACCACCACCATGCTCTTTTCACCCACGTATGCCTGGTTTCTCGCGGTCGCTGACTGCCATGAAAAGTCACCAGGCCGAATACAAGCTGTCGCCTCCCGTATGAATAAACCATCGGCCGCCTTCACACTGCCGTTTGGACGCACTTTATGGGGGGCTCCGGGGTGATGGTGATGGGAGCGGTGATGGGGGGCGGGGGGTGATGACGGTGGCGATGGCAGTCACATGATCGTTGCATGCGTCTCGGGCATCTGCCAGAACGTCGACGCTGCGAGAGAGAATGAGAGAGAGAGAGGGGAGGAGAGAATAGTCGAGAGACAGCGGGGGTGCGAAGGATGAGAGAAAAAGAAACTGAAGAGAAAATGGATGAGCGAACCGCGAGACAGACAGACTGTGTGCGAATGAAAGAACCGAGAGACACAGAAGGAAAGAGCGATTGGTTGAGAAGAGCGTGAACAAAGAATAGATGAGAGCATGAGTGGAACAGAGAGTGAGGGTCAAAAAGTGGAGCAGAGAGCGAGAGTCACATAGTGGAGCGGAGCGTGAGGGTCAAATAGTGGAGCGGAGAGTGAGTCAAATAGTGGAGCGGAGAGTGAGTCAAATGGTGGAGCGGAGAGTGAGCGTTAAATAGTGGAGCGGAGAGTGGGTCAAATAGTGGAGCGGAGATTGAGTCAAATAGTGGAGCGGAGAGTGAGTCAAATAGTGGAGCGGAGAGTGAGTCAAATAGTGGAGCGGAGAGTAGGTCAAATAGTGGAGCTGAGAGTAAGTCAAATAGTGGAGCGGAGAGTGAGTCAAATAGTGGAGCGGAGAGTGAGTCAAATAGTGAAGCAGAGAATGAGTCAAATAGTGGAGCGGAGATTGAGTCAAATAGTGGAGCAGAGAGCGAGAGTGAGATGGTGGGAATTTCATGTAGTGGAGCAGAGAGTGGATCTATCGCAAGATGGGTGGTGATGTCGAGTGGGTGGTGATGTTGAGTGGGTGGTGACGTCGAGTGGATGGTGATGTTGAGTGGATGGTGATGTTGAGTGGGTGGTGATGTTGAGTGGATGGTGATGTTGAGTGGGTGGTGATGTTGAGTGGATGGTAATGTTGAGTGGGTGGTGATGTTGAGTGGATGGTGATGTTGAGTGGGTGTTGATGTTGAGTGGATGGTGATGTTGAGTGGATGGTGATGTTGAGTGGATGGTGATGTTGAGTGGATGGTGATGTTGAGTGGATGGTGATGTTGAGTGGATGGTGATGTCGAGTGGATGGTGATGTCGAGTGGATGGTGATGTCGAGTGGATGGTGATGTTGAGTGGGTGGTGATGTTGCGTGGGTGGTGATGTCGAGTGGGTGGTGATGTCGAGTGGATGGTGATGTTGAGTGGGTGGTGATGTTGAGTGGATGGTGATGTTGAGTGGATGGTGATGTTGAGTGGGTGGTGATGTTGAGTGGGTGGTGATGTTGAGTGGGTGGTGATGTTGAGTGGGTGGTGATGTTGAGTGGGTGGTGATGTTGAGTGGGTGGTGATGTTGAGTGGATGGTGATGTTGAGTGGGTGGTGATGTTGAGTGGGTGGTGATGTTGAGTGGATGGTGATGTTGAGTGGGTGGTGATGTTGAGTGGGTGGTAATGTTGAGTGGGTGGTGATGTTGAGTGGGTGGCGATGTTGAGTGGATGGTGATGTTGAGTGGGTGGTGATGTTGAGTGGATGGCGATGTTGAGTGGATGGTGATGTTGAGTGGGTGGTGATGTTGGGTGGGTGGTGATGTTGAGTGGGTGGTGATGTTGAGTGGATGGTGATGTTGAGTGGGTGGTGATGTTGAGTGGGTGATGATGTTGAGTGGGTGGTGATGTTGAGTGGGTGGTGATGGTGAGTGGGTGGTGATGTTGAGTCGGTGGGGATGTTGAGTGGGTGGTGATGCTGAGTGGGTGGCGATGTTGAGTGGGTGGTGATGTTGAGTGGGTGGTGATGTTGAATGGCTGGTGATGTTGAGTGGATGGTGATGTTGAGTGGGTGGTGATGTTGAGTGGGTGATGATGTTGAGTGGGTGGTGATGTTGAGTTGGTGGTGATGTTGAGTGGGTGGGGATGTTGAGTGGGTGGTGATGTTGAATGGGTGGGGATGTTGAGTGGGTGGTGATGTTGAGTGGGTGGTGATGTTGAGTGGGTGGTGATGTTGAATGGGTGGGGATGTTGAGTGGGTGGTGATGTTGAGTGGGTGGTGATGTTGAGTGGGTGGTGATGTTGAATGGGTGGGGATGTAGAGTGGGTGGTGATGTTGATTGGTGATGAGTGATGATGTTAGTGATGGAGGTGGATGGCGAGTGGGGTGGGGCAGTGAGATGCTGGGATGGTGATGATGTAAGTGTCGGGATGGATGCATTACGCCAGCCAGTCGGTCTGGGGGCGGACTTAAGTCGCTGGCCCTGGTTTATTTCCCCCGGGGTGTCAGTATGGCGTGTTGTCATCACCCGCAGCGACCCCCCCCCCCCCTCCCCCCACCTATCCCTGCCTCCCCCACCCCGCCCCCCTGGTAGCCACTCAATGCCAGTCCTGCGGCGTATATCCACCCCGTCAGCAGCTGGACTGCCCGCCTACATTGAGCTACACCGCCATTATCAGATTTTTCATCGCGCTGACAGACGCAGCAATTTTCCTTAACAACCAGTCGGCCACAGCGGTAGTTTGGCGTATGTTTCCGTCGCTGTCCCAGCCTCGAGAACCGTTTTAACGGCAACGTGGCTCTGTGTATTGCGACCACCTTAATGCCGCTCTTGTACCTTTTTCCTACCGAGGTCGGATTTCGGAACCTTGTAATTTATATGTTCTATATCGTTATTGTGACAAATATTGTGAATATACGGAAATTGTGTGTTATGAGATGTTATTACACACAATATGCGATACATAACGTAATCCTGTGACGGATATTAGCTGATCCAACTCCAGTTCCATGTTTTATTCAGTGATTCAAGAGTGTAGATAAAACAGGGGTCGTTATACATCAGGAGTTATAAAGGTAGGTAGAGAGAAGAATGAGGGTATAGGAAGAGTGATGAAGGAGAGTAGAGGAGGAGTGATAAAGGAGGGTAGAGGACGAGTGATGAAGGAGGGTGGAGGAGGAGTGATAAAGGAGGGTAGAGGAAGAGTGACGGAGGAATGTAGAGAAGGAGTGACGAAGGAGGGTAGAACAGGAGTGACGAAGTAGGGTAGATGAGGAGTGATGAAGGAGGGTAGATGAGGAGGGATTAAGGAGGGTAGAGGACGAGTGATGAAGGAGGGTGGAGGAGGAGTGATAAATGAGGGTAGAGGACGAGTGATGAAGGAGGGTGGAGGAGGAGTGATAAAGGAGGGTAGAGGACGAGTGATGGAGGAATGTAGAGGAGGAGTGACAAAGGAGGGTAGAACAGGAGTGACGAAGTAGGGTGGATGAGGAGTGATGAAGTAGGGTAGAGGAGGAGTGATTAAGGAGGGTAGAGGACGAGTGATGAAGGAGGGTAGAGGATGAGTGATGAAGGAGGATAGAGGAGGAGTGATGAAGGCGGGTAGTGAAGTGATGAAGGAGGGTAGAGGAGGAGTGATGAAGGAGGGTAGAGGAGGAGTGACGAAGGAGGATAGAGGAGGAGTGATGAAAGCGGGTAGTGAAGTGATGAAGGAGGGTAGAGGATGAGTGATTAAGGAGGATAGAGGAGGAGTGATGAAGGAGGGTAGTGAAGTGATGAAGGAGGGTAGAGGAGGAGTGATGAAGAAGGGTAGAAGGGGAGTGACGAAAGAAGGTAGAGGAGGAGTGATGAAGGAGGGTAGAGGAGTGATTAAGGAGGGTAGAGGACGAGGGATGAAGGAGGGTAGAGGATGATTGATGAAGGAGGATAGTGGAGGAGTGATGAAGGAGGGTAGTGAAGTGATGAAGGAGGGTTGAGGAGGAGTGACGAAGGAGGTAGAGGAGGAGTGATAAAGGAGGGTAGAGGAGTGATGGAGGAATGTAGAGGAGGAGTGATGAAGAAGGGTAGAAGGGGAGTGACGAAAGAGGGTAGAGGAGGAGTGATGAAGGAGGGTAGCGGAGGAGTGATTAAGGAGGGTAGAGGACAAGTGATGAAGGAGGGTAGAGGAGGAGTGATGAAGGAGGATAGAGGAGGAGTGATGAAGGAGGGTAGTGAAGTGATGAAGGAGGGTAGTGAAGTGATGAAGGAGGGTAGAGGAGGAGTGATAAAGGAGGGTAGAGGAGTGATGGAGGAATGTAGAGGAGGAGTGATGAAGAAGGGTAGAAGGGGAGTGACGAAAGAGGGTAGAGGAGGAGTGATGAAGGAGGGTAGAGGAGGAGTGATTAAGGAGGGTAGAGGACGAGTGATGAAGGAGGGTAGAGGATGAGTGATGAAGGAGGATAGAGGAGGAGTGATGAAGGAGGGTAGTGAAGGAATGAAGGAGGGTAGAGGAGGGGTGATGAAGGAGGGTAGAGGAGGAGTGATGAAGGAGGGTAGAGGAGGGGTGATGAAGGAGGATAGAGGAGGAGTGATGAAGGAGGGTAGTGAAGTGATGAAGGAGGGTTGAGGATGAGTGATGAAGGAGGATAGAGGATGAGTGATGAAGGAAGGTAGAGGAGGAGTGATGAAGGAGGATAGAGGAGGAGTGATGAAGGAGGGTAGTGAAGTGATGAAGGAGGGTAGTGAAGTGCTGAAGGAGGGTAGAGGAGGAGTGATAAAGGAGGGTAGAGGAGTGATGGAGGAATGTAGAGGAGGAGTGATGAAGAAGGGTAGAAGGGGAGTGACGAAAGAGGGTAGAGGAGGAGTGATGAAGGAGGGTAGAGGAGGAGTGATTAAGGAGGGTAGAGGACGAGTGATGAAGGAGGGTAGAGGATGAGTGATGAAGGAGGATAGAGGAGGAGTGATGAAGGAGGGTAGTGAAGGAATGAAGGAGGGTAGAGGAGGGGTGATGAAGGAGGGTAGAGGAGGAGTGATGAAGGAGGGTAGAGGAGGGGTGATGAAGGAGGATAGAGGATGAGTGATGAAGGAGGGTAGTGAAGTGATGAAGGAGGGTAGGGGAGGAGTGATGAAGGCGGGTAGTGAAGGAATGAAGGAGGGTAGAGGAGGAGTGATGAAGGAGGGTAGAGGAGGAGTGATGAAGGAGGGTAGAGGAGGAGGGTAGTGGCATGATGAAGGAGGGTAGTGAAGGAATGAAGGAGGGTAGAGGAGGAGTGATGGAGGAGGGTAGAGGAGGAGTAATGAAGGAGGATAGAGGAGGAGTGATGAAGGCGGGTAGTGAAGTGATGAAGGAGGGTAGAGGAGGAGTGATGAAGAAGGGTAGAAGGGGAATGACGAAAGAAGGTAGAGGAGGAGTGATGAAGGAGGGTAGAGGAGGAGGGTAGTTGCGTGATGAAGGAGGGTAGAGGAGTGATTAAGGAGGGTAGAGGATGAGTGATGAAGGAGGATAGAGGAGGAGTGATGAAGGCGGGTAGTGAAGTGATGAAGGAGGATAGAGGAGGAGTGATGAAGGAGGGTAGTGAAGGAATGAAGGAGGGTAGAGGAGGAGTGATGGAGGAGGGTAGAGGAGGAGTGACGAAGGAGGATAGAGGAGGAGTGATGAAGGCGGGTAGTGAAGTGATGAAGGAGGGTAGAGGAGGAGTGATGAAGAAGGGTAGAAGGGGAATAACGAAAGAAGGTAGAGGAGGAGTGATGAAGGAGGGTAGAGGAGGAGGGTAGTTGCGTGATGAAGGAGGGTAGAGGAGTGATTAAGGAGGGTAGAGGACGAGTGATTAAGGAGGGTAGAGGAGGAGTGATGAAGGAGGGTAGTGAAGTGATGAAGGAGGGTAGAGGAGGAGTGATGAAGAAGGGTAGAAGGGGAATGACGAAAGAAGGTAGAGGAGGAGTGATGAAGGAGGGTAGAGGAGGAGGGTAGTTGCGTGATGAAGGAGGGTAGAGGAGTGATTAAGGAGGGTAGAGGACGAGTGATGAAGGAGGGTAGAGGATGATTGATGAAGGAGGATAGAGGAGGAGTGATGAAGGAGGGTAGTGAAGTGATGAAGGAGGTAGAGGAGGAGTGATGAAGGAGGGTAGTGAAGTGATGAAGGAGGTAGAGGAGGAGGGTAGTGGCGCGATGAAGGAGGGTTGAGGAGGAGGGTTGAGGAGGAGTGATGAAGAAGGGTAGAGGACTGATGAAGGGGGGTAGAGGAGTGATGGAGGAGGGTAGAGGAGGAGTGCTGAGTACGGTGTGGTTTATATCGGACCTTTCTCAATCGCCGCCCTTCGCTCGTATTCCACACCTATATGCTTGTGTTCGCAGGTTTCATGCATGTGTGATGTGATATTGTGTAGTGCAGGGGTTCTAATTACATCATGTACATATTGATGCCGTTCATGTTCGCTCCCCCCCCCCCCCCACCCCATGTTCACATATTACTCCGTCCATCGTTTAACCCTAGCCGTTAAAACGTTCCCCTTTGTACCTTGCAGGCCGTCTTCCGGAAGTTCCTGTCGGCCACGAAGAGCAAAATGAAGACCCCACACATCAAGTACGAGCGGTCGGTCGGTGGGCCCTCGGGGTCCGGAAAGCGGGCGGGCGCCGTGGGCGGGGCCCCCGCCGAGGGCATCGACCTGGGCGCCGAGGAGGACGAGGACTTCGCCCAGCGTAAGGTCCAGTGGCAGGAGGAGCTGGACGGCATGAGTGACTTCCTGCTGCTCAAGTCCACGGAGGAGCAGCGGGAGGAGGGGGTCGAGTCCCCCGTGGACACGGCCTCCGTGGAGGACAAGGACGGGATGCCCGTCTTGACCGCCGTTTTCGACGTCCAGTACTTCAAACCAGACGAAATCCAGCTCAGCGTGGAGAACGATCAGCTGACCCTGGAGGCCGTTGCCACGGACGACCGGCCAGACGCGGTCTTCCGGAAGACGATGATCCGGAAAATCGACCTGCCGAAGTACGTGGACTCGAAGATGATGCACTGCGAGTTGTCTGAGGACAAGAAACGCCTGACCATCGAGATGCCCTTCCACCTGCCTCCGCAGCGCCGCCCGACGGGCCCAAACGTGGTGCCCATTACTGAGGGCCCGGATGGCAAGCGCCGCATCCGCCTCGCCTTCATGATCGGCCCGGAGTTCACCAGCGATGACGTCACACTGGACACCAACGGCCGGAAGTTGTTAATCCGCGCCGCCTATAACGAGAATGTGGGACGCTACGGGGCGCAGGTGTCGGGACGGGAAGTGACGCGGGAGTACTTCCTGCCGGACTACGTCGAGGTGGACGCCGTGAACCACGTGTTCAGCCCCGATGGCCGCCTCTTCGTGGAGATCCTGATCAAGCCGGACAAACCCTATAAGTGTGAAGTCACCACCGAGGACATCACGGATTCCTAGTGGGTGGGCGGCAGCCGCACGTGGCCTTGACCTTGATATACACACGCAACGAATGGCTGACTCATCAGGAATTTGGTGAGGTGCTTATCGCACTTGGCTGGCTACATGGTGGCGACCCCCCCTGATGTCGTCGATCAATGACACTCTGATGTCCTCGGACTAGCCAATGAAACTCTGATGTCCATGGAATAGCCAATGACACTCTGATGTCCTCGGTCTAGCCAATGACACTCTGATGTCCTCGGACTAGCCAATGACACTCTGATGTCCATGGAATAGCCAATGACACTCTGATGTCCACGGACTAGCCAATGACACTCTGATGTCCTCGGACTAGCCAATGACACTCTGATGTCCTCGGACTAGCCAATGACACTCTGATGTCCTCGGTCTAGCCAATGACACTCTGATGTCCTCGGTTTAGCCAATGACACTCTGATGTCCTTGGACTAGCCAATGACACTGATGTCCACGGACTAGCCAATGACACTCTGATGTCCACGGACTAGCCAATGACACTCTGATGTCCTCGGACTAGCCAATGACACTCTGATGTCCACAGACTAGCCAAGGACTCTCTGTTTTCGTTGGACTAGCTAATTATTGACACTCTGATGTACCTGTATTCACGTTGTTACTGCGCTCACTCACGGTGTCCCACTGCTGGGGCTAGGGCCACGCGACGACCAGGCCATCCCCTCTGGAAGGACACTTTGTACACAGATGAAGACTTGATATGATTACATAATAAGAAAATTGAGGGTTTGTGCTTGCCTTTATGTACGAATTGTTAACATAACTAATGATTTCCGGACGCTTGAAAATAATGTGAGCCCCGTGTGTTATCTGTGGCATAACGCCGTCGACAAGGTCATCCGTGGCATAATGCCGTCGACATTGTCATGAAAGCATCCGTTTTGCAGACATCACTTGATGAGCGTTTTTAACGTGCTTTGTTTGCCTAGTACTACTTTCAACATTTCCATTGTTTCAGTAGACTCCCTCAGTGACCGTAGCATAGCAATTTGTCATTAGATTTATATATATATAATATATACATATACATGTAGATATACAAACAGGTGGTTCCCACTGTTTGAGCTCTCCACATACCAGCTTCCGCGCGTAGTATTACTGTTACATGTGGTTAATTATTTTGCAGTTTTGTCCCAGTTGTATGTAAAATAAATTGCGAATTTGATTTTGTTAAATCGGGACTGAAAAGGTTCATGTTTCTGGTCAAACGTAACTTTCTAAATGATGCGAAAAACAGCTATATGTTAAAGGTTTCTGTCAAGACACCTATAGTAAAATGGTAACAAAAATTAAACCCAAATGCTCCTTCAGATACAAAATAACAGATAAGCCTGCAAAACAACAAACCCAGAAATTTCCTTCCAGGATTGTTGACAGGATTGTTGGACGCTGACGGGAAACATTACCTTTTCAGTCCTTATATAAAGGTACTTACAACGTGACGGAACTACAGATTTTGTCTGAGATAGTGATGGGAACATGCGAGGTTACGTCTTCGGGGTATTTGTGTGCTCTGTGCAGTGGAGTAATTCATGAGGCCTTCCTGTCAAACGTATTTTTGTTCTCTTGCAAAGAAAATAATAAAACTTTAATAACTACTAGTACGTGTTCTCGTCAGATACATGTTTTTGTATTATTTTTATTTTTAATAATGTGCATAGCTGGAAATTCCACCACGTGAATCACATCAGCTCAGGTCGCGTTCAGGCGAAGTTCTAGGTACAGGTGAGTGGTGCGACTGCGACTATATTCGACTAGACTGTATTACCAAAGATACTAGTGTACTAATATCTTTGGTATCACGTAGTACGCATAAGCGTATCCCCCTGAGTTACACAAAAATATGTATACATCTAGGCCATCAATCGTCACATGAAGCGCGCTTTAGGTTAGAATCCGTTTTTGTAACCCACAGCTTGTCACTGGGCGCCTTTAGTAACCCTCACCAAGTCAATTGTTAAGCAGGCTGAGCTGCAGATCAACAGGTCATGAGTTCGCGCCCTCGGGATTGCCTCGGAGGCAAGTCTCATCCCATATCGTGTCCTTGTCACGGACCAAGGGTTGGACTGTAATAATTTAGCCTTCATGTGCACAAAAGTGCCCTAGCCACCACCATTTCACTTTCACTCCACTGGGTCAACCGATTAATTTTAATTAATGGGGTGCAGGTACTATTTAAAGGCAAACGTGACAATTTATGAACGGAATACATTTTTGGTACAAGATGTTATTTGATAATATAGACTAAAATTAACCACTGCTACCTGTACGACTTCTATTGAACATTAGTGAAAAACTGCAGCCATCAAAAAAGGATGTTATATTATCACAGAAAGACGGAAATAACACAGCGGAGCAAACTCCCCGTTTACTAAAGACCGTTAAACGGGATCTAAACACCGGAATGTTCCATCCCGATATTCTGTTCCCGGCGTTCCACACTCTGCGTGTCCTGTCTGTAACCTTCCCCTGTGCATTGTGTCTACGACCCGAGACTGAACAATAAAACCTCGGAGCCCTCGTCTCCTACAGGGAATCAGACATTCAGTTTTACCCTGAGACGAAGGCAGTGGGACAAGGCAAACCATTAACAGAACTCCCGCGCCATTTCTAAGCGATATATATTTTTTCTGGGGGTGGAACACCGTGAAATAAACCATTAATCGCCACCACCGCTGGCCAACGAAATGAGAAAAGAAAACGTTGGTACAGAGATCCATCGGAATTTGACGAATCCACAATTTGAGGTCCTGGACTGTGGCCTTCCATTGAATACAACATGGCGGGGACAATGGTCGGGTGTTAAGCTTATTTCTGTCACTGGTAAGCAAATGGGGATTAGTACCAATATTAACACGCAATAAGCTAATAACTGAATTGTTACGGCATATTTTGCAGAGATCCTGGTGATACTGTTGGAAGAAGATATACTTGTATGTCGCAGATAATATCACTACGTCATGATATAGTTTTACATTTGACATGTACAGCATGCATCAAGCAGGAATGTTGTCTGTTGCATTAAATCCCGCATACATTATATACAAGATTATATGAATCGCCATTAGAAAATAACAAATTGGTGCTTGACAAATGAAATGTCGTGAACACGCTTTGGCTTTCAAACTATATCACAATGGAAGGTCAAAGCAACTATTCAATGCAGTTTGTCAAAGATAATAATTTGATCGATCGTTATAGTCTGGCTGGATGGCCTCTCAGAGGGGGGCACACCGGGCCATGTCCATGGACGTGTTCTGCTTTCACTGGAATCCATCTGTCTCGGGGAGGTCAGCCCTCCAGGTGCCGCCACTGGCGCGCCCCTTCTCCTCTCACTCCGCTGAACACCAATGTCAGAACGAGTGACCGTCCTTCACTTCACCAGAACCACGTCTCGCTCTCACTAGCGCTGTCAGTCTTTGTTGATATCTGCACCCCCCCCCCCTCTCCCTCTCTCTCTCTCTCTCTCTCTCTCCCTCTCTCTCTCTCTCTCTCTCTCTCTCCCCTCTCTCTCTCCCTCCCCCTCTATCTCTCTCTCTCTCTCTCTCTCTCTCTGTCTCTCTCCCCCCCCTCTCTCTCTCCCCCTCTCTTCCTCGCTCTTTCTCCCCCTGTCGTGGTCTCTGTCGCTGTACATTCCTTCGCTCTCTCCAGTTACGCTCTTTTTCCTACGCTCTTTCGCGCTCTGCGATTCTATGCCTCTGTCTTTGTCTATATCTTCGATGTTCCATATTCCTCTCCCCTATATTTTTCTTGCATGTCTCTTTCTCTGTACATGTCTCTCGCTCTCTGCTCCCCCATCCCGCACCGCCCCGCCCCGCCCCAACCTCCCTCCTCCCACTCCCTTCCGGTTTCCCAAGCTTCCCCTTCTGACCACAGACTCCCAACCCGGGGTGTCAAATGGCTCATTACTCCCGACATCTCCACGGTCCCATCAGCAGAAATGGGATCTGGCGGCTGTGGCCACGAGGAGGAAGCTAAAACACCGACTCCTGGAGGGCGATCGTGTGGTAGCGGTGGGCAGTGGCAGCTCTCGGCAGTAAACGGGGTATAATACAGACGCTTTACGCCGTGGTAATCGGCGGCCATTTTATAACTATTACAATCCCGTAAAGACGTAATGTACTGCCAGCTTGACTACAAAAACTAAAAATATGGTGAAAGGCAAAAGCCTCAGCCACCAGTTTACACGTCCAATACCAGTCGGGGGTTCGATTGTCTTTGTCTTGGAAAGACTGAGTGTAGGGGTCTGGAAAGGGTAAATGACGACACGCGACGCAGGCATATTTGAAAAATCGACATTCGACATTGACCCCCAAATTCCCACCCTAAAGATCTGAAAAAGCGACATCGACACAGATTTTGGACAAACAAACGACACTGAACGTAGCCAAAAAGCGACACGGAACGTCGTGAAAAATCGACATTCGACACTGAAAATTTTGAAAAATTGACACTGGACACTGGATCTCTCATGTACTATGTACTATGTACAGTGCGGTAGAACATGGTACTGCAAAATATAATAAAATATAATAAATCGCGCGATAGGCCTAATGTCATGATTCGTGTTAATTATTCCATGTTTACTTGGAACATCGACATTTAATAATCCAATCTCCCAAGAATAGTCACCTCATGTACGCTGTCGGTGCATGGTGCCGCATGTCTTACGTACATATGTCTTACAAGGTCAGGCGCGGATCCAGGATTTCGAAAATGAGTAGGGGCCACTTTCGAAAGTCATATAACTGGGTGGGGATGGAGGGGGCTTGGAAAATCGGCGGGGGCGGGGCAGGGGAGGCAACACAGGCGGGTCCAGTACACACAAATGGAGGGTCGACATTTTACATGACATAAGCAGTTACCATTGAAACACAGTATCTTCGCTCAACAAAATGGCAAGAGGAGATGCATGATCGCAAGAATATGTGGTCAACTTACAATGTGTGGCAAGCCGGCCCTCTAGTTCCACAGACTGTCGAAAAGTTTCAAGGAACTTTAAAACTATCATATTCTATCATGTCAACCGGGCCTCACGTCCGTAGGCTCGAAACGTGTTAATGCCAAGGTAACTAGGACTAAAAATGGTTTTACACGAATCTCGCTTCCGGTTTTCCTGCTTCCTGGCTGACACTTCCGGGTGCATTGACGGGAACCAGCCCTTTTGTTATTAGATAAAACGATCACACTGTTTCTATTTCTGCATCGTAATACGAGATTTTAACCATATTAATCGGCCTTTTCTCCCTTGGCAGATATAATTCTATCAATCTATAACCAGTGCTGGACAGCTGAGCTGACTCAATATTTACTTCAAGCTCCCCGCACGGTGGCGTTACGCAAGCTCCGCTTTTACCGCTGCTGTCGGCCGCGGGCAAATTTCAGGTTCTTGAAAAACGGTCAAATCAGCTGTAATTTCTTGCAACATTATAATTTTCAAGAACAACACATAAAAATAACGAGCTCTGTGTATTTGATACAGCAAAAAACATGTTGTACCCTGTCAAAAAGTTATAATTGAGACTGAACTCTTTCTTTTCATCGGGCCCCGCGCGACAGCTCAGTGGGCTAGAGCGCTCGCAATGAGTGCTCTGGTCACCTGAGAGCCTAACGGCACGTGGGTCGGTGGTTCGAGCCCTGCTGTGGCCATGTCTGTGTGGATAAAGATCCCATGTCTTTCTTCGTAAAGTATAGGGGGTTACCCCCGGGGAACACGGCTCCACTTTCCCTTCCTTCTCCCATTGACGCGATATGACCAAAAGTGGTTAAAGCGTCCTGAATAACCAACCAGCCTTTCTTTTCATCACCTGATACGGTGTGTTATTAGGCTTAGGCTGGGTCCCGGCACGAATTTGTAGAAATGCGCGACTCATTTTTCCTATTAATTTGCGCAGAGCCGCACTGGCGAGCGAGTGTGAAAATGCATTGAGGAAGTAGGCGACAACAGAGATATAATGCTAGAATAGTGCTAGCGGAGTGAGTCGAAGGCAGAGCGTGTATTCACTTCTGTCGCCTGCTGTCAATCGTTCGTTTCAGGGCAGAAATTCGGAAGAACCATGGAACTTACTAAAAATACGCACCACTAAGTCATCAATAACATTAGATCCTAAAGATACGCCTGTGTGTAAAACAGGGGGGGGGAGCACTATGATGCAAATCTGATGGGGGGTTCCGCGGGTGCCTTGATGCCTGAGAAACCGATGTGATGAAAAAGATATCCCTATAGAGCGTATGATGAAAGAGATGAAAAAGGGGGGCTTTATCGCTGAACCCATACCCAACAATATATTAAGTGGCGCCCCCCCCCCATCCCCCACCTCCCTCCGGGTGTAACGGAAACATCGATTGAGGACCAAACCTTTGTCTCGGAAGCAGATATACCGGTATATATACCATGTTCATACAATGTTTCAATTAAGCTTCAATTTGTGGCACAATACTGATTCGATTTGTAGATAATGTGCACAACTTGCAAACTTGGTCAAATGCCGTGATCTTCTGAAAACAAATAGATATGTGGTTTTTGCATTGCTCACAGTAACGGAATGTGCGCAATGTCGGCGGCCTAAAAATTGTCGTTGGTAGCTAGTGGAGATCGTCATAACGCACCCGTGGCTGATCAAGATGGCGTCAACGGATTCATGTGACGCTCCGCTATCATTCCGTAGTCTGTGGTGCACGGCCTCACGCTTGTCGGGTGAGGCTTGCCAGGTGAGGCCGCGCGTCCTCCGCACGGACGGACGGCTCGGGAAGAGACTATATCATTCCGTTGTCTAGTGTTTCCAAAAAAACATAAGATTGTGCCTGAAACTGTGCCATAGAGTATTTATATGTGGGTAAACATGCAGGTAAAGCTAAATCATTAATCATTTACCGCCAATGGTTTCCAATTAATCACAATGCTTTACCGCCAATGGTTTCCAATTAATCACAATGCTCAAATTCATATAAGCATACTCTTAATCGGGCTAAAATGTCTATAAATCAGGAACCGGAAGTTATATTTAAAAGACTACAGTTTTCCCAACATCGAAATGAAATCGACGATTTTCTCTTTACCACCAAATAGGAAATCTTTCACATCGTATATTATGGAAAGTTGAAGTATTCAAGACTTTTTTCACTTTAATCCAATTCTAGTACATCGAGAAAAAAAATCATATCAGTACATATCAGTACAGTGGAACTCTATGTTAAGACCACCTACGGGACTGGGCCAAAGTGGCCTTATTAGCGGGTTTGCCTCATTAGCGAAACTGCCCCAATAACAACAGTTAGTGTTATTATCGATGGGATTATCACTGGCGCCAACAATGGAGCGGTGAGACGCAACGGGGGTGGGGGGGGGGGGGTGGCGGTTATGTAGTACGAAAACAAGTACAGTCTGTGACGTCCTTTTATATGCATTCTGGTATTGAACTGTGAACACCTTCAGCTTCAAAACAATGAAGGCGAACGGCTTGGCCAGTTTACAAGCAGCTGATTACTATTATCATGCCTGTTGCATGCAATAGATTAGTGCTTAATCTGTAAAATAAACATGTCACCAGCAAAGCCGTGTCCGTGATATCACAGATCAAATAACGATGTGTGTTACTGTCTTTGTGCCCATTACTGTTTACACATACATCAGTCCGCAAGAGATCAATCCGTATCCTTTAATCTTAAAATAAACATTTCACTAACACAAATGTCCCTGATGTACATCTGTCTTTGTACATATCAATATCCCCGAGTGTATTCACAGTCTCTGGGCCCATGAAAGCAGTTACTCTTTGCTTCAGGGCTAGTATAACTCGGACACTCGTTGGGGGAAAACAGTTTGTTGGATGCTTATTGGTGTCCACGAGTTTCGAAAAAAATCGTCGAAACTTCCGTGGTCGAATAAACGGGGCTGAATTCTATTGAAATTAATTGGTTGGGTCTGGTCTTGGTAATGCCGAATTAGCGAGGTGGTCGCATTAGCGGGGTTCAGGCCAATGTTAAAGTATCGGCAAAAATTCGGGGCTGGGAAAAAGTGATCTTAATGGCGGGGCGGTCACGTTACTAGGTTTGTCTTAAAGCGGGGTTCCACTGTATATAGCGACTATGTCGTTTTCCTCTGCTGCATCAATTAAATGAAGTAAGTTAAAGATATTTTCTGCAATATATACATGTAACTCGTTTGGTCTGTTTTAATTAGCGCCTGTGGTGTTGCTTTAATTCGGTTTGCCATGCATTTTATAATCGGCGTTTAACAAGCTAATCGGGCGCCACTTTTATACATAAGCACTAAGAATTTATAAAAGGCAGAGGGAAGGCCGTCGATCTGAGCCTATTTTCTGCTATACCTCAGTCTGCATAATCTCTCTCTTTGGCCGTTAATGAAGGATGGTATTTTCAAGGAAGGTTTTTTGGTAGTCGTTGAAATAGTATCGCTATCTGGAATCACGGAATGAGAGTAAAAAGAAGACACGAATGTTTTTGAAGTTCACAATAATATGATTTTGGCCAACAGTAAATGTTATTTGCTTACAGTGTAATGTGGCATCTATAACTTTTATATACAGTATCGTAATATGTCATTTTAAAGCCTGGGACTAATTTAAACGGGCATCATCGTCATCAGAAGGCCCCACGAGTTCGGTGGAATGTATGATATGTTGGTGAGATATGATTCAGCCAACGTAACCTCGATCAATAAGGTTACACATTGTTTATGCGTAACTGTATAACTTTAAAAATCACAATGTTGGGTGGCTCTAGCGCCAGCGACCTTTAAGGTCTTAGTGGGAGTCTCCCGGCCAAGTCGACACTATTTGTTTCACTTCTCGTTTGTATTTACGTCATACTTGGTCAAATAATCGAATCTTGAATCTTGAATCTACATGGCTGTCAGCAAAAATATTAGTACACCAAGATAGCTCATACGGCAAAAGCCCATTGTAAAATGTGTAATGCGGCGAGTAGTGGCGCCGCTATGCGGCGAGCGCGTAGCGTTCGGCTGCCACTGCGCTGACGATAACGCTGTCTGCGTGATAAACGGCGCCCTGTGAACTACAAATTGAATTTTACCGCTATTAATTCGGGTGATATAAAGCTTGGTTGTGTTCTTTCATGCTTTCAGGTATATTTTACATTAAATATATATAATTTTCAATTTTGTATGCGGCAATAAATAGTTGTTAGTGTCATCAAGGCGTCATATTTCGAGAACGTCATTGACTGGCAGTCAACAGTTTGGCTCCCCTAATTCGCTGATAACTTTGCTGGTTGAAAACTATGATGTACCCTTGACTGTTGGATTATAAAACACAACAACTTCATAATTATTAAGCATTTAGCGGTCTCCTGTCTTTGATTGACACATGTCGTTGGATAATAGATTCGTCTACCCTTCAACGCCATTGTAAACAGTCGCCTAACAAGTGTACAACAAACACAACGACGCCCGAAGTTTAGTATCAGAAGTAAAACTCGGGCTTTCCGACGAAATACGCTTGAAAAAGAGACATTTTGTAGATGAAACCCCCGGTGTGGCTAGCTCTGTCAAAGGTAACCAGACCCCGGGAGCCGGACACCCAGGCCAAGGCAGTAGGTCCACGATCATACTATATGGTCTGAGTTCACCCAATTTGTATTCAAACCCCAGGACATCGATTAGGATACCTCATTACAAGTTCGTTAGCCATTAGCCGGCACTTAGAGCTTGTTGCCTTCTGGTAATTGTTGAGTAATAGATAGTGGCAACGATAGATCTTTGACTTGGTTTGCTCACATGAGCCGCCCGCTTCGATGTGGGCGATAATAGATAATTATCAGAAATTGTTGTGGTGATAAACGAGGTACGATATCAATGACTGATAAATTTACGCAAGAAGCCGGTTATACCTTTCCTTTTCCTTCGGGAATCTGAAAAATGCCTGTTCTGGATATTTCTTTCGTGAATTCGCGCAATTTATGGCAGAACAAACTTGAAGTTGATGCCTGTGGACGGCGGTTCTGTGCAACACCACGCGCTCGCCGCTTGGCGGCGCCACCGGAGAACGATCACAATGAAATCGCCGTATGACCTATCTTGGTGTACTAATATCTTTGCTGTCAGGAAGCTTATTACGCGAAGTACTCTTTCTCTTAAGGTTGCCAGGTTAACCCGCTGTATGTCGCTGATGGTATACGGGGTGGGTGGCGGGGGGGGGGGGGGGGGGGGGGGGAGGGGGTAGATGTAGGGTAGTTTCGAGGACGGCGCCTTAGGGGTTTAAAAACATAATGATGTTCAATAGCACCATCACCCTTATCATTGCTCCAATGTTGACCCTTGTCCTCACCTTATCATTAACCCTTATTACCATAAACCCTTATAAGCACTTCCCCGAGCAACCCACAACACCCCCCCCCCTCCACCCACACACACACAACGACCCCCCTCCCCTCCTCCAGCATCTTTGTTGTTTACCCCAATCGCCGTAGCCGTTTTTCACTCAATTTTGTTTTTCTCCACTGTGTGAAAACTCAGCCGGTTGACCCCCTCGACCCACTGCCCAGGCAGGGTGGTACAGGGGGTGGGGGTGCGTGGGGTCGGTGAGAGGGGGCGGGGGCTTGTTGACTGGGGCTTGAAAACGGGGAAGTAGTAGAGGGGGGGGGGGGTGAGTGAAGAAGTTGTCAAGGGCTGTAACTGTAACCATGCATAGTTTACTTTAAATTCACCAGGCGGCGCTGATTAAACTAGCCTGGGGGGCCGTATCGGGGGTGTCACTAAAATACGGAGTAACCGTACACACCTAGTGTATCCAGGGCATGAGGATCACTGGATCTACATGACTAGGAAGGACCTTCACTCTGATCCAAGACGGCACTTCAATCTGGATTAACGCGTCTGCTGTACCTCTATATCAAGTAGACAAGTACTGAACTCGTGGCGTTGCGAACCTCAAAATACGGCTCTATATCACGCACAACTTGTAAGGTATGTACCTAAATATTCCTTCTGATATTCCACAGGAAATTATTGTCTATTGTATATGCATCGTTTTACCATTTTGGCCCGTAGCTGACATTGTTCCCCTGTTATGGGGACCCACACACTGAGTTTCCTCACGATGTAGGCGAGACATCAATATCATGTCACAAACACTCAATGGTCACCGGTATATGTCGGGGTTCTCGCCTGTTTACAGGTAACGACCATTGACAGCAGCGCGCCTTTTTAGGCAGTTCGTACTTGATACCACTTTTTATCTATAACGCTGTAGCCGCAGATGTGTGTCTGTTTAGGGGTGAGCAACGGGTGAGGGGGGTAGATGTGTGGATAATGTATTGACAGGGGTTTGGATGGGGGGGGGGGGTACAGTATCCAGTGTCGATTTTTAAAAATTGTCACGGTCGAATGTCGATTTTTAGTGATCTTTTTTTAATTCTGTGTCGATGTCGCTTTCTCAGATACGCAGTGTCGGAATTTCGGGGTCAATGTCGAATGTCAATTTTTCAAATGTGCCTGTGTCGCGAGCCGCCATTTACCCCTTCCAGACCCCTATTAACTTAATGTAAACATGTTCACGACCTATTCTAATGCCATAACCGAACACAATGAACAGACGTGTCATGAAATATAATTCTTGAAGTAGAACCTGCATGGGTATCGGTTCGATAGGAGAGAGGGGTGCAGTGAAGACATCACTGTTCATAAGACCAAAAATCTGACTACTTTGCTGCCCAGTATGTAGTTTAGTATACCTGGGAGCGACGGTGCTGAGGATAAGACCGAGGTAAGGTTAACTATCAGGAAGGTTACCCCAGCTGACCAATCTAGGTGGGGTGTTCGACCCAGTAGCTGGACAGATCTGTATGAGGCGTTTGATGCAGTAGTGCGTACAAATATCCCATATAGTTTCTAAAGAACGCAACAGAAAATTTATAGAGCATGCAGTGTTCTATAGTGTCTCACTTGGACACAACTATTCTATAGTATTTCTATAGACATGTCCTAAAGAGTGTTGTCCTAAAGTTCTATAGAATACTTCCTTAAAAATATTCTATAGAAACTCTATAGAGCATTTTTGGCATGACAGGATGATGGGGGGAGGTAGGGGCAGGGTGGGGGGTGCCCAAGGTCAAGGTTCCAAAGGACCCCCCCACCCCCTCCTCCAGATCATTCACATAATGGTGGTTTAAGATTTAACTCTAAACATCCCTCCCCCAGGCACGTTCACACCATATGTTAAAGCTACTCAAACAACATATAAACATATAAGCAAACTGATATAGCCTAGGTCTTTACTGTACAAGGGTAGATTCAGGGTGGAGTCGGTAGGCGTCAGCGGTTTAAGCCTTGCCCCATCCCCTGTTAATAACCGCCTTGCCCCATCTCCTGTTAATGCCCACCCTGCCCCAATCCCCTGTTAATACCCCGCCCTGCCCCCACCGCCTTTTCTACCCTCCCCCACGACCCAATCCTCCTCCTGTTCACCGATCCTACATACAGGGGGCGCCCTAGTCGTAAACTATATCTAACTACAGAAGCGTCCAGAGCGCCACTGCCCCTTGACGGCGGCCGTTGACACTATGTGTGGAATGTTTGAACCTCTAAGTCAGCAGGTGCACAAAAGCGGCGTAGTCAAATCAGGTCTGAATGACCCTTTCCGAGCATCTCTCGATCGTTTGACACATCAATCAACCCTTTACTGGCCATAAACTCCCATTAAGGCAATCAAATATAAAATGTTTATTTTGGTGCACCCGTTACAACGATCAGCTGGAAATGTATCTTTAACCACTCGAGCGTTGCCTTTTAACTTTCTAACAGCTATAACAGAATCAGACATAAGTTATATGTAATAGTAAACATAGAAAACTTCATTAGAAAGTCCAGCTGACCCATATCCACACACGAGTGTGGTTGTCAATTCTGACCTGCCTTGTCAACTCTGACCCGACCCCGTATATACATTGGGAAAATCTTCTTTTTAGTCGCGCAGTGGCAATTTCTTCTTCGCTGACATTTCTACTGGCGTATGAATGTATCTTTAACTAATAATCCAATGTGGTAGATGAAATACATACAAAAATAACTAGATTGGTGTCAAGATAATAATAAAGTCTCTTATGTTATTCAAATCACTGTATGTCCTTGACCCTGGTAAACTCCTCTGATCTCAACAGCAGTCTCAACAAAAATGGGGAGCATTTATTTTTCTTCTTCATTCCGGTCAGAATTGACGAGGAGGTCAGAAAACGGCAACAGGACACATGGCTGGGGAGGAGGGGGGAGGGAGGGGTAAGGGGTATCTGCGTTCCTTGGCATTGGGCTTTTCATTTCACCGTGAACTGGGAATTAGAAAAATAATTCTTCGTGAACTGGGAATGGGTTATTAGCCCATCGCCGTGATCAACGATTTTCATTAATCGTGAACTGGGAATTTTTATATTAAATAACCGTGAATCGAGAAATCAATTTAGTACCGTGTATCCACCCTTCCATTGCATGCGGAGTGTTTCTAATTCTTTGTGACCCGGGAATACGAAAAGTTGTTCTTCGTGATCTGGGAACACGACCCCCCTCCCCCCCCCCCCCTCATGGCTCACTCCTGTCAAAACGGAAAGTCAGTATAACGACCCAGATACAGATGGGTTTAAAAAATACAAAACATGGTACAGCAGCTGGCTAGAGGGTCCAGACTATGACGTCATCAGCCCATCTCTACATACTTGTGACCTAAGTAAGTTGTAACAACATAGGGTGTGTGGTACTGGTAAATACGCAGTGTACGGGTTTTTTGCGTGACGGTGTGCAGATCGACTCAGTCCGAGGGTATAGATTTATCGATCTGTGTCCACGACAAATGCGAGTATGTTATGGGTTAGGCTTAATGTCGATGCTTGAATACTACACGGGCTCCGATTCCCTTTCATTGCTCTGTGCAAGCCCCGCCATGACTTAACGTTGTGTGCCGCCTCCCACGCTTTACGCCCCGGCTTTACGCCAGATCTTACGTGACAGCGGGAATACACGACGCACATGCTGTCTTCACACCATTGACCGCCGGCTGTCTGTTATCACAGCACTGACAGGCGGCTGTCTGTTATCACAGTGTTGACAGGCGGCTGTCTGTTATTACATCATTGACAGGCGGCTGTCTGTATTCACAGCATTGACATGCGGCTGTTTGTATTCACAGCATTGACAGGCGGCTGTTTGTATTCACAGCATTGACAGGCGGATGTTTGTATTCGCAGCATTGACAGGCGGATGTTTGCATTCACAGCACTGACAGGCGGCTGTTTGTATTCACAGCATTGACAGGCGGCTGTTTGTATTCACAGCATTGACAGGCGGCTGTCTGTATTCACACCATTGACAGGCGGCTGTCTGTATTCACACCATTGACAGGCGGCTGTCTGTATTCACACCATTGACAGGCGGCTGTCTGTATTCACACCATTGAAAGGCGGCTGTCTGTATTCACAACACTGGCAGAAACTGAATGTATTCATAACACTGGATACAGTGCTGAAGACACTGTGGATAATCCAACAACGAAATAGGATTATTTGTCGCGGATATCAATCCAAAGTCCAGGTATTTTGAAGTACGTTCTTTTGACATGTCGCTTCCAAAGCAATCACAGTCGGAGGCGGTGGTACGGAATGCACAATCCTTCAAAAGTAACATTATATATGAGTTGAATCTGTTTAGAAAAATACCACCGCAAGCGTTTGGAGAGTTGCGCTTTTGAACTACAGTGGTGGATGGCACGAACGCAGTTTAGCCGACTATGGGGCTTAGTTCGCTAAAGGGACCATGTAAATAATGGGCGATTTTAGTCGACTAAGCCCCGTGGGCAGCTAAACTATGTACGTGAAATAGGTCACAGGTCCTTTGGCAACATGCCTAAATTAAAGAGGGATGCTAAGCTCAGATAAATTCACCATGTCGTAAAAATAGGTATGACAGGACTAATTTCTAAACTACTGAATGCCGAATAGTTATTCACGGTTTTGAATATGTGACTGGGGAGAGGGTGCAGGTGCTCGTGTTCTCGTGGGTCGATAGCTGGCCTGGTTCCCGGAGACCACGATTGGCTGGTTCCCCAACCCACGAGTGAATGGTTGAGTGGGGGTACGTCGCTCCGCGGCAAACACCGAACGCGTTTTTTTTCCGCACTGACATACATGTTCAACTGAGGTGGGCGAGCCAAGGGCGATGTAGGGGGGGGGGGGGTGGGGGGGGGGGGGGCAGGAGGTCATATTAGGCTTCTGTGACAGCGATACTAAATAGCGGGAAGACTTCCCTATGTTGTTGTGGGTGGGTGGTGGGTTGGTGAGGGTGGGTGGTGGGTTGGTAAGGGTGGGTGGTGGATTGGAAAGGGTGGGTGGTGGGTTGGTGAGGGTGGGTGGTGGGTTGGTGAGGGTGGGTGGTGGATTGGTAAGGGTGGGTGTGGGTTAATTGTGGGTGGAAGAAGATTAAACTGACGCACGTGTCCACGAATCTAGAGTTGAAGTTGGCATATATAACCTTCATAATCATGCTATAATGAACCTAAATGATGTCCCTTTGATGCCAGTATTACTTTAATGGTGGTACAAGGCGCCATGTACCCACTGACGCTTTTGGATCTATACGCGCTCTTCGCCTGCTAACTTATATCTGTTTCTATTGCAGGACAGTATATTGTATATTGTAATGGCAACTTCGCTACTCATAGAATAGATCTATGAATTAATCTATGTATATGTATGTGAGACGAATCATACATTATTGTCATATACATCAGTGCAACATCTCGTTGCAGTCTGGAGTTGGCCGCGTCACGTGCCTGTGGACACGTGACCGTCGCGTGACCCGACCGGCAGTATGTGTCTCCGACAGCTATGGAATGTGCGGAGCACCATAATCCTGGTGCTCACCCCGATAGTGTTCCTTCCGGTACCCATACTCTATACAGCCAAGGTCAGTACCCGTCCTCTACACAGCCAAGGTCAGTACCCATACTCTATACAGCCAAGGTCAGTACCCGTCCTCTACACAGCCAATGTCAGTACCTATACTCTATACAGCCAAGGTCAGTACCCGTCCTCTACACAGCCAAGGTCAGTACCCATCCTCTACACAGCCAAGGTCAGTACCCATCCTCTACACAGCCAAGGTCAGTACCCATCCTCTACACAGCCAAGGTCAGTACCCATCCTCTACACAGCCAAGGTCAGTACCCATCCTATACACAGCCAAGGTCAGTAGCCATCCTCTACACAGCCAAGGTCAGTACCCATCATCTACACAGCCAAGATCAGTACCCATCCTCTACACAGCCAAGGTCAGTACCCATCCTCTACACAGCCAAGGTCAGTACCCATCCTCTACACATCCAAGGTCAGTACCCATCCTATACACAGCCAAGGTCAGTACCCATCCTATACACAGCCAAGGTCAGTAGCCATCCTCTACACAGCCAAGGTCAGTTCCCGTCCTCTACACAGCCAAGATCAGTACCCATCCTCTACACAGCCTAGGTCAGTACCTATCCTCTACACAGCAAAGGTCAGTACCTGTCCTCTACACAGCCAAGGTCAGTACCCATCCTCTACACAGCCAAGGTCAGTACCCATCCTCTACACAGCCAAGGTCAGTACCCATCCTCTACACAGCCAAGGTCAGTAGCCATCCTCTACACAGCCTAGGTCAGTACCCATCCTCTACACAGCCAAGGTCATTATCCAACCTCTACTCTGCGAAGGTCAGTGCCCACTCTCCACACAACCAAGGTCAGTACAACCCTCTACTCTGCCAAAGTCAGTACCCATCCTTCACACAACCAAGGTCAGTACCCACCCTCTACTCTGCCAAGGTCAGAGCCCACCCTCCACACAACCAAGGTCAGTACCCACCCTCTACTCTGCCAAGGTCAGTACCCATCCTTCACACAACCAATTACAGTCAAAAGCAATATAGATATAGACAGAAATTAATCAAAAAAAAAAATTGTACATTGGCCCTGATCTATGAACTTTGACCTTTGACCCAGGCGGGGCGATGCGCCTACGCGCTGATCATCATGGCCGTCTATTGGATGACGGAAGCCATCCCCATGGCGGCCACGGCGCTACTTCCGGTCGTCCTCATGCCATGGCTCGGTGTGCTCGGCTCCAAGGAGGTCTGCGTCAACTACCTCAAGGTCAGTCTGCCAAGGTCAACAGTGTACGGTACGCATTCTACGTTAATTTTCAAATTTCAACATTAAATATCCATCACCATCTTCAAGGTCAGAATGTTGTTTGGGTTTGTAGACGCTTTAAGTAAACAATTAAGCGTTAATCTCTTTGTTTTCCAGGGGAACAATTGTATGTTTTACTTGTCTGCTTATTGGAGAATGTGCAACAGCATTAAATGACAACAAATGTTTACTGTGCTTTTGCCTTATGTTTCACTCCGGCAGGATACCAATATGCTGTTCGTAGGGGGCCTCATGGTGGCTGTGGCTGTCGAGAAATGGAATCTGCATAAACGAATCGCTCTCCGAGTGTTACTGCTGGTGGGATCCGAACCGCGCTGGTCAGTACTGTGTACCTGAAAGCTAAATCTGCCCTCTGAGTGTTAGAATTCGAGCCACGTGCATTAGTTCGGTCCCACTACACATATGGCAATACATGAATAATACATTGATTGTTAATGTTCCTGCACAAAATGTTATATGCACATATGTTTGTCATTTGGGCCTGAAGGCCTTGAAGACGAAATAAACAACAACAACAACAACAACAACATTGATGAATATGACCATAGTCCGCATGATCAGTTCTAATGAAGAGTTGAGAGTCTAGTCGGGGTGTGTATGGAGGGGGGTTAGTTAATATAACTAGTGTAATTGACACGCCCACCGCCTCTCTGCAGGTGTGTCGATCCAGCGCGAGCATATTATTACATGCACCCCCATACTTGCCACCACCCCAACCCCACACATGCCACCACCCCAACCCCACACATGCACTCTCACCCCAACGAAACACTTCACCGTTACACTCACAACCCACACGCCACACCAAGCACTCTTGCATCCCAAAACCAATCTGCAACCCTGCATTTTAAATGTTATAGCTTCGAACCGACTTCCTGAAAGTAGTCTTACGTCTGTACAAATTAGGGAAGAGGAACGACAGTTGGGGGAGAGGAACATACCGGTTGGAACATAGCATGCGGTATCAAGTTGAAGAAAATATAACAAAAATATAACAATGTGAAAAGCGAACTATATTTATGGTGCATTTGTAGCGCATATATATGCCGTATGCAAATCAAGCATAAGCATGCACACAGATGCGTAAGAATACAGCGTATACAACGGTTGTTTTCGTAATAGATCGATCCAGGCTCCCACACTAAGCCCCGCCCACGCTTGAGTCCTTTTGCCTTGTTCGTCAGTATGAAATTGACAATCCTAGCTGATGGTATGTACAAGTGAAAAGTACATATATCTGAAACTGACAAGAAAGTAACACGCTGCTTTGTCTGTCCGACTTGTTTGTTCGACATAACGCGTGGAAGACCTCTTTTCACCACGTGATTGGATAAAAGCAACAGTGACGTTAGTGAATGATTGACAGCCTGGATCGGTCCATTAGGTAAAGTCATGCTCTGACCTAGATTTACAATTTGCGTAGACCCTAAATCAAATGCTGGGTCAGGCAGTAGACTGCCTCTGATACGTGAACTAAACCCACAACCCTCCCAGTGCAGCCCCTCATTGGAACCTCCAGACCAAAGCCCAGCCCTTCATTACAGAACTCCCTGGATGGCCTCGTTACCTCTCATATTCAGTGGCAGGTGGATACAAACAAACACTTGATGATCGCACTCACGAACTATCAAGGTAGTACGAGATCTCACAAGCGACTTGGGAGCCAGACACCTGCCAAGCTTATAAAAAAAAAAAAAAAGTATTCTTTTTTTTGCTGTACGAATTTGTCAAGTGGTCTCTTTCACGTTGTACCTCCTGTCGATGTTAACTCATTGGGGTTGTTTATGCGTCCGCCTCTTGCCAGGGGTCAGGAGGTCACTGGGTCACCTATATAGACTTCACGATGTTAACCGATTCCTTTTTGTACGGCGATATATGGGTGAATAACAGTAGATTCTCCATCTGTGTAATTAAATTATTCGAACCGGACGTTTTGCTCAGCATTATAATACATTGTATGTTAAATAGAAAAGACACGCCTAAACAGATTACGACTGATTCGACTCGCACCATGGATGCCACGTGTGCTCACGTTATCCAGCATAGTATTCATGTTGATGATAAGCACTAACTCCGGGCTTTTTTTTCAATGTTTTCCAATTAAGAATTCCGCTCAGACCGGAAAAAACGTTACAGGAAACATATTTCGACCCTACTATGCATGTCACATACAACAAGCGCTTCTAAGTTATCAATAAGCACATCGCCAAAACATGATGCTGCTCACAATGCAACACCAATTGGCTCACGCGACCGCACCGCGCCAATCACAAAGGCGAAATAAAGCTGTATCTTATCTTATCTTAGTAAGCCTGTGACATCAGTTCTCACTTCGGCGTAACATGGGTAAAGAGTAAGGAATGAAATATATATCTTTTTGCATATTCGTTTGCTTTCATTTAATATTTATAACGGAATACGAAAACGCTGAAAGATAAACACATATGAAGAAATTTAAATATTTTTACCGATCATTCGAATACTGGTAATGAAATGTCTTGTTGGTTCAGCAAAGACGACCACAAACAGTTAGTAAAAGCCCTATGTGACGTCATAAGTGACGCAAGCAGGCGTCACTGTCTCTTAGGAGGAGAGTGACAAGGATCAGTTCATTATCCTTGCCACAAAACAAAACAATAGAAGAAACATAAGTGACCCAATACTTTCTCGGAATATCCATTTAACTCATTGTCCCTTAAAGCAATATGCTTACATGTGCTATCTTAGATTTTTTGAACTTTAGAATCAAGACTAAAAGTATCTCAAAATTATGGTGCATATATGTTTTATATCTCTGAGAGTCTGTAAAACAACAATTTCAACATAAAACTACGCGGTTTATTTATATCGCGCGGACGTGATAGCAAGCCGCGGTTGACATCACACACAAAATAGCGAACAGCGAACAGGCGCGCATGGATATAAAGCCGGCCACCAACTTCTGCTCTGGGGACCAAATTGCTTCTCTCCGGATAGCCCGCAGGCTTTCAAAACAGAATATACTTATTTGACATGGGGAAGAGATTGGTAATGCACAAAATTGTCAGAAAATTACATCATATATTGCTTTAAGATTAACATATTATTTTAGACTGATATCAGACCGACTTGCTCACACCACGTTCAGATTCCCGGTAATACAATTGACTCTCCAAGACTGTCCTTGTGTTTCCAGGCTGATGTTCGGCTTCATGATAACGACGGCCTTCCTGTCGATGTGGATCAGTAACACGGCCACCACGGCCATGATGGTGCCCATCGTCCAGGCAGTGCTCGGGGAGCTCGATGCGCCCGGCGACCCCGAGCACGAGGCCCCCGTAGACCCCGATCACAAGCAGGGTACGACACCTGCCCAAACGTCGCTGCCGCTATTCTCATAATTACTAAAAGACTATTATGCTACATATATTTTTTAATTACTTTTTATAGTTTTATTCATTTTCATATGTTACTTTTTATCTATATTTTTTTTCAATCTAATTTTAAATGCTATTGTGTTCATTATTTCCATTAATTTCAGTTATTTTCACAGTGACGTTTACTATATGATTTCATTTGTATTTCATTATATCTTTCTATATGTATATTCATAAATATACTCATTAGTATTCTCGATATAATTTTCGAATTATATCTACACTGTTGGAATATAAAGTAATGGAAATCTTCCTCATCATCCACTTCAGCATTGTAAAATAACCCAGAACAACTACAATAAATGGCATGCGATAGATACTGATCTCAATCTCTGATATGGCATGGTGATAGACCATGTGTTAACGATCATAATGGTAATGTGTGCTATGTGCATGTTGACAGTTTGAGTCATAGGTTAATGGTGTGTTTCAGCGGGGCCCTCGGGGGATGGGGAAGACGCTTACCTCAACCCTAAACTCACCCACAAAGACAAGAAAAATGGCGACCTCAACACAGGCGAAAATACCAAAGACGATTCGTCCGTCACTGAAATCGGTGGGGCCGAAATGGCCAAAAGGAACATGTCAACGGGGGACTTGGAGAAGGCCGAATTGAACAAGAACAACTCATCGAATGAAGATGAGAAGAAGGGCGACTTGGAACCTATGGAAATCGTGGTCTCTGAGAGTCCAGCCGGCGGGTGAGTGTAGTGGTTCAGTGTGTGCCGATGGTCCAGTCAATTGGCAGGTGATGGCAACACATAGGTTAAACGCAATTTGGTCGTACAGCCGTGAGCTGTGGAGTCGATTGCCAAGGGTGCATGGGTGCAAGCTATCTATAATAACTTATTTATTACAATCATCTGTGCATTTGACAGTATCTACTTTTGCACATGCAATAACAAGTAGAAGCATATGCGTTTTACTCTTGAAAGCAAGAAAGATAATATTACTTTAAATAAAAAGAAATAGACCAGAACAGGACAACAGACCCAAATATCACCCCATTGCGGCCCTGTGCTTACCGCAGACTGTGCTTACCACAGGCAGACATTCAAACGAGTTACTGTAGGCCTGGGGTGGGGGGCTAGACATGGTCTAGATCTCCATGTGAATGCGTAAAAACGGCACACCACCATTACATTCAATATAGCAATCACTTAATGTAAGCTACAGAACATTTTAATTAATGAAGTGGCCTAATAGAAATCAGACGGGGTGCCCTCATATGTTTGCAGCACGGCTGATAGCCCTCCGGACCCCAAGAACAGCAAGAGGTACAAGGAGATGTGCAAGGGTCTGACCCTCTGTGTGTGTTACTCCGCCAACATTGGGGGTACCGCGACACTGACGGGTACCGGACCCAACCTGGTCATCAAGGGCCAGATTGACACGTAAGTACTGCCCCCACCCCTCTCCCGCCTACAACCGTCCGCCACCGTTTACCACCTTGCTAACCATACGCGAGTCGCGACTCTTTATGAGCTTCAGCATGCCGTATTTAGTGAGGAGAGACGTAGGGCCCCTGAGGGTGGGGGGGGGGGGTGGGGGGGTAGCCATGTCGCATGTCGATTTTAAAAAGAGGTCCGTGTCGCTAAGTCTTATGCCGCATGCCGAATTTAAGGCAGCCCCAATGTCGCGTTGTCGATTTTAAACATCGCCGTGTCGCCGTGTCGAAAAAGGGCCTCTGGGGCCCTAGACGTTTTGGGCTTGGGCGTCTCCCCCTTTAAAAGTTAAGCAGATTTTTTTAGGTTTAAGGGGGGGGGGCAACTGTTTTTTCTGTCTGTGCAATAGTGATATTTATTTATTATGTCTAATCTCTCAATTACATGTCTAAACCTCACAGTGTTTGAAAAATGCAGACAATTTCATATGTATAATTACTACCAAGGTACAATTCCCAGAACTATCGCTGATATATTTACTCCAACGTCGCAAGTACACAGTTACAATACAACCAAAGAGTACTTTATCTGAGAAGGGAATCCGAACCACCGGTCCCAGGATATTTAATAAATGGCTGAGAAAGGTTAATTTTTGCACGTCAAAATACATGTTTAAGAAAGAAGTTAAACGCATCATATTAAACACGTTCACTGTTGAATAGTCTGTTGCCTTTATATGTGCTATCTTTTACTGTGGCTAGCTGTACTAGACGTTAATCAACATTCAATGGCTCCCATACTTTTATGCTTACTTATTTACTTTTCACTGTTCTCTTCACCATGTATGAGCGAATAAGCCTTTGGCTTATGCTCCTGCCACTGTAAATATATTGTAAAGATGTAATAAATGAATGTAATTTGTGCGTTCTTGTGGCAATAAACTGATTATTATTATTATATTATTATATGCGTAGATGTATCTTGCACGGCATGACCTTGACCTTTGATCTAACTTTACAGGTTATACGGATCTGAAACCGGGATCAACTTCAGTTCCTGGTTTGTGTACGCCTTCCCCAACATGCTGATGTGCCTTCTCTTGGCTTGGTTCTGGCTCCAGCTTATGTTCCTCGGTCCCAGGTACGAAGTTGAAAAAATTACGCGAATAGGTCAATATCGCCGGATTTTGCCTACCCTAGTGTGCACACAGTGGACTCTCACATCCTCCCCTATGTCAATTCCTGCCTCCAGGTTAACATCAGACACGTGTGACACACCAGATTATGTTATAATGTGTACCCTTCTGAAACGTTGCTGCATAATCTAGAGCACTGCTCGAGACACCCCCAATGTAAACTAGCCACCTTTGATCCCGCTACCGTTGCGATACATATGCAATGTGACTTGACAATGAGATTGTGTCCGCTAGCAGGACCAATTATAAATGCTGAAATATGCAAGTGTGATGTCAGTCTGGTATTTTTTCTCGTTAGTTTTTTCGTTTTTGTCTCGGATTGGTGTTAGGTTGTACGCAACAAACAGGTTAACATCATAACTACGTGGACAACGCGGACAACATGAAAATGTATGTGTTTTTTTACGTTGCCCGAACGATGAATGAATTAGAAGCATGACTGTTAAAGAAAATCAATTACATATTGATTTCATGATGTATAATTCTTCGGGTAACGTTGTACTAACGTTTTGAACACGGAATATGGAATATAGGCCAGACAATATTAGTTTAATGTTTGCGACAAACATTGTAACAACGTTGTCCTGATGTCAGCTTTGAGATGACGTGATTACCCCCAAAAACCAACGTTGTGCGAACGTTGTGTGTGTGCTTGGTATCTGCTTGTATTAACAGATACTGACTTCCTACTTTCAGGTCGACGTTCAAGTGCACTCGCAAGGTTCACCCAGTGAAGCAAAACAAAGCGAGCGATGTGATTAGAAGAGAGTACGAAAAACTGGGTCCCATGTCGTAAGTATCTTGGCAGCTTCTTAACAGCGGAAAGCCGGACACAAGTCGTCTGAATATTGTCAAACTAGCTACATTCGTTGACTTTCGAAATTTTCAAAAGTCAATTGCCGCTAGGTCGCAGAAAAAAAAGTTTTGTCATCCGGGCTTTTCTATCCGAGTTTGAACCACCGTGTACCCATTCCATGTCCGAGATTTGGCTTTGCTCTAGATTTGCCGAGATCGCCGTCCTCGTTCACTTCGTCGTCCTGGCGTTCCTGTGGCTGTCCCGGGAACCGGAGTTCATCCCAGGCTGGGCCTCCCTCCTGCCGAAAGGGTCAGTCGGCGTGGCGGTGGCCCTCAGATAGGAGACCATGATACCATTGGCGTCGGAACATTATTATTATTATTATTATTATTATTATTATTATTATTATTATTATTGGGTTTATATAGCGCCAAATCCGTGCTTAGGTTGTATTTAGGTTGGACAAGGCGGTGGAGAGGTGTGGGTGGGGAGGAAGAAAGCCATCCACGTGACGAAGATGGCTGCAAAACTGATGACTAGGGAAATAGGGAAGGGGGAAGGGGGAAGGAAGAACATATCAAGGGCATTTCCCCACCTAAACAAATACCTACATCATTCTATGGCGTAGTTACTAGTTTAGAGTTCCAATCGGGTTGAGATAAATGGTTGAGTAAACTAACTGAGTCGTCTACAAAACTGTTGTTGATTATTGAACGCCTTACTTTATACTGCGATGCTGAAGGACGCGATAGATGATAGAGCCAAGACAACAAAGTCCAGCTACGTTTATATATGGAGCAGCACGCCGTGTGAGCTATCGTAAAGAATATACACCTGTATACGCTACAGATGCCATCATTCTCCATAATATCATCATAATTACATAATCCCCTAAGCTGTATACGCTACAGATGCCATCATTCTCCATAATATCCTCATAATTATATAATCCCCTAAGCTGTATACGCTACAGATGCCATCATTCTCCATAATACCATCATAATTACATAATCCCCTAAGCTGTATACGCTACAGATGCCATCATTCTCCATAATATCATCATAATTACATAATCCCCTAAGCTGTATACGCTACAGATGCCATCATTCTCCATAATATCCTCATAATTATATAATCCCCTAAGCTGTATACGCTACAGATGCCATCATTCTCCATAATACCATCATAATTACATAATCCCCTAAGCTGTATACGCTACAGATGCCATCATTCTCCATAATATCATCATAATTACATAATCCCCTAAGCTGTATACGCTACAGATGCCATCATTCTCCATAATATCCTCATAATTACATAATCCCCTAAGCTGTATACGCTACAGATGCCATCATTCTCCATAATATCATCATAATTACATAATCCCCTAAGCTGTATACGCTACAGATGCCATCATTCTCCATAATACCATCATAATTACATAATCCCCTAAGCTGTATACGCTACAGATGCCATCATTCTCCATAATATCATCATAATTACATAATCCCCTAAGCTGTATACGCTACAGATGCCATCATTCTCCATAATACCATCATAATTACATAATCCCCTAAGGTATCGTTGGCATGATGCAATTAACCGTGTGTCTGTTGTGTTTTCTTGTCTTCCAGTTACGTCACGGATGCCTCCGTTGCCATCACCATCTCAGTATTATTGTTTATGTTCCCTTGCCGACGACCTAACTACTGGTGCTTCCGGCGGAAGACAGGTAAGCTCTAAACACCGTTGCTACCGTCAAAGTCCGTGTAATGGCTTTCACATAATACTACACTTTGTCCAGTCAGTTTCAGTTACTGAGTTCATTTGGATTTATTGGCGGTAAATCAGTGCCATGGCACTGCTATCATCTAGGTAATTGTATATTGTTACCACCTGTGGCTCTTTTCTCTGATGGCATATCTTATGAATGAGCCAAATGTCGCCCTCTTAAAGTGGCATAACGCTTACACCCCACACCCCTTCACCCTTATATGACAACCACCCCTGCAGCCTTATATGGCAACCACCCCTGCAGCCTTATATGGCAACCTCCCCTGCCGCCTTATATGGCAACCTCCCCTGCGGCCTTAGATGGCAACCACCGCTTCAGACTTATAAGACAACCACCCTTTCAGCCTTATCCTTGCATGCTAACCCCCACGTCCCCCCGGACCCCTTGCAGACGTGGGCCTTGGCGGTCCCAGCCCGGGTCTCCTCGACTGGCCTACCGTCCACCAGAAGCTGTCCTGGGGGGTCGTCCTCGTCCTCGGCGGGGGGTTTGCCCTGGCCGAGGCCTGCAAGGTGAGAGCGATGGGCAAACGCTGTGGCATGCGGCTTAATATTGGTAGAATATTACTTTATCTGGCTCCATCTGTCGTAGTCCGACCACCAGCAACCGGTCTATATCTATAAAGGAAATGTGAAGAGTTGATTTCTGTCTCTCAAATACAAAGAATCTGAGATAGTTTCAATGCATCTCATCAGTTGAGACATGCATAAGCCAACGCAGTGAATCGAACCCGCGACCCTTGCCGCACTGTCACACCGCCGCCACAGTGTGATATACGTTAACAATACAATGGCTAAAAATATTTTTTAATCTGCTGTTGTTGCGCTAAATCTCACTTGAACCCTCCCCCTGTTATTGGATCCAGGTCTCTGGTCTGTCGGAAGACATCAGCAACATGTTCGGTCATTTGGCGGGTCTGCCGACATGGGGGCTGGTGTTTATCCTCTGTACCGTCACCGCAGTCTTCACGGAGGTCACCAGCAATGTTGCCACGGCAACCATCTTCCTCCCCATCCTGGCTGAACTGGTTTGTCCTTGGTTCTCTTCATATTGCTCTCATTTATTCGCACGTTATTTGCTAATGTATGTATTGTCCATCAGATTATGCCACTGATCTTTGATTGGCCTTTCCGCGCGGTTGTAGTACTCTAGTTACACTTATGCTTAAGCAATTGTTACAGGTTTCTGAGGGCTAAAATGCAAAATATTCTAACCTGTCTATGACGTAACTATTATTCATATGACATTGGCGAAATGTCCATAATAAATATCGTGTCAGAAGAATTATCCGTCTATCGACCGAGAACAGGGAACATCTTGTATATTTCGAACAACTATCGAGAAATGTACAACCTGTCAATGCATTATGCTAAGAATAGTGCAAGCCCATAAAAATATACTTACAGAGCGTCCATATCAAGCAAATGTTAAAGGAATAAAGTGTGACATATTGAACATCATTTCTTGATATTTTGTAATCAACTAACTAAAATGCGTTCATCTCGTTTTTTCAGGCCGTCAATATGCACATAAACCCGCTGTATCTGATGATACCAGTCACCATCTCAACGTCCTTCGCGTTCATGTTGCCCGTGGCAACACCTCCCAATGCCATAGTATTTGCTTACGGACATATCCAAATCAAAGACATGGTAAGAACAGCTCCCGTGCCTCAACCGTGATCTAATATATGACATGGAGTCATCCTTACGCCCTGTTCACATGATGCATTAATACGTTGTAACGTTCATTGCGATAAATCAACATTTTGACCATCTGTGCAATCGGAGCGCTGGTTTTTTAACGCATTGTAAGGTTAGCGCATGTTCTGAACTTCACGAATTGATTTGCATTATGACAGTTATGATTTGTTTGTGGCTTGTACGCATGACGCTATGAAAGATGCTCTATATGGTATGTTCGCCAGGTGGCGATAGTGATCATTGTTGAGTCGGTTGGTAGGCAGTTCGACCGTCTGAAATGATAACCAACCAATGCTTCAACCGTTTTTTCGACTGTTCAATAATCGTACCGTGTAAACGTTACGTGTGTCGTCAGATGTCTTATGGGTTATATAGGCATACGGGCTGAACTCTATCCAATCTCTCTGTTACATTTATAGATATCATGTTGAACCTTTGTCATTGGCTTCATAACGTTAAGTCTTATCTTGGGTCTGATAGTATGGCCTTTCATCAAGTGTCATGTTCGTGTGTATAATGGCTGTCTCTGTGGGGCATACGGCTTAATGCTAACGCGTGTCTGTGTTTACAGGTGAAGTGTGGCATCGTCATGAACCTGGTGTGCATCCTGGTACTTCAGCTGTCAATCAACACTTGGGGGTGGGCCTACTTCGACTTAGGAGAGTTCCCGGATTGGGCGTCAGATGGCACCTCCAACTTCAACGCCACGACCACGTGGGAAGGTCTCCTCGAAGTCACGGTCTGAAGCCCAGTGGCGCCAATGTCACTAAATATCGCTCACACTGATCCGCATACGAAGAGCAACACCTTTAATTCCTATACTTCGTCGTGAGCTCAGCAACGCCGAATGCAATGTTACCATAGCGAGGCCAATCCCCCGGGAGACTCGGAGGATTAGGTTGTTTTAAGATTTACTATCACATGACGTTGGAAGTTGTTTTTAACCGACATCGCCGATTAGCCGCCCGACGTGTGACGTGGTATCGCCGGAACATAAAGGCTGAGACATCTTATATCGATCTAGTGAGGCGTTCTTCCACCAAGTGACTGGACAAACTGGACTGGACGCCATGGAAGCAGCAGCCTACAGGACGTTCAGCGCGTGCTGACCTCAACGCCGGGAGTGTTCACTCGTTCCGGATACACCCTTACCGGATTGTCGCGTTTGCGCATGCGCCATTGAAGAACTTCCGTCCCGCACAATTGTTGGACAAACTAGTTTGATTGTTTGCAGATAGGGGATCTGGAACTGTTGACAACAACGACACACTATATGTTCCTAGGTTGCTCACCGCCTTTCATCAGTAGTTTCCTCGTACTTGGCTGACGATTTGTTTACCTCGGGCATCGACATTATATGTTTGATTACCGAACTGCTATGTGTATACCTATATCTATATATTGATGTATATAATATGTATATATACATATCCTGGAAAGAAAATACAGTGATCTTCCGTGTATCGTGTGCATGATGTGTGATGCATGAACAAATTCCCACGATTCTGGTTAACTCGGGCTACTTAATACTGAAAACAGTCAATGCCATTGCTATGAGTTCACAACCCAACCAAAGAGCTAATCACGTGTGCTTCCTTCAGGGCAAGGACTGGACAACCAAACACATCATGCACACGATACACGGAAGATCACTGTATTTTCTATCCCGGGAAATGTCGAAGGCGGCGCTGCAACATATGACGTGGATATACCAGTAACGTTTTAATAACGTTTTTGATATTGTGTCGATAAATGAAATGAATACACCATTACCTTGGTGTTGATATGGTGACACCATTACTATGGTGTTGATATGGTTACACCATTACTATGGTGTTGATATGTTTACATCATTACTTTGGTGTTGACATGGTTACACCATTACTTTGATGTTGACATGGTTACACCATTACTATGGTGTTGACATGGTTACACCATTACCTTGGTGTTGATATGGTTACACCATTACTATGGTGTTGATATGGTTACACCATTACTATGGTGTTAATTGACGTGGATAGATCAATAACCTGATCAATGACGTGAATACACGATGACTATAGTGTTATGTACGTGAATATTCCAGTACTATTGTGGTTAAAATGCCAGCATATGGTTAATTATAATGATAATGACGGGATTTATTCGTTCTATACTGATAAATAACGTGATTTATCAGTACTATGGTGATAATTGACGTGAATATCCAAACATAGGTTATCTATGCAATATATCGAGATATTTAACATTACATGCACACCTCTCATATATACCCGTCCCATGACACATCTCTTACAATCATAAAGTGATTATACATATTACAGAGTACAGTCATTTTGTCGACGTGACATGTTTACAGTCATCAAGACACACCCATTGAGGGTCAATAGTGTGCCGAACTGGACAGACTGTGCCAGAATGTACCCACGTCTCATTGGCTAGTGGCCTGACGCTGCAAATAAAAGGTGTAACGCAGATTCGTTTTAACTATCATTACTTTGTCCAACAGAGCAACTCCTGTGTTTTAACCAGTCACATATCACGCTTAACAATAGCCAACGCAAGGAGTGATGTTAATGCAGCCGATCGATTATGACAGATCCGGTATAACATGATAACCTGTTCGGCCGTGATAACCTGTTCGCCCTTGATAACATGTTCGCCCGTGATAACCTGTCCGGCCGTGATAACCTGTCCTGCCGTGACAACCTGTCCGTCCGTGATAACCTTTCCGGCCACGCGACCTTCCTGCCACTAACCATAACCAGAACACTAGCCCTGGCCACAAAACTCACATACATGCGCTATTTACATCGCCAGCCCATTCGTTGCGCATGCGCACACGTCAGTCGGACGCTATATCGAGCCGGACAGGTTATTATGCGACACCGGCTCATTTCAATTTCAGCGCCAAAAAAATATGTAACTATCATCAAATCAGAATCTGCCTACAGTAACGTGGTAAATGACGTGGATACACCATTGCAATGGTGTTATGTACGTGAATATTACAGTACTATGGTGGTTATAGGTTGGTGGGTGATATGGCTACGAAACTGGTGCGACAAGATAGACTGTGTGCCGACTTAAAATTATTATGTCCACACAAAGCCAACATTGGACGCGCGGGGACGCACTGACTGGTGTGATGACGTTATTATGGCCATACAAAGCCAACATTGGACGCGCGGGGACGCACCGACTGGTGTGATGACGTTATTATGGCCATACAAAGCCAACATTGGACGCGCGGGGACACACCGACTGGTGTGATGACGTTATTATGGCCATACAAAGTCAACATTGGACGCGCGGAGACGCACCGACTGGTGTGATGACGTTATTATGGCCATACAAAGCCAACATTGGACGCGCGGGGACGCACCGACTGGTGTGATGACGTTATAATGGCCATACAAAGCCAACATTGGACGCGCGGGGACGCACCGACTGGTGTGATGACGTTATAATGGCCATACAAAGCCAACATTGGACGCGCGGGGACGCACCGACTGGTGTGATGACGTTATTATGGCCATACAAAGCCAACATTGGACGCGCGGGGACGCACCGACTGGTGTGATGACGTTATTATGGCCATACAAAGCCAACATTGGACGCGCGGGGACGCACCGACTGGTGTGATGACGTTATTATGGCCATACAAAGCCAACATTGGACGCGCGGGGACGCACCGACTGGTGTGATGACGTTATTATGGCCATACAAAGCCAACATTGGACGCGCGGGGACGCACCGACTGGTGTGATGACGTTATTATGGCCATACAAAGCCAACATTGGACGCGCGGGGACGCACCGACTGGTGTGATGACGTAACCTGCATGAATAATGTTTCCGATAGAGGGCTCCACCTACTCACTTGCCGCATATTCACCGACTGCAAAGCGTCCTTGCGGGAGAGTGTTATAGTCTTCGCGGCTGTTCCAACAGCGAAGGCGCCTCCCTCCAATCTGACCGAAATATTCCCCCCGCCAAATTTGTTGAAATAGTAACTTTTAACAAAGTAAAAGGAAGTCAATGAGGTGATATTGTTTATTACGAACCTACATTGACCTAAATATACATATATACACTTTTATATTTATTTCACAAACAAATTCATTTCATTTATCGACACAATATCAACGTCAGTTAAAACACTACTGGTATATCCACGTCATATGTTGCAGGGCCGCCTTCGACATTTCCCGGGATAGTTACTGGTATATCCACGCCATATGTTGCAGCGCCGCCTTCGACATTTCCCGGGATAGTTACTGGTATATCCACGCCATATGTTGCAGCGCCGCCTTCGACATTTCCCGGGATAGTTACTGGTATATCCACGTCATATGTTGCAGCGCCGCCTTCGACATTTCCCGGGATAGTTACTGGTATATCCGCGCCATATGTTGTAGCGCCGCCTTGGACATTTCCCGGGATAGTTACTGGTATATCCACGCCATATGTTGCAGCGCCGCCTTCGACATTTCCCGGGATAGTTAATGGTATATCCACGCCATATGTTGCAGCGCCGCCTTGGACATTTCCCGGGATAGTTACTGGTATATCCAAGTCATATGTTGCAGCGCCGCCTTGGACATTTCCCGGGAGATATACGTGCTATCCATGGACGCCTCCCTCAGGACTCGGACCTTGCTGTCGTGGGCCTCAATGCGATCAAGATCTCTCATCTGGATCAGCTCCCGGGCGGCTGCCGGCACCGTGTTCGGAATCGGAGTCCTGGTGTATAGAGGATCCCGTCTCAGGACGTTCCGACACGAGAGCTGGAGGGAAAGCGGATCCCGGAGAGCTGGCGCCAGCCACGCCATTAATCCGAAATCACTCTCAAACTGCGTGGAATACGTCGTCTCCCGCATCATGGAGTGCATAGGAGTGACGTCATATCCGGCGAGGTGGAGCATGCGCGCGATGCTGAATTTCCCGTGTTTCAAGGCGAGGCCGAACAAACCCAGCTTCGTCAAATCTTCGCGAATTTCCTGCTCGAAGATTCCGACATTTTCCTTGCCAACAATATCCGTGATTTCACTCTCCGACTTGCTGAGAAAATGTTTGACAGCGTCGACATCGCGAATTTGCTTAATTATCGCCATCGCCATATTGTGACAGCTCGTCTCCATGGCAACCGTTCCGATCCGCCACTGCGAGGCTTCCGTCGCCGATAATATGAGAAAAGACAGAAGGCAAACGAGAAAGGTTTCATTGGGCACCGAGTGGCTCTCCTCGAGCAGAATCTGCAGCATGGCATCGTTCTTATACAGCAGGGCGCATCGGCGTACCAAGTTGCCGTGCACGATACACCCGTGGCGTACCAGGCAGCGTACCGCGGCGGCGTCCCGGAAGTGGACGGCGAGCTGCAGGGCGTTCTCGCCGCAGCTGTTGCAGACGTCGGCGAAGGCTCCCCGAGAGAGGAGCATGTCTATGCAGCTGGTGGCGTTCCTGGGGGGCCACCCTGGCCTGTCACCCCCGTAGGGCCGCACGGCCAGCAGTAAGGGGGTGTCTAGCTGGTCGTCAAGGGGGTCAGACTCGCCGCCTGTAAGACCACAAGGCGACCGAATCACATTAAACGAAATCCAACTATAAAAACCTTGGCTGATCCAAAAAGAAGTCTACATTTTGTGACAAAAAATTGCTCTGCAGCTCTGGGCTTATAAGCATCAAGTAAAGGCTATTATGAATTCGGTACCTGATTTCTAAAGCAGACCGACTAGATATTAATCGGTATTATTAATCATGTTTATGAACGCTCGCCACATCCAAGCTCTAACTGAAGGATTTGTCAAAACCTTAGACCACGGTCACATTAAGTATTACTGAATCCTGCATTATGTTACCTCGTTGCAGGAGCATCTGGGTTATAATCGCATCGCCGGCATAGACCGCGTGATGTAGGGCCGTGCGTCCGTTACTGTGGTCCTTCATTCTGACGTCACATCCGCTGGCGTCCAGCAGTTTACTGACAACCGAGGCGTACCCTCGCCGCATACAGGCCAACATCAGCGGAGTGTATCCGCGTCCATCCACGGCGTTCGCGCTGGACCCACGCGCCAGGAGCAGAGCCACTGTGGTCACGTGACCATTCTCCGCGGCCCTGTGGAGACTCGTCCCACAGAGGGCGCTATGGCGCTCCATCCATTGCTGTCGCTGGAGACCCTCTGACGTCAGAGCCGCGGGATTACGGTGGCGTGTCACGTGCTCTTGCTTGTCCTCGCGAGAGTTCACGTCTGCTCCGGCGTCGATCAGCAACTCGCAGATGACGTCATTTCCGGACGCAGCTGCGTGTATTAAGCTGCGGTTTAGCCCTTCCCGCTGCGTGATCTTGCTCTGGAGCTGCGTCTTTACCGCGTTCTCGTTACCCTTGACAACCGCATTCAATAACCTAGCACGTGATGAAAGGAATAATGTTGAAGCTGCCCAAACAATATCATTTTCACAAAGCAACTGATGTTGTAATGGGTATATTTATTTCTAGTCTTAACGTTTTCGGAAAAATATGCCAAGTATCATATCTATCGTCATTTGAAGCAGCACAATCATGACACTTATATATATGTCTTAAAACGCAGTCCACCGAAATACTCCAGACATAGAAGTCAATATCTCTTCTCATCTGTGTTATTTAGTTTTATTATATCATAAGGGCCAACATGTTATCATGGTTTTATGATGCGATGTCATACGCGCCGCGAGCCCCTTAATCGAAATATATATGTTCATCTCGCTGTCCCACCTAATTGATGATTGCATAATACCATCGGTTAAAATAGTCCCTGCTCCCCAACGCCTATTTAAGACGGCCACTGTCTATAGACAATACTGGCTATAGACCATGGCATAATTCGATATGTCAAGGAATATTACGATTCAAAACGAAAAAATTCGAGTCATCAAATGGAATTTCCCACACAATTATACAGGCCTTTTTGCATTTTAATCGCGTGTGTGAGTGGTATTAAAACAGTGATTGAACTCCATTGTTTACCGTTCGTCTGGTTCCGCAAGTGCTTGAGACGAGTAAACGGCGCGAATTGTCGCCTGCTTCGACATCCTCTGCGTCAGTAGTCACGTGACAACAGTAGCTGACGTTGTTTACCCAACTCTCAGTATGTAGCGGCGATCCCGTTTACGTAACAATCAATAAACAGTATACACGTTTATGTATTATATCCCATTGCAAGTCCAGCGTATATTCCCATATTCCGATATTAATAACTGTCAATTCATGGCAGTAAGTCCATGCCGTGCAGCGTTAGCCGTGAGCCTCAATCACTGGTCGGTGAGGTGTGACGTCGCTGGGCGGACACCGGTGAACTGACGATCATTGGACCCTATCTAGAGTTCCTCAGAGGGCGGTCCCAGGCGCCGAGACCACCAATCAATGGCGGACCGTGCTACAAACACACTGGATGACCAGGTAGCGCCCAGTATGTTGTCCCCCCGTCGCTAGGCCACGGCGCTATTATACACACATGTGACAACTATAGACTGACGCGGGAGAGGAGGGAGTGTTGGTTGGGGTGGGGTGAGGGGGTATGTGGAGTGGGATACACACCACGTGACACGTATAGCCGTGAAGGGGGATAGCTGGCACGCAGTCTTCTGCTAATAAAGGGAAACGCAGGAAAGCGATGTATTGATCACCGGGTGCCCGCTCAATAAGGACTGTCTCGGATATTAAATTGTAGAGTGCGGGTGTCTCCGGGGAGTCGACATGATAAATGAGAGGATGGGCTGGTCACCAAATGATGTACGTTTGCTTATGTAAGATTTCTTGCTTTAAAGATGTTTACAATACGTACATGTACACATAAATTTTCACCTCTAAACCTACATCTAAACGACGTACTTTGACGCGAAGACGAAATACGTTCGCTGAAGAAATAGATAAACCAATTTTATATTAAACTCACGACAGGTTATTAGTCCTTACAGTCTACAAGTTATTTTCCTAGACGAGAGGGTTTCAGTAAAATGTATTATTGTCTACTTGATATTGTGTAGAACGAAAGTCAAGAAACAAAAAAAATTGTTGTCTACAATTTATTGTCCAAGATAAAAGTCATTCAAATTACCCCATGAATACGGTGAGTTTCAGGTGCACAGGCCAGACGTCTACCTCGGCGAGGGTAGAGGGTAGTGGGGCCAGGGGGAGGGGGACAGCTTAAGTCCGTGTACACAGATCTGGTGATAATCAATATATTTTGTACAGACCAATGTCCATGTTAAAGTCTCTCGTCGACGATATTTTCTTTCTGGAAGAGCCCTACTACATATTTGCCGAAATGCAAGCAGTTTGAAGGATTGTTTGGTGACCACTTGAACCATTCCAGGAGATTGAGGCCAAGGTTGTGACCGGGATTGAAAGAGACCTGGCATGGCACTTGAAGCTGCCGCAGACTTTGATAAATGACTGACAACACAGACACTGACGCTATATTTACCAAGGTCTTTGTCAACTGACTTCAAGATCTTGCGGTCAGTAAATACAGGAGCGTTGGATGTGCTATTGATCAAAGCATAGTTACAGAGGGACAGCCAATTGTAGATAATGACGGCAGTATGTGGAAGAGCTTCGCTTCTCCGTTCTTTGTATTCTAGAAGGCTGTTTACCCCAATACTAACTGATAATAATTGAATGCCACAAGTAAATATGTATCGAGATCAACGTAAAAGTGTTCAAGTTTATCGACGATACAACGAGTCTCTCCTAAATGTTGTCGCTTTGGCTGTGTAGATCAGGGAACGAGACTGCCAGTTCCGCCTGAAGACCGCGGACATGCACCGACCAACGAGCAATGTTGATAATGTAGTCATTACGTTGAACAGTTCAAAACCACCGAGACGGCCTACGGTTGACCACGGTACACCCCGGATCACCCCGGATTGACTACAGACTCGCTACGGTTGCCCAGGGTTGCCCAAGATTGTCCCTTTCAAGACCGGGGTAAACCGGCACAGTGTGCGCTAGCCTTTACACGGTATACTACTACCAAAGGTAATGGCTACTCAATGAATTAAAATCTGTAACCTTTCTGTTTGTGATACGTCACAGGATGGCCCCAAAGTGCAAATCACCACTCGCTGCAGACGGACAAACGCATTAACCTCTGTCACTAGGTGCACGTGCACTAAAGGCACGCCAGCGGAAGTGGGCAATAGTCCTCTTTCACAACCATGCAAAAAATGGCATTATTCGGTTTTTGTACTTGTATTATTTCGGTGTGTAATGGTCTCGACACTTTCGTTTTTTTGCATCCATGGTTTATTGTACATTATGGCTTTCATGGTTTGTCGTGCTTGTCAGTGCAATGGGCGTGTGGACCGTGCCGATAACACTGTCAGTGCAATGGCCGTGTGGACCGTGTCAATAACACTCGTAGAACGTAAGAGCCGTGACAAACGTTTTTCCTTTGTTTATGCACTTTTATGCGCACTATACAGCGATCGATACACAAGTACAGAACTAACTATACCGTGATATACCTAACACGGTGAATTAACAGTTATGCCTTTAACGTATATCTATATATTATACTGCAGTTCAATATACTGTACGCATTGCTTACACGCTTGAAAAAATAGTTTATATCTGTGCACTGGATATAAATGGAATTGGGAGCAAATACACTTTAACATGGCCACAGATACGTTATTACTCGAATTCAAGATAACTCCTCGGATATATGGGTATCCTAACTACTGGCCGCATGCCCGGTCACTGGCCCATGGGTAGATACAAGTCAGATCCTGCAGCAGGACTATCTATCGCTCTCCTCGCCGTACGTAGGGACGAAATAGGCTACACCAGACCGGCCTGTCTTGCCAGAGAGAAGAACACAGTTCCTGTGTCCGCCAGCAGATTGGCTGGGGAATCCAGCTCCTTAATCAACCCTCCGTCAAGCACAAGGATTCTGAATCAAAGATTAACACATATGTAACGCATTGTCCGTACCCTTAAACCATTAGTCTCCGTGGTGCGCAATAGCCCCAACCCTTAAATATACAGTCATTGTCGCAACGTGTAACCAATAACAATACCTGCAGATCAGGATTATGTATCCCCATTACCTCCAAATAAATCTTATTACCTTATTTGTAATCCCACTCCATTAATCCTCATCACTTGTACTCCCCCGCCATTAATCCCGGATGCCTCTCGTAATCCCACACCATTAATCCCATTACCTGTCGTAATCCCACACCATTAATCCCATTACCTGTCGTAATCCCACACCATTAATCCCCATTACCTCTCGTAATCCCACACTTTTCACCCCCATTACCTGTCGTAATCCCACACTATTAATCCCCATTACCTGTCGTAATCCCACACAATTAATCCCCATGACCTGTCATAATCCGATACCATTAATCCTCATTACTTGTCGTAATCCGACACCATTAATCCCCATGACCTGTCGGAATCCAACACCATTAATCCATATTACCTGTCGTAATCCCACACCATTAATCCCACCTGTCGTAATCCCACACCATTAATCCCCATTACCTGTGGTAATCCCGCACCATTAATCCTCATTATCAGTCGTAATCCCACACCATTAATCCTCATTATCAGTCGTAATCCCACACCATTAATCCTCATTATCAGTCGTAATCCCACACCATTAATCTTCATTACCACTTGTAATTTCACACCATTTACCCCATTACCTGTCGTAATCCAGGACGGTGTTGATCCTGTGAGCCACTGTCAGCACCGTGGAATCCCTGAACTCCTCCCGGATCGTCGTCTGGATCAAGGCGTCCGTGTCGACGTCACAGGACGCCGTGGCCTCATCCAGAACGAGGACCTTGGTCTTCCGGAGCAGGGCGCGGGCCAGACACACCAACTGCCGTTGTCCAACGCTGTGTGATGAGAGTGCACAGCCTGGTATAGATTGCAGTATAATATATATATATAAGATTATGCCGCAATTTATGCGGAATACTCCAGAATACTCCAATACTCCAGTCTCCAGAATTTAACACAACTTCTATTCTAGAGTTGTTAAGTAATAAACAACATAAGAATGTACAGGCAGCGTTATTTGTTAACATATATATGTCCATATAGAGTAATACGTGAGCCATAAAGTGAGTCGAGGTTTTGCGTTAATATTCCGTCGGAACGACTTGGGTCGACTCCTAATCTGGAGACAATTGCCACTGGCTATTTAGACATGGATACGGCTCCGTTTCTACGCTTAAATTTTGTGTCGTTATTGCCTTGGCGCTCTGGGGCCGTATTCATAATCGCCACTTAGGGTACGCTACCAAACTTAGCGCTAAGTGGAAGATTTGTCGAGTGATTATCGGGTTCAAAGAACAAAAGTAGTCACACAAGAAGTGGATTTTCTTAATTAAGAAAGTGCTAAAATTGTATTGAAGATAATTTTTTAATCATAAGCACCAGCACAATGAGCTGGTGAGGCTAAGATGAAAACTCTCTTTTCGTGCGTAATTTACGAGGGGATTGTGGGATTACAGCCCCTGACAGAGTAAAAGTTTAATAGTAACATTTCGATATCGTTTAACAATGCACGACGATGGATCTGATAAGTGGATGGAATGAGAGTGGATTGATTAGGGGTGACTGCGATTGGTCAAATCTACATACTCTAATAACAAAAATACCGAAAAACCAAAAAATATTGCAACCGATAAAATAAGCCGCAAGCAAATATAAGCCAAACGTATACCAAAAGATTCCAAAGTCAACTTTGGATTAGTGGTTATTTCATTACCTAAACCCTATATTTGACATATGTATAAAATAATAACACGGGAAGATATAGGGCATTGCTTTGTAGCTATAAGGTGTAGGCCATCGTGTTAATTTGAAGATGACCCCTTTGTGTCTAGCACACCTGAGATTCTCGCCTCCCTCCGAGCAGACGTGATCCAGACGCTCCGGAAGCGTGGCCACGAAGGCGGCCAGGTGCGCCAGCTCCAGACTGCGCCACAGCTCCACGTCCGTGTGCGCCTCGAACGGATCCAGATTGAAGCGCAGTGTCCCGGAGAATAACACCGGGTCCTGGTGGGCGATATTAGAGTCAATGTCACGTACGTCGTGTACATTTATGTACAATGTACACAATTTATACTTACACTCAGTAATAGTGATTTTTTTTGTACAAATAAAATATGATTCTTAAAGTTAATAATCAGAGGACTCAATTTGAATATTGAAATTCCCATTGAGGTGGGAGTCGTGTTAGGCCCAGTGTCTGACCATCAGGGAAGCATCACCTGTGGTATGATGGTCAGCTTGGACCGGAGGTCGTGCAGGCCAATGTCACCGATACTGATGTCATCAATCGTTATTGTTCCCGAAGCAGCCTCCACCATCCGGAAGAGAGCCAAGGTCAAGGACGACTTGCCTGCTCCCGTCCTCCCAACGATGCCGACCTTGTATGAGATAGACGTACATGTATATATTGTCCGAGGGGAATGACGTCACGTTATCTGTGACCGTCTAAGATATGGTCATTTGCCAGAACGCAAAGCCTAAATGGATTATTTAAGCCTAATGTTGTAATCCGATGACGCATGTATGGCTTAATAAATAACGTTCGATTATGTTACAAAGAACGGTATGAAGGATCGTGCTTAATCCGTTTTAATAAACATATTTAACCAGTCTTACTTGTGCGTAATTAAAGATAATTGATAATCTCACCTTTTCTGCTGGCTTTAGTTTGCACGTTATTCCTTTCAACACAAGGTCAAGGCCCTTTCTGTACCGCAGACAGAGGTCATCGAGGACAATGGTTCCACTGGAGGGCCAATCATTGGCCGGTCTGTGAGACTCCACAACCCTTGGCGCCTGGCAAATAACGTCATTTTACCTTATTTTACAGTAAATACCATATCTATAATGTGTTTAAACCAGCTTGCACACAAGGACACTAAGTGCGGTTGAGGGTAGTGGTGGTAAAAACTCGTGGGTGTAATAATAGAAAATAAAAAAGTGATGCAGCGATGCGTTAGTTAGATGATTTCAGTTTTCGAAGTGAATTGCAAAGTGTGTGGGGGTGGGTGGGGGGGGGGTTCAAAAATGCATCTGATTACGCTACCAGGCGACAACTTGTCGATCCGCTGGTAATATATAAATATTTCATGCTTTACATAATTGTTATAGAGTAGAAACGATTATTTTTAATGATAAGACTAGTATATTATTTTAATCTATACTATTTTATAGTTATGTTATTGAACACAATATTCCATAATTATTACATAACTCACCTCTATTTCCATGGTTATGTTATTGAACACAATATTCCATAATGATTACATAACTCACCTCTATTTCCATGGTTATGTACTGCTTCATCCTCTCCACGGCTACAATCTGGGCCTCCAGCATGCCAGCAAACCGCACCAGCCAGTTGAGGCTGCTGGTTATCTGAACAAACAGACATCGCATTCACTTTACATGTGGCTTGTAATATTGAAATACCGCATGAAATAGACAAACTCCTGTCTGGGCGCATTTCAGTGGCGGATGCTAGGGGATGCAGGGGGGGGGCGACCAATTGGACACTCCTAGTTTGTACGAGGATGCTCTTTTTCCATGCAAACTATAGACCATCTTATGTGACCCCACCCCCCCTTTCGGTCGTGACATTTCCACACCCCCTCCCGCCACATTGCTGTTCTAAAGTGGGTCCACCACCCTATCATTATTCTGGATAAAATAATAAGTGAACTTTGTACGATGCCCGGATGTGACACAAACGAGACTTGACGAGACTCTCGCACCTGCATGGCGTACGTGATGAGGAGTCCCACCATCCCGGGGCTGAGCGTTTCACGTGACGTGACAGCCAACATGGTGGCCATGAAGACGCTGGTCACTCCGATTGAATCCAACAAGATGCACAGCCACCTGTCAACGAAGACAAGATTATCAACATGATGGTCTCGCCTGTGTTTATCATAAGCACAAATGATATATATTGTTACATTTCGACTTAAATAGTTCATAAACAATTATAAATATGTAATTTCATTCTGATAAGGCTACTTTAGGGAAATTAATCTCAACAAACTGTACTAACACATATGCAAAATTAATAAGAAGACAACGCGAATCCAATAATATGTTTGCTTGGGGAGCGAGACATGACTCATGGTGCCTACGATACGGGGAAATTAAGTCCTATAGCAATCACATATTTCTTGGTTTATATTTATTTGGCATATTGTCCTATAGTTTACCTGTTGGCGTAGGATGTGACCATAAGCGCTTGCGACCACTTGTCCAGCCTGTTTTCAATCTCATTGATGAAGATCGACTGCTGCTGGTAAGCCCGTATGGTGGCGACACCTGCCAGACTCTCCCCGAAGTAGGCGTAGATGGGAGATCGCGTGACTGAGATTAGTCGCTGACTCTGCCGCTTGGTGGGCACATACAGGGCCTAAAATAGTAACATAGGTCAAAAAGGCCGAGTGAGATTTGTTGTTTTAAGCCACTTCGGAACCTAAACTGGGGTCTCTTGGAAGTACGCGTGGATTATCAGGGGCTTTCAACACCTGTTGAGACTATTTAATGTTCGCATACTAATTACAAACTAGTGGGATGTCTATGCATATATATTGTCTGTATACCATATGCTGTAAAGGAGCCGCCAATATATTGTAAATATACCATATGCTCTATAGGAGTCGCCTATATATTGTATGTATAACATATGTTGTATATGAGCCTATATATTGTATGTATATTTGATGCGGTATCTGAGTCATCTATATATTGTATGTATACAATATGCTGTATCTGAGTCGCCTCTGTACCTGTGCGAGGCCATAGACCGTCCCCAGGATGGCCCAGGCTATCAGCGACCAGGGGTTGACGACCGCGATCAGGACGACAGACCCCAACACGGTGACGGCCGAGAAGAGCATGTTGAGGCAGAGCGAGGGCAGCGTGTTGTCCAAGGTCGCCACGTCGCTGCTGAAGCGGTTAAGTATTCTCCCGGTGGGAGTTCGGTCGAAGAATTCCATCGGTGCGGCGAGGACGCGGCTCAGCATGCTGTCGTGTTGTCGCTGACTGGCGGCCAGGCCGGCGATCAGACCTGTGGCCTGCTTCACAGATGATATTACAGCTGGGGGGCGGAGTAAATTGGGCAAGTTTAGGTAGACAATAAAGAGTAACGTACTTTGCATTCATAAAGAAAAAAGGAAATAAAGAAAACATTACAAAACAGGGAATAGTAGAACACATTAAAAACACCGAATAGAAGAAAACATAAAAAGCAGGAAATAGAACAAAAACATACAGAAACGCGAAATGGAAAACACATAAAGAAACAGTTATATAGAGGAAACCTGTTGCCTGCCCAAATGGCGTCCATAACACAAGTGAGGACACACAATGAGTCCGTGAAAGTTCGCATATCCGTACACTGTTAATTAAGTCCTTAATATATGTATGGTGTTAATAGAAATGTTTCTGAAGTCCCCGGTTGAACGTGTCACTTACCTTGACTGAGTCCTAGCGTTGCATACACTGCTAACCACGTGACTACAGGGCGGTCACGTGCTGCGTTAGTCTCGGAACACAACACACTGTCCTCCCCTGAAGGGATCAAATCATTTATAAGTGGCCAATCCAATAGTGATTAGGGAAGATTACACATTCAACATCTCAATCCCGGCAAACAAAGCGTTATTTATTAGGTAGTTACTTGCATTAAGACAATTCAGACACTATGTTAGCTACCTAGCTAGCCCTGTAAACTAATGAATAATTCGCTAAAATGTATTATGTATTACAATCGATCTATCAAGACGATACACAGACAAATCAGGAACAACAGGTCTTGACCTGAAATCATTGATTATTCGCTGAAACAAGATGGTATATAAATTAGACTCCAAATAGCGAACTCTAGCAAACGATTCCACACGATTCCGAAGCATCGGTGCTCGTGAATGGAGTGAGGCGTCATTGTGTGATGAACTCACCGGTTGGGGCGAATGTTGATATTGTCGGTTGGTCTGATGACGACACGTTACTGTGATCCATGGTGCCAGTGTCCGAGGCACACATGCTCTGGAGCGTGTCCCCATCACTCCAGCTGTGGAGTGAGCATCACTACATGTGTCATACTGTTGAGCAACTACATGAGTAACACGGCCAACGCATGACGCAAAGAAACCGTACCGCAGTGCGTCACAATGTGTCACAATCGCCTTCAAATAGACTTTAACTATGTGTTACAATCGCTTTTACTGGTATGTATTCACTGGTATAGATATTCATTGACAATATGAACTTAAGTCGTGAAACCAGTATTATTTGCTTTGAATATATAATTTCACATCATCCAATGTTCATTTATGTAGTTTGAAGCTTAATCCATTCATTAACCGCTCACTTGGTTAGCCATAGGCCGGCCCCAATGTCAAGGCCACGCTGGCTCACGGACAACAACAGTACCACAACCGCCGGAAGTAACCCCACCGCCCGGAAGTAGAGGGCGTACACGGACGTCTTCACCTGAGCCGGGGGAGAGAGCGTAGAGCAGATAACAGACCAATCTTATAGTCATAGTGTACATTAATGTCCTTCAAATGGAAAGATACCGTCATATGTCTGTCCCTAAATAATTGCGAAGCCGGATCATTACCCTGCGCCGCAGAAGAGAAATTCTAGAAGATTCCATATGTAGGTAGAGCAGAGCAATAATATATTTGGTAGTATAATGAAATCAACTTTTCACCATTAAAACTCGTTTAAAATGTTTTCGATCCCATGAAATCACTATAATATTGAACAACGTGTCACGAAGCTCTCACCCTTCCTTTCTCTACGGATTCTTCTCGAACTAACAACGTGTCTTTCTCCGATGCCTTATGGTCTTCCTTCTCCCCCGCCTCCCCTTCCTCCACCTTTTTCTTCGGCTGTTCGCCATTGGTTGCTTCTGACTGCTTCTTGTCTGCTAGCGGTGGAGCACCAGCACACTGTTCAATTTGTTCTATCTCGCCGGCGTCAATATGGAGTCCCTCCAGGGTTTCGTCCATGGACGGACACGACCCAGCGAGCAAAGAACTTTGGCTTAACGCCGTAAAACTCTTGGTTATATTGTCTACAGACTGTGCTTCAGTCTTCGATGTTGAATTGTGGAAGCCCTCCAGAATCAGCGGTCTATTTAGTACGGCATGGCGCAAGCTGCGTCTCCTGTTGCGGCAACTAGAGGACGTTTCTTCCACGGAGAGCGAGTGGCTGAAGGTAACTCGGCGAGGGTCCCGGGGTGGAGGGGTGGGAGGGGTGACATTGAGGCCATCGGGGGCCGAGGTGAAAAAGGCTGGTTCCCCGTCTGATCCTGTGGGACTTTCAATCTCTGAAATAAGCGCGACACATAATCGGCCAAAAAAGCGTTTTTTTGTTCATCCGTGAAATTAATCATTGCATTATCATCATTATCGCTGTTTATATGCTTTATACGGTATCGCCGTTTCGATATTGCTAATTGTAGTATAATAATAAACGTTGTTGTTAGCAATATAATAGTCATGTTCTCTCCTAGTTTCAATACCAATTGTTACATTAAATTTAATACTTAAAGTTAAAGTTAATAATGGACATGTCTATGCTTTCTTTGCGAGCTACCCGTTCAACATTAGTAACTGTAATATCACTATAGACGTTGTTGTTGCCACCATTGTTTGTCATACCGTCTCCCCATGTCAGGATATATTTACAATTAGGCTATACCAACAAGCGCTCTCGTTGACATGTTATTTCACAACAGAAACACTAATGGTAGAGCACTACCTTGTGAACCTGCAATGCTGCTGTCCCCGTGTTTCTGCCTGGTCTCGTATGTATCCACCAGGTCGTACAGCAGGCCTTGGCGGGACATCAGCTGCGCGTAGTCCCCGGATTCGGCTACAGCGCCATCGGATATGACGTAGATCATGTCCACGTGGGGGAGGAACCACAGCGCATGCGTCACAATGACTCGCGTCTGTCGCATGAAGGGAGATACGTTTTAAAGACCCCATGCGAAAAAAAAGTATATATGTATGAGCAAACGTGACATCTTGATGGTCTAAGATATCTTTATTAACCACTGGGAAATATTAAATATGCGTAACAGGCCTGTACACAAGATAATTTGGAGATATTATGCATATGCAAATATGCAAATGTCATGTACTGAATGCAAGAACATGACGTGTGGGTGAGCGGAGGATGTTGTCCTGCGATTCTTGTTGCAATACCAAGGCAATGGGCGAGAAACAGGTAAACGAGAGCTTACTCTGCATCCGGCCTTAGTTCTTGATCTAGTTGTACACTGTGTAATGTACACAATACAAAGGTGAGGTTAAACCCCCGACTCGTTTGGCGCCTACAACGCTACCTCTCGAACACGGACCCCTGACAGTAGATGGGAACATAGCAGTAAACAGCAAAGAAAAACAATAACAATCTCTTCCCAAAACACGTTTGGAGTATAAACGTGTTTGACTTTGGTGACCTACCTTGTCCTTGAGCATTCCCCGGGGTCCGATGACCTCCCGGAAGATGGCGTCGCCCACGTGAGCGTCGACGGCACTGAGCGGGTCGTCAAGGAGATAGAGGTCGGCCTCCTGGTACACGGCGCGCGCCAGACTCACCCTCAGCTTCTGCCCGCCGCTCAGGGTTATACCCTGGCAAACAAAACATTTATAATAACAGTATACATTCGTCATGTGAAAACTGCCCCAACACTAAGAGGTGGCTAATGAAGTTAATGAACGATGAGGTTTACAACAGACATAGGCAATAGGCAATGATAATAAGTCAGCATTGTAGGTATATAATAGTTACATGGTTGGTTGATTGTATATTCAGGACGCTTTACCCAATTATGTTCATATCGAGTCAATGGGAAAAAGAAGGGAAGAGTGGAGCCATGTTCCCGGGGGTAACCCCCTACTCTTTGGGATGAAAGACATGGGATCTTTATCCTGCGATCACACAGACATGGCCACAGCGGGGCTCGAATCACAGATCCACGTGTGGTTAGGCTCGCAGATGGCCAGAACTTTTGAAATACGAGCTCTCTAACCCACTGAGCTATCGGGGTGGCCCCTATTTAATGGTAAATGACATAAATTTTGACTGCGCCGTGCCTTTCTGGACTCACCCGTTCCCCGACCTCTGTATCATCTCCAGAGGGTAAGATATTAATGTCCGACTGAAGGGCGCAGTGCGCTATGACCTTCCGATAGAGGTCATTGTCAACCGCCTTGTTGAAGGTCACGTTGTCCTTGAGCGTCGCTTGTTGAATCCAAGCCTGTTGTGGCACGTAGGCCACCGATCCCTGTGGAACATGACGAGAACCATCTCATCAGCACAATACACGGTGATGTTATGCTGGAGCTGTTGGCACCCATATCGACACCCGCTACGTACGACATTACCAAGAATAAAACTCCTTGTAATGGCAAGAATACTGCGGCAGTTAAAACTTACGAATTTTTCCAGATGCAAAACTGGCTTTAATGATGCACATAAATACAAGTATAATTATACAAGATGATGTTACGATTGTCTATGAACTTCCATGAAACATTAATCTATTGTGACCACGCCGAATTGCTGTGTATTACTAATACCGGATAATTCAAATATCCGTTCTAGAGTTGCCGTGAAAAATAAATATCTAAAGCAACATAAACATTAACGTAATCATAGTGACATTGCATTATTGAAATTACCTGAAGACTAACTGTACCTGAGAGGGCGACCATTTCTGCCAACATGGCGGCCAGCAGGGAGGACTTCCCGGCGCCCACCGACCCCACCACGGCCACCAGAGACCCGGGCGCCACCTCCACATTCATACTGACACAAATAGACAAACACAATGATCAGGGGTAAGCCACATGGGAATTACATTATATAATAAACTATAATTTTATAGTATCGCAAAGGAAGAGCTTATTGCAAGACTTATATAACCTAAACTTTCTTAACGAAACTTTTTCAATGAAGAATACAAGTTAATTCATATTTCAAAAGAGTAATAAACAAATTTAATATTGTGGTGTTGCAATTGTGTGTAACAACCTGGTCTATGTTATATTTGTGTCACATGCGAGTGAATAATTCAATAAATCTTGTGCAAATTAACTTAAGTTTGAAACTTAAGCTTCCAACATTGATCTGGATGTGAATTTGCTTACTTGGTTAATGTGGCCTTAGATGTTTTGTCCCATGCAAAATGCCCTTTTTGTAACCTCACCTCTGAACAAGGAATAAGAAATGACCATTGAGATATCATCATGTTTATGCATGGTATAGTTAATTCTTATATTCAATGCAATTTTAAGTGACAAAGAAATTATGTTATTGTTTACACCTGAGTGAATTACAGATAAAAGTGGCACATTGTGAACCTCAGCGTAGCCGGTCCTTGAAATTTGCTCCTATACCAGGAAGATGCAGGAATAAATATGGTAGATAATATATTTTTAAATTCCAATAATGTGCCCCACACAATAAATACAAACTAGATAACGATTATCAAAGTTAGTTACCCCCGGCAGTAGATTCCTGCATTATCGCCCGCGGTTGAAGTTCTTCCAAAAGTAAGAATTTGTAGAGGCGATTATGAGAGACGTGACACTGTACGATATTGCTGATGAGGTGCGGAAGTTGGTGTATGGGCATGCGCAGAATGTGGAAGAGCGAGAGCGAGACGAAGGCTCTCTCGGCTGTCAGCACGTGGTCCTCGGACGACAGGGTGTAGGCGGCAAAGGTCGCCAGGGTGACCTTCAGGTAAATCAAGGTCAAGGTCATTGTAAATGAAAGTAATTAACGAGGAGCCTCGAATGTGCCCAATTACTTTACCATATTTCATATTAAGCCATCCAGATTTGTATAACAAAGTATGTGTAGAAATACACACAAGATATAAACACAAGAAAAATACATCATTTATCAATTATTTACTTGTTATCTCACTGTTATACATAACTTTCTGGTTTCATAGTTAGAATATAAATATACGGTAATCGAGTATTCGATAGTCAGGTATGAATACATAGAAGATTAATCATGCTAATCAAATGATTCGGTACAGATCTCATCAGAAAAAAACTCACCATGAATGGCACAACATTAAAGCTGAAATTTGAGATTGATGTCATCATGATTTGCTTCCTTAATACTGCGATTTCTCTCCCTCGTATTCCACCCAGCTTGCGTTCAAACGAAGGCTCCCAAGCGTGCAACTTCAGCACCTGTTAGGAATAAATATCACGCATTATTTGATAAGATTGAAACAAACCTCTAAGAGTTGTCTTTAACACTGTGCAATTTTTATTTCCGTTCTGAGCCACTCTACCCAGAAAACTCTCCTCCTTCCCGTTGTTTCGTCGTTTGATTAGGGATCACCTCCTATATAAAGATGTGCGGACAAGTTATGAGTGTCCTATACAGTTGCACAATTTCGGTGGGTGCAACTATATGCTGCGTCGTTTTTCTGACCCTTGCCTCTTACCCAGGGGTTGGCACGGATGCTAAGCCTCAATTAAACAATCCAGTGAATAACACACTACTGCGGCAGATTGAAGGCTATGTCGCCATGCTAACCTTTATTCCACTGATGATTTCATTCATCACCTTTACCCGTTCATCCTGGTATTTCAGCTGTTTTTTCTGTCGGAAGAGAAGTACAATTTGCAACAACATACGCCAATCATATTGCACATACTAGTGCCTTATCAACAGAGAAAATATGTCGTCGCGAAAAAACTCCCATTGGTTCCGGTTAACGAAAACTGTGCGTTATTTTCATGCCACACCTGGGGACGCGGTTGCCTAGAGCCCTGACACTCTTGGGGTGGGGTCGCCTAGAACCCTGACAATCTAGGGGTGGGGTTGCCTAGACCCCTGACAACCTTGGGGTGGGGTTTCCTAGATCTCAGACACCCTTGGTCTTCCCTCCCCCCGGCTGGTGATTGGTGTCACTTACCTGGAGTTTCTTGTTGATCCTGGCGATGGCGATGTTGATGGGAATGACGAGACTGAGGACCGCTAGACCCACCAGACAGGAGGCTCCCACCAGCTGCCACAGGAAGTACAAGGCCAGCGCCATCTGCAGGGGGAACTGCCACACGGTGTTGAGGTAGTGCATCAGTTCCATGTACTTCGGGCAGTCCGTCGACATCAGGTTGACTATCTCACCCGTCGTCGAGTCCTTCTTCGAGGCGTTCGTCAAGCGCAGTGACTGTCAATAAAGGGCATTATGGTACAGGCTATACAGAAAATTAGGTAATTCCATTCATGTTTTGTTTTTTTCCTTTTTTATATAAACATCATTTATTTAACGAGTTTCCCCTGAAAAGGACTGCGATCTGGCATGGTCACCATTTGAATTGTTGGATTGTTGCACCCCAGCGAGATGGAGACCACGTACATTCGCTTATGCGCAATGTTGATACTCTAACTAATGATAGTGGTAACGACTGTGGGTCTGCGCATGCACTGGAGACATTCAAGATTTCTTGGGGAAACGAGTTTGGTGTGGGTGCTAAGCATTGGTGTGGTCCATGCACACGATAATATTACGCAAGATCTATAATAAACAAAAGTAGCCATGGTGAAATTTTTTGCTATATGATGTCATCGCTGTATCCGGTCCTGACTACGACTCAAGCGTATCCCCGGCACATGGCTACTGGTGCTTCACCTTCCGGTACACTAGCGACATCATGGTCGACCGAATGCGGTGCCCGGTGATGAAGTACAGGTTGTTGTGGTGCTGCTGCAGCAGACACTGTGATAGCGTGACCAGGAAGCACGCTGCAGCCAGCATGTAGCCCTTCCACATGGGCTGGCTGTAGTCCTGGCTGAACTGGATCAGCAGCCTACAACACAACAATGTGTATTGGCATTCTAAAGGGCCAGAACCCGTGCTCTATGCGACACCATGCCGCGGTGTATTGTATAGAACGTAGTGTGCAATGCTGTCACGAATATATATTCGTTAGCAATGTTCGCAAGAAATAGGGGTTGAAAGAAAGGAAAGAGAAAATAGTACATCCAACTACCAAATGTATACATGTCACATTACGCCGAGGGGCAACACCTAGATGTCATTTCAACCACCAAGAGACGCAAGAAAGTCCGGTAAGAGCAAGAGTGTGGCATGTGTCTTCGCATATCCCTCTATCAGGCCGGCATCGTTTACCAGGTGCCAACATGCTGTATATATATATATATACAGCCTATAGCCTGAAGTCAGTGTATCTATACCTGAGAAGTTGAGGCGTCATAAAGACGAATATCTCGATGGCCATCTTCGTGAGGACTCCGACCATGTACTGGACCCAATACGTCCGCAGGATGGCCAGAAGGAGGGACGGAGTGCCCGTATGTTCGTCCGCGATCTCTACATCTGGCATGTCCATGTCCTTCATCGGAATGCCGCCATTGTGGTCCTCCTGTCTGCGACTGCTAGAAGATAATAACTTATTACCCAGTCGGTACAGCCATGTAGGCAGTATATGAAACTAACTGATTACTTTACTGTTGATCACATATGGATAAATACGGAAGTTATGTACTTTTATAGATGCTACCTAAACACTTCAAATAGGGTTAATAGGTCTGCTCCGCAGCCGGACTGGTGGTAGGGGGAGCGGGGGGGTGTAGAGGTCTGAACGCCAAAACATTGGACTAATGTATTGGCCTTGAATCATCTTGTTAAGTTACTGCAGTATAATATTTGTTACTGACCTGCTGGCTTTCTGGAGCTGTTTCTTCCACTGGGTCTCGAGCCTAGCGCTATTGTAAGTCGCCTTCACGGAGTCCTTTAAGTCCCAGAAGTCGCTAAAGACTAGAGAGGCTCTAAAACCTTTCCATATCAGCCTGGAAGAAACATCCGCATATGTAGACATAGACCTATGTAAGGCATGCCACCAATAACAGGTACAGGCAGTCAGGGGTTTTACAAATTCTTATGAACATTTGCTGTACCGTTGTGGTATCATTTACACATACTGATATGTTACAAACATTATCACAGATTTCAATTCGGTGTGAGTCTTGCTTGAGGAAAACATGCTGTAACATTAACATAAGGCCGATATGTAGTCATGGCAGGATGATACGCCTTGCCTGATTGTTCAACAAGTAACCAATCCTACATGGCCAGATGACAAGTCATACTTGATTGGTCAATATGTAACATGGTCGAATAAAGGGAAATAAAGAGCTTACCTGATTGGCCAGCAGACGAACAGCCGGGAGAAGATGTTGGCGCTGCCGGACGGAAGTGGATTCTGAAAGGGATGATGACAACATTCATGCATTCCACAGTGCAATTTAAGCGACGCCGTAGGGTCATCATGAAAATGATACAGTATCAGAACACTTGATGAAAACTGCCATTTTCCATTAATCACTGAAGACGTTTCCCAGTGTGAGCGTAACAGTTGGTGTCGAAACTTGTCAAATTATGAGGCCCAAGGTGAGGAGACAAGAAGGTTTGCGTAGAAAGCTGAAGAATGTGATATATATGAGAAAGATAATCATTTTTGATTCGATTTTCCATGTCGCGGATTTTGAAGAATTTTTCACTGGCGATTATAATCATTCCATTTAATTTAATATTTCAATAATACATCCGAGAGACGGCGAGTGTTCTTACCCCACGCCCCCTGGTGGTGGCGAGTGTAGATGCGGCATCCACCATGAAGCAAAGGACAAGCTGAGTGCACGACAAGCTACAGGCCACAGCCTGCGTGACGAAATCCATGACGTCATCCTGCAAAATGTTGTACTTAGATAGAGACTTTAACACTTTAACCTATGGACGTCACTTGGCGTCAATCCGGGGTATAGCGAAGGCATTTGCCCGTGGGTAACCCCCTACACTCTTCGAAGAATGTTATTGCATATCTAGCCTAGGCTTATACAGATATGGACGTTCCCGGGGGCGATATCAGACACGATGCCATACATCAAACATTGACAGAGCGGAGGCGCGAACCTCCAATCTCAGACACAATGTCATACTTGTCAGAGAGCTCGCTTGAAGTCGCCGCGCGTGCAAACCACCAGACCAGTCGCGTGGTCTCCCTTGCAACGAGAAATATATTCACTATGCGCTAAGCAACCATTTTTATTTCACAAACGTCTAACTTTATGGACTCCTCTATAAATGTTGCCTGTTTTCGCTGTCAGTGTATGCCGCCCAGTGCATTTCGGGACACCCACCAAAAATATTTGTTTATGGAGTGCAGACCGGAAGCGGATAACAGCGGAAGCGGTCGCCAAGATCCAGAACCCGGTGAGGAAGTAGGACGACCTCAGCCCGCGGCGTCTCTCCAGCTCCACCATTCCAGCACAGATAACCTTGAGACAGGAATCAGGATCACAGTCCAAGATGGAGTAGAAAATAATTTGTTCGCAATAAAAGTGCTGTACAATCAGCCACTGAACACATGTACCAACCATAATGGATATTTGACACACAGTCAAATGTGATACAGATATGCAAATACACTATACATATATATATAAATTAATATATATATATATGTCCATATATTATATATGAATAATATATATACATTTATATATCTCACATCATATGATTAATATATATGTATATATACACTTTATTATGTGATTTATATAAATATACCACACAATGATTAATAGATAGAGATCTACGTATATCAATAGACGTAAATGGAACAAAATCTCCCACATATATTCTATAATTACCATTGTGTGTTGTCATCATGTAGGTACATTTACAGTGATACCGTGGAAGCGCACTGACGAGAGATACGTACCATGGTCAGGCAAACTAGCGCCGGAAGTGAGAGTTTGGCCGGTGAGTACACGTGGCCCATGCTGTGTTGGACCAGTTGTTTGATGAAATCCACCATGGCGAGCACAGCGAGACAGAGGGCCAGAAGCTGTCGCACCAATAAAACCGGAGGTTACATTTTACTCGTGGACATGTTTAAAAGTTTGTTTGGTGATATTTGTTCTTACTTGTTTCCCACTAAAATTGCGCCCCACTGTATTTGTTCTTCTCTTTTTTTCTCTTCGTCCGTTGACCGCTCACAATTCTCATCGAATCATAATTCTCGTTGTAATGTTTATTAGCGAGGTGGTTATTATTTTTCAAAACTTGACTATAAAAAAACCTTCGCTATCGGAACAGCAATATTAACACTATATATAACACCCTCACACAAGGAGGCTTTACATTCGATGAATAAACGGGCACATGACAAGTTGACGTCACAATACAAGTCTGTGCGTCACCGCTCGTCCACCGTGACAAAGAAACCCGCTGTAGTCGCCCTCACCGTTTTGACGCTGTTGAGCCAGGTTCTGGCGATGCGGCGCCCACAGCGCCCCCTGACGTAGAAGACATCCAGGGGAGCCCCGAGCAGCAGGTATCCCAGGGGCACCCAGGTTAAAACGGTGTCCTGGAAACACGCGGGTAGGTCGGGAAACGGACTGCCGCTGACGTCATAGATGACGTCATGAGTGACGGCGGTTGTGTTGTCGTCGACCTAGAATTAAAATGGCGGATAGAGGCGAGGTGGGATCACGTGTGACAAACGAGGGAAATGTCTACCTGTGTAATCATGTTCGTCATATGTTTCTTTTTTTGCTTTACTGGACCCATTATCGTTTGCGTCATCGTCAACTTTGTGTTTTAATGCAGAAAACGGCAGCGATGTACGAACTCAATGACGTAGTACGCATGAAAGCCACAACGTATTTATTTCACAACACGCCCTTGTATTCATTACACAATATAGAATTACCTCCATGCAAAACTAAGGGTATTGATTATAATTCTAAATTATTTCAATTCGTTTAACATTTACGCAGTTTATCAAGTTGTACGAACAGTTTCTAAATAGGAACAACGTCCATTTGTTACATACAAGCTAGGTTTATTGTCCGTATTGGTACAACACGTTTACGATGATAACAATGAGTCCTTGAGTAATTAACGGAGGGCAGCACTCTGCCCTACACGATGTAGTAGTTACCCACAGGGGGCGACACCTTACAGTCACAGAGTCGATGATGCTCTAGTTTCGATTCCTCACCACCATTGTACTTAGCTTTAATGTCAGATAAAACGCACGTTTCTCTTATTCATTCAGCTGTTTGACATTTCTCTCCGTAGCAGGCAAGACGATGGAGTGACAACTATCTTCTTTTAGAATGTAGTTTACGTGCTACGCTCAGCATGTCGGGAGTTATATCTGGCGTCAGTGGAACGCATATTCGATAGAGCGGAGCCGGATATATGGACTAAGATAGCGGTAACCACTTTAAATCCTCCCTTTTGCCCCTCCCCCCCCCCCCCCCGCCCTTTCCCACGATCATATGCCCCTCCCCCCCCCCCGCCCTTTCCCACGATCATAACGCTACCCTATAAGACACAGTTCGCAGACCTCTCGGAAGTGATTCAACCTCCACCTGTGTCTGATCGGTGCAGGCTGAGCATAATTAACAAATTGTGGATTAATTTTAAGGGCATTTCGACGACTTGTATCGCACAATACCCGAGCCTCAACGATTTGCCTATCGCGGAGACTGTGTGCCATGAACAAATATTGTAAAGGCTCAACATGCGCAATTTCAAGCAAGTTTCAGACCCATTTAAAGTCACATGTCGATGCACATACCTGCAGATATTTAGCCTTTGCTAAAACGAAATGTGATATTAAATTATGTTGCCATTGATCTGCGGGGGTTACATTGTCATTCGTCGTTACCCTCGGTGATTCAGACACTTTGAGCTCAATGAATTCAGGACATTTGTAGGCTATGTATTCCTTATTCCAACAGATAATTGGAAAATTACATAGGAAACGAACAGAAGCAAATATTTAATTAGTTATTGATGCATATGTAGGCATATGTAGGTCAGAAAAAAATGCATTAAATAGCTTTAATGGAATCAATAATTGAGTATCGAAATATGATTGGCCTCGTGTGAAAACTGGTCAATATCCGATATGTCTCAGACATTACATTCAATGGAAACAAACTGAACCATATAGGGTTTTTAAACTGCCCATGAGCGGTTAATATTTTACGAAAAACAAAACGTGGGGGCCATTGCACTATTTTCTTTACGATATTCCTACAACAGCGTAGATCTAAGCGATACTCATCATTGGCTTTACCGAGCCGGTACTACTTTATATTGTAAGTCGCCTTCACGGAATATATTTAACATGTGTATGGAGGATCTTCGTGGGATTGATGTAGATGGGTCTGGCTATCCGTGATTTTAACATCCGAGTCTGCAAACGGCACCGGCTCCTGATGGTATTCTATATCTCCCGGCAGAGGGCGTTCCGCTTGAGCTATAAGTGAGGAACGAGCTCCCTCTCCCGGGAGATCGGCGGTATGCCTGCACTGGTGAAAATGTCACTCGGCTACGGAATCGGATGTGCTAAGGCTGATGACGCACCTAAATCGGCAGCAGAAACAGCCAAGAAAGACGTGGGGGTATTTACCCGGCAGATCTAATTTTATCTCTTTGCTTAAAATAGATATCGTTGCTTAAGATAGATTGTTGGCAACACCTGCGTTTTGTCTTATCATTTCCTTCTCAATGAAGGTTGTTTTTGTCCACCCATGCCGGAAGTCGACAATAGGGGCAGTTGAGGAGTGTTGGTTGCTTTATGCCTGTCGCCTGCGGTTGCGTGGAGCTCGTGAAATGTCGTCTGCGTCAAGATCGCCGTACTGACGTCATATCCGGTTTCCGCATATCTTTGGTCGCGGATCATAGACAGCTCAGTACTATGGCTTTCTAAAGAGACCCGCACTTGGCCAAATAACTGCGGTCTAATTCTCATGGTTATGTGGAAAGTGAGGGTTGTCATTGTCGGTAGCGAATGTGTATGTCTATCACGTGTGTGTATATGTGCAGTTATCGTTGGTTGACACCCGTCCGTCTGCGAAAGAAGATGGATTTGCAGCTTTGTTTTGTTTTAAGTTGTATGACTTGTAACGCGGCATTTACGCTTATGACTGAATAAGCCTATCTGCGCCTGACAGAGCCGGCCGCAGTCGTCGCATCGGTGGAATGGAATGTTGGTGTTTTAGGCCACTTTTGTGCACATACAGGCTAAATTGGGCCAAGGAACCTTCGGGACGATGAAGGATGAAGGAATGAAACATGCCCTAGATTACGTCGCATCGGTGACCTGTCAATATGTTTTGGTTTGTGCTCGCTGGTAGGCGCCTAGATTGGCGTTTCAAGTCCATGCTCGCTACGTACCCATCCCCTCTTTTGGGATGCTGGAATGCGAGGGTACCCCCCTCTGAATCGCAAATATGAGCGCCAAAAAAAACCACCTTAACGGTAATTTCTCAACCAGGAATTGTACGGAAAACGATCCACAAAATCCACATAAACTAGTAGGGTCCGCAGTATGAATCGGAGAATAATCTGCTTGAAACACGGGCCATCAATCTAAAAAATCATCCATATCCCTAATAAAGACATTATAGCATGCAGATCAGGCGTGTCGCGCCATAATTAAGTATCACTGCCTATTCACAGGTTTTGGAGATGCAATAGTCCGGGGGGGGGGGGGGGTCTGAGATTGAAAAAGGTAACCTATGAATTTTGGTAAAAACACATCATTTGAAAAAAGTCGTCGTACCTACGTACCGGAACAATTTTGATGTGTTTCCGTGACATTAAATAATTGTCATCGTATTACGGTGTGCGACATTAACGCTCGACTGGCGGACCGAGTCTAGTGTTAATGCCGAGACACTGGACCAGCCGGTCTTGTGACTATTTCGTCGCACTTTAAGCTCTATCAGATGCACAGATACACGGGATCTGTTCGAGACCCTACGAGACAGGGATGCCAGGGGCGGATTCAGACTTTAGAGGGTGGGGAGACTTGAGTTTCGCGATTACAGGGCATAGTACAGAGGCGAATCCAGACCTTAGTGGGTTGGGGGGCAGGCGCGGATCTAGGAATTTGCCAAGGGAGGGGTAGCTCTCTGAAAACTTGCGACCGGGGAGGGGGGGCGGGGGTGCTCGGAGAAGCCGACTTTAACAGTGTATGTTCGGGTTCCCAAGGGGGGGGGGTGCAACCCCCGTAACCACCCCCCCTCCTATATCCGCCCCTGGGGGGCTTGAATTTCAGGATTACAGTGCATAGGCGGCGTAAACGGGGGGGGGGGGCGGCACTGGTCCTTCTCCGGTATTAGGTTGCTGCTCGTGTTCAGCGATAGGCTGCTTTATTCTCGGGGGCTAAACCTGTCGGTGGGGGGGGGGGGGTGAGATTAATGTAATATATCTGAGCGGTTAGACAGTTGATAAACCAGAATGCGGATGTTTCATGAGTGACTCAGTGTCGGGCGAGCTAATGTGCTGTGTGGGTTTTCCCTGTCGTATGACGCTGTACTGAAATGGCACGCTCTGCATCGTTTGCCATATCTCAATTATCCTTTTGCACAGTGGGAAGACATGTGGCGCTTTGTGAAAGAGGACAAGTCTCCAAAGGCGATTATATCCTATGAAAGAAAAAGTCCAAGTGACCTAGAAAATCAAGAGATAATTAAGTTTGTCAATTCACAACTGTTTGTATCCATAACGGCTTAAGTTTTTTGTTACGTGTATGTGTAACGGCGGGGTGGGGGGGGGGGCTAAACCCTCCATGGTCTCATCCAGTCTAGTTATACCACAGTCGGTCGAGTGTACTTTCTACCTTACAAGTCTTGTACAACTTAAAGTTTGTTTCACACTGGCACTGGTATCACGTTTGATCATTCTTGGAATTTTTCCCCTGCCACTGCTATAGGCGAGCGCGCTGTAGTTATCTGGTAATATGTACCGCGGTTGTTTGACTTAACGTGTCATATTTCAGTACGGATAACAGAAGAGTTAGGAGCCACGTCTTTAAAAGGGGAGGGGTGCTGAATAACCAAATATCTGATCCAATTTGCCAAGGGTATCGTTCGCAAGTGCGTACCGGTCACTGCGCTGGCCTTGCAGATACCAGACATATCCAGGTGTTAACAATCAGGCCGCTGGGTCCCCTAGCCCCGTTATAAGTCAACGGTATCGATGCGTCAACTTGTCGTTTCTCTTCCTTACGCCGACAGCAGACACTCGGTATTGGCAAAGGTTTACTATAAGTTCGCGGAATGAAAGACTTGACATGTTAATTAAGGTACTCACCCAGAACGGCTGCTGACCGCATATAAAATCCATACCCGCTCACAAATAGCCCGCCTATGTCGCTATATATAGGACTTGGCGACTTGGCAATCAGGTTGCTGAAGAACCTTATATATGTCCGTGACTCGTTGTCTGTATAATCTAACATGTATGCTCCACACTTCGGTGACACATTGGGAGTTTTCATTAGCTACATTCCGGTGTGTGGGGCTGCTCGCTGTTCCCGTTGTGAAGTGTCAGCCGTGCACCTTGTATCAGTCCGTCTGTCTTCTGTCGTTGTGTGTACGGACCGCAGAGAATAAACGTGTAATTTCAGCGCATGTTGCAGTTTTCTCGGCACTATATCGAGCATCGTGGGGAGTCCCTCTCGAGGGGTGAAGTCCGCTCTGGCCCATTCAGGTCCTGGCCCCGGCCGTGGGAGTCAACCGGTTCATTCACCACATGTGTCACCCCTCGAGTATTTGCCGAACTCTGACAGGCATAGGGTGCAGCCATGTTCAGAAATAGCCGAACTCGGGCTCGGCCTGTCCACCTAAGAGCAGCCGCCACAGCCTAACGCTTTATGTGCACACGAAACCTTTAGTTCCGTGAAAGGTGTGTACTTAGTCGGTGACGTCACCACATGTGATGGAGCCAGTGAACGCGTTCTGCCCGTCGCTTGCGGGAAGTTGATCAAATTCGCAAACAAAAAAGGAAATTGTGTCGTTTTTGTTCATCACACTAACTGCTCTTTTCTCCGGGCTGTTCCATTATACACCCTCCGCACACTGTTTCCGATATGCTCTTCTAACGGCCACTAGGCTACACGTGATAATAGATTTACGTTATGTAAAGTGACCCCCTTTAGAGCAGGTAGGCCTACTGACAGTCGAAAGATAAGAGTGAATAAAGTGACAACTGTTGTGTTATATCTCGTTGTTCAGGTTTGAGGCTGATGCAATTGATCATGCAGTAGATATCTCGCTATCTTGTATGGATCGGGTGAAAGATTAGGGGCGATACACATCAAGCAAAAGCACCGGCAAAGCAGTGGAGTGTTTACCCCGAAAGTACTTAATGTTCTCTCACAGGCGATTGGGTGTTGGGTGGTGGGGGAGGAAGGGGGGGGGGGGCGGTAAAGGACAAGTTACCCCATTCTGCACTCCTGTTTCCTAGTAAAACCATAGGGACAATATCTTTGCTTATATGATCCGAGTTAAACGTGGAAGATCCCATTAGAGCTCTTAGAGGCGTTCGAAGTGCGACTAAAATATGACTAATATACTGGGTTCTCTCTCTTCTCCAACATACTGACAAATTGAAACATGATGTGAAACGGCCAGTCGTCAGTGCATTATGAAATCCATACTTCTTTACCATAATGTAATAGGGTTCTTGTTAATATGCAACAATTGTACCATATAATAATTAAAATTCATATTTATTACTGATGTCAAATACAAAATTATCCTATTATGTGCCTATCAGTTGCGTACCCTTCCAGATGCGTACTATATAGAGGCGCTGGTCCAGGATTTTTAAACCAGATGCGGGGGAGGGGTACTCTGGTGAAGGTAGGGAAACAAGTGGGATCCTGTTGGGGGGGGGGGGGGAGGCTCCACCACACATTCGACACAGTCTGGTCTATGCAATAAACAATGAACCTGCTTGCATCCTTTCCAAAATAGACAGTCATAACCTCGATGGATTTTCTAAGTATGTTAAAGTTCTTACTCTCGATAAATATAATTATATGTGTTCCATCCAAGATTGTTACATTTGTCTTAATTAACTCGCTGTACAAGTGTTGTATTTGTTCATGTGTATGTATGTGTGTCTGCGCTTCCAGTTGTCGCCTTTGTATACGTGTAAGGGGGGGGGGGTAAGGGTTGTTAAGCTGTCTTGCCATAATCATTATATTGTATATTAATTGACGCATGTACGTTCTTGTCTTAAGTAATACTTAATGATTTTTGTGGGTGGCCCACGCGACAGCGACAATATGTCTTAGCGTGGGTCTCCTAGCCAGATAAGTTTTATGAATGTATCTATGTATGAGCAAGTTGTTATTTTGGTTAAATACACGCAATTGAATCTGAATCTGAATCTGAATCCACCACACTATAGCTGGGTCGAAAAAGATCGCCTCTGTTCAGAAAGGAGAGTTGGAATCTGACCATATCCTGGAGGTACCACTGAATCACTTCAAGACGTGACGCACGGGAGGTCGGTGGATCGAGCCCCGTTGTGGCCATGTCTGTGTGGTCGCAGGATAAAGATCTTTTGCAAAGAGTAGGAGGTTACCCCCGAGGACATGACTCCACTCTCCCTTCCTTCTGCCATTGACGCGCTATGACCAGATTTGGTTAAAGCGTCCTGAATATACAGCCAACCATGCACGTGTAAAGATAATATGCTGCCTGACCGCATCCATGGATCTGTACGTTAAGAAGGGTCCGGATCCACTGGACATACCCACCTCCGCGCCGCCGCTTCCTGTTCAGCTAGTGTGCTATAGGAAAAGCCCAGGCCGCAGGCGATAGCAGGGCCAATGCTTCTGCTCAATGTATGATTTAAAATCGAATTTTTGTTATTCACAGCCCGACAGCCACGAAATTTATATAAGATATAAAACAAGATCAGTATTGTTAATAGCCGTCAAGGCGTTGATCAGATGCCATAACTGCAGCCGTATGTAGGTTCATATGTCTGTTTTGATAATTATTATTATTAAAATTAATAAGTCAAATATATAGCAAGCCGTTTTAATTTAAACAAATCGTCAATTCACGATATCTTGAATTTCATTTCAGATATATTGAATTCAAGTTCAGATATCTTGAATTCAATTCAGATATCTTGAAAGCTCACATATTTTTGATGAGAGAAATAGGTGTCACATGTCTTGAATTAAATTTCAGATTTTAGATATCATAAATTGAATTTAAGATATCTGAAATTACTGACTACTTATCCCCATTGCAATTGTATTCCAGATTTAATCGATGGAATTGAAGATATCTTAATAGCTATCACCTATTTTTGGTGAGAAAAAACAAATGTGTCACATGTCTTAAATTGAATTTGAGATATCTTAAACTAATTTAAGATATCTTGAACTAATTTAAGATATCTTGAACTAATTTAAGATATCTTGAATTGGTAATTTTCATTTTTTGTAAACGGTTTGCGATACAAATCGACAGTGGCCAGGTATATCTTGCTTGAACATGGACCCCGCAGGGCTGAGATATTCCAGATGTGCATTCACGTATAGTAACACAGATGGTAACTAAGGCACGTGCGTGGGAGGTTGTAAGGGCCATAGATAGGTTGACACTGGAGTAGGTCCACCAGATACCGGTGTTGTGGTGTTGTGGTGTTGTGGGTCACGGAGCGGAGAGGGGTGGGGGCGGCGATCGAGGCTGAGAAAACGGACCACCTTGGCATAATACCACACGCCCAGACCTCAATTGAGATGCGTGGGGCGAGACAGGTAGGGTAAAACTTAAGGGCAAATTAATGATAACAAATGCAAATGCAAATTGCATCATGCTAGCTACGAGCAAAGTACATTCGGTATACATAGGGCAATGGGTTATCAAGAGCCTTGCTCCATAATAGGGATCAAACGCTAATCTACAAGTACAGTCCGTTAACAACTAATATAAGGACGGTTACAATACATGACGAACAGTAACTGACAGGACCATGGACACAAGGCAATTAGACCGATAAAATAGTATGTCAGTGACATGTACAGTACCGGTAGGCCCTTATATTTTGGGTCAAAGAGTCTAAAGAGTTCGTCTATTTGACGAAGAAAACTTATATCACAAAGTGCAACAAAAAGCATAGAATATAACGCGTGGCCGGGAAACTGCGATTACCACATGGAATACGGCATGATGCGAGCTAGCCACCCTAATCCATGAATGTACATACCAGTATAGGTAGACAAAGTAAGGTATGCTTGGAATGGTGCTGTGTCGTGGACAGCCAGGCAATTGGGGCTTTTCTTTTAGCGTGAACTGTTTGTTGCAAATTGGACTCCATTGTTGCGTCTGGATCCCTACCCCCAAACTCTGCCAGATGGAGCTCGTTCCTCACGTAATCCATGCCCCCAAACTCTGCCAGATGGAGCTCGTTCCTCACAAAATCCCCACCCCCAAACTCTGCCAGATGGAGCTCGTTCCTCACAAAATCCCCACCCCCAAACGCTGCCAGATGGAGCTCGTTCCTCACGTAATCCATGCCCCCAAACTCTGCCAGATGGAGCTCGTTCCTCACGTAATCCCTGCCCCCAAACTCTGCCAGACGGAGCTCGTTCCTCACGTAATCCATGCCCCCAAACTCTGCCAGATGGAGCTCGTTCCTCACGTAATCCATGCCCCCAAACTCTGCCAGATGGAGCTCGTTCCTCACAAAATCCCCACCCCCAAACTCTGCCAGATGGAGCTCGTTCCTCACAAAATCCCCACCCCCAAACGCTGCCAGATGGAGCTCGTTCCTCACGTAATCCCTGCCCCCAAACTCTGCCAGACGGAGCTCGTTCCTCACATAATCCCCACCCCCAAACTCTGCCAGATGGAGCTCGTTCCTCACGTAATCCATGCCCCCAAACTCTGCCAGATGGAGCTCGTTCCTCACGTAATCCCTGCCCCCAAACGCTGCCAGATGGAGCTCGTTCCTCACGTAATCCCTGCCCCCAAACGCTGCCAGATGGAGCTCGTTCCTCACATAATCCTTGCCCCCAAACTCTGCCAGATGGAGCTCGTTCCTCACATAATCCCTGCCCCCAAACTCTGCCAGATGGAGCTCGTTCCTCACATAATCCATGCCCCCAAACTCTGCCAGATGGAGCTCGTTCCTCACGTAATCCCTGCCCCCAAACGCTGCCAGATGGAGCTCGTTCCTCACATAATCCATGCCCCCAAACTCTGCCAGATGGAGCTCGTTCCTCACATAATCCCTGCCCCCAAACGCTGCCAGATGGAGCTCGTTCCTCACATAATCCCTGCCCCCAAACTCTGCCAGATGGAGCTCGTTCCTCACGTAATCCCTGCCCCCAAACTCTGCCAGACGGAGCTCGTTCCTCACGTAATCCCTGCCCCCAAACGCTGCCAGATGGAGCTCGTTCCTCACATAATCCCTGCCCCCAAACGCTGCCAGATGGAGCTCGTTCCTCACATAATCCCTGCCCCCAAACTCTGCCAGATGGAGCTCGTTCCTCACGTAATCCCTGCCCCCAAACGCTGCCAGATGGAGCTCGTTCCTCACATAATCCCTGCCCCCAAACTCTGCCAGATGGAGCTCGTTCCTCACATAATCCCTGCCCCCAAACTCTGCCAGATGGAGCTCGTTCCTCACATAATCCCTGCCCCCAAACTCTGCCAGATGGAGCTCGTTCCTCACGTAATCCCTGCCCCCAAACGCTGCCAGATGGAGCTCGTTCCTCACATAATCCCTGCCCCCAAACTCTGCCAGATGGAGCTCGTTCCTCACGTAATCCCTGCCCCCAAACGCTGCCAGATGGAGCTCGTTCCTCACATAATCCCTGCCCCCAAACTCTGCCAGATGGAGCTCGTTCCTCACATAATCCCTGCCCCCAAACTCTGCCAGATGGAGCTCGTTCCTCACATAATCCCTGCCCCCAAACTCTGCCAGATGGAGCTCGTTCCTCACATAATCCATGCCCCCAAACTCTGCCAGATGGAGCTCGTTCCTCACGTAATCCCTGCCCCCAAACGCTGCCAGATGGAGCTCGTTCCTCACATAATCCCTGCCCCCAAACGCTGCCAGATGGAGCTCGTTCCTCACATAATCCCTGCCCCCAAACTCTGCCAGATGGAGCTCGTTCCTCACATAATCCCTGCCCCCAAACTCTGCCAGATGGAGCTCGTTCCTCACATAATCCATGTCCCCAAACTCTGCCAGATGGAGCTCGTTCCTCACAAAATCCCCACCCCCAAACTCTGCCAGACGGAGCTCGTTCCTCACGTAATCCCTGCCCCCAAACGCTGCCAGATGGAGCTCGTTCCTCACATAATCCCCACCCCCAAACTCTGCCAGATGGAGCTCGTTCCTCACATAATTCCTGCCCCCAAACTCTGCCAGATGGAGCTCGTTCCTCACATAATCCCCACCCCCAAACTCTGCCAGATGGAGCTCGTTCCTCACATAATCCCTGCCCCCAAACTCTGCCAGATGGAGCTCGTTCCTCACATAATCCCCACCCCCAAACTCTCTCAGATGGAGCTCGTTCCTCACATAATCCCCACCCCCAAACTCTGCCAGATGGAGCTCGTTCCTCACATAATCCCTGCCCCCAAACTCTGCCAGATGGAGCTCGTTCCTCACATAATCCCTGCCCCCAAACTCTGCCAGATGGAGCTCGTTCCTCACGTAATCCCTGCCCCCAAACTCTGCCAGACGGAGCTCGTTCCTCACGTAATCCCTGCCCCCAAACGCTGCCAGATGGAGCTCGTTCCTCACATAATCCCTGCCCCCAAACTCTGCCAGATGGAGCTCGTTCCTCACATAATCCCTGCCCCCAAACTCTGCCAGATGGAGCTCGTTCCTCACATAATCCATGCCCCCAAACTCTGCCAGATGGAGCTCGTTCCTCACATAATCCCTGCCCCCAAACTCTGCCAGATGGAGCTCGTTCCTCACATAATCCCCACCCCCAAACGCTGCCAGGTGAAGCTCGTTCCTCACATAATCCCCACCCCCAAACGCTGCCAGATGGAGCTCGTTCCTCACGTAATCCCTGCCCCCAAACTCTGCCAGATGGAGCTCGTTCCTCACAAAATCCCCACCCCCAAACTCTGCCAGACGGAGCTCGTTCCTCACGTAATCCCTGCCCCCAAACGCTGCCAGATGGAGCTCGTTCCTCACATAATCCCCACCCCCAAACGCTGCCAGATGGAGCTCGTTCCTCACGTAATCCCTGCCCCCAAACTCTGCCAGATGGAGCTCGTTCCTCACAAAATCCCCACCCCCAAACTCTGCCAGACGGAGCTCGTTCCTCACGTAATCCCTGCCCCCAAACGCTGCCAGATGGAGCTCGTTCCTCACATAATCCCCACCCCCAAACTCTGCCAGATGGAGCTCGTTCCTCACATAATCCCTGCCCCCAAACTCTGCCAGATGGAGCTCGTTCCTCACATAATCCCTGCCCCCAAGCTCTGCCAGATGGAGCTCGTTCCTCACATAATCCCTGCCCCCAAACTCTGCCAGATGGAGCTCGTTCCTCACATAATCCCTGCCCCCAAACTCTCTCAGATGGAGCTCGTTCCTCACATAATCCCAGCCCCCAAACTCTGCCAGATGGAGCTCGTTCCTCACATAATCCCCACCCCCAAACTCTGCCAGATGGAGCTCGTTCCTCACGTAATCCCTGCCCCCAAACTCTGCCAGATGGAGCTCGTTCCTCACGTAATCCCCACCCCCAAACTCTGCCAGACGGAGCTCGTTCCTCACATAATCCCTGCCCCCAAACTCTGCCAGATGGAGCTCGTTCCTCACGTAATCCCCACCCCCAAACTCTGCCAGATGGAGCTCGTTCCTCACGTAATCCCTGCCCCCAAACTCTGCCAGATGGAGCTCGTTCCTCACGTAATCCCCACCCCCAAACTCTGCCAGATGGAGCTCGTTCCTCACGTAATCCCCACCCCCAAACTCTGCCAGATGGAGCTCGTTCCTCACGTAATCCCTGCCCCCAAACTCTGCCAGACGGAGCTCGTTCCTCACGTAATCCCTGCCCCCAAACTCTGCCAGATGGAGCTCGTTCCTCACGTAATCCCCACCCCCAAACTCTGCCAGATGGAGCTCGTTCCTCACGTAATCCCTGCCCCCAAACTCTGCCAGATGGAGCTCGTTCCTCACGTAATCCCTGCCCCCAAACTCTGCCAGACGGAGCTCGTTCCTCACATAATCCCTGCCCCCAAACTCTGCCAGATGGAGCTCGTTCCTCACGTAATCCCCACCCCCAAACTCTGCCAGATGGAGCTCGTTCCTCACGTAATCCCCACCCCCAAACTCTGCCAGATGGAGCTCGTTCCTCACGTAATCCCTGCCCCCAAACTCTGCCAGACGGAGCTCGTTCCTCACATAATCCCTGCCCCCAAACTCTGCCAGATGGAGCTCGTTCCTCACGTAATCCCCACCCCCAAACTCTGCCAGATGGAGCTCGTTCCTCACGTAATCCCCACCCCCAAACTCTGCCAGACGGAGCTCGTTCCTCACATAATCCCTGCCCCCAAACTCTGCCAGATGGAGCTCGTTCCTCACGTAATCCCCACCCCCAAACTCTGCCAGATGGAGCTCGTTCCTCACGTAATCCCTGCCCCCAAACTCTGCCAGATGGAGCTCGTTCCTCACGTAATCCCCACCCCCAAACTCTGCCAGATGGAGCTCGTTCCTCACGTAATCCCCACCCCCAAACTCTGCCAGATGGAGCTCGTTCCTCACGTAATCCCTGCCCCCAAACTCTGCCAGACGGAGCTCGTTCCTCACGTAATCCCTGCCCCCAAACTCTGCCAGATGGAGCTCGTTCCTCACGTAATCCCCACCCCCAAACTCTGCCAGATGGAGCTCGTTCCTCACGTAATCCCTGCCCCCAAACTCTGCCAGATGGAGCTCGTTCCTCACGTAATCCCTGCCCCCAAACTCTGCCAGACGGAGCTCGTTCCTCACATAATCCCTGCCCCCAAACTCTGCCAGATGGAGCTCGTTCCTCACGTAATCCCCACCCCCAAACTCTGCCAGATGGAGCTCGTTCCTCACGTAATCCCCACCCCCAAACTCTGCCAGATGGAGCTTGTTCCTCACGTAATCCCCACCCCCAAACTCTGCCAGATGGAGCTCGTTCCTCACGTAATCCCCACCCCCAAACGCTGCCAGACGGAGCTCGTTCCTCACATAATCCCCACCCCCAAACTCTGCCAGATGGAGCTCGTTCCTCACATAATCCTTGCCCCCAAACTCTGCCAGATGGAGCTCGTTCCTCACGTAATCCCCACCCCCAAACTCTGCCAGACGGAGCTCGTTCCTCACGTAATCCCTGCCCCCAAACTCTGCCAGATGGAGCTCGTTCCTCACGTAATCCCTGCCCCCAAACTCTGCCAGATGGAGCTCGTTCCTCACGTAATCCCTGCCCCCAAACTCTGCCAGACGGAGCTCGTTCCTCACGTAATCCCTGCCCCCAAACTCTGCCAGACGGAGCTCGTTCCTCACGTAATCCCTGCCCCCAAACTCTGCCAGACGGAGCTCGTTCCTCACATAATCCCTGCCCCCAAACTCTGCCAGATGGAGCTCGTTCCTCACATAATCCCTGCCCCCAAACTCTGCCAGATGGAGCTCGTTCCTCACAAAATCCCTGCCCCCACGTAACTACCAACCTCACGGTTCACCACAACGTTTATAGCTCCTCACGCATTTGACCTCGAAAGAACTGAAAAACGTAGTTCGAAAGTAACATGGCATCAAATTTACCGAGCATCCAATGAATTTACCAGTAGCACAGTAAATACTAAACAGTTGGTGTATTTGATGTCAAATGTCGAATATAATTTCGATTTGGTTTATTAGCAATTTTCGCGTATGAAGCATTATTCTGGTGGTTAAGAATGACGTGGGACAGTGGCTTATAAGAAACGCCCTCTGCCGGGAGATCACCCTACTCAATGTTGGTTTGGATCCGCCACCGCCAGTCATAACGCGCCCTGCAATGTTTACCGCTCTGTCGTTAAATACCCATGTGCGGAAGTTCTTCATCAATGACTTGTGTTTCAAGCGGTCCACGAAGAAAACTGTAGTACTCGATAAACAGATAGATAAGTATCACGTGATGGTTCCACAAAATCAGAATGCCAAATACATAAAATAAAAAAATTCGGTCTGTCGATCTGAAGCTCAGTAAGCCAACAATTAACTGACCTATGAAGGCTTGGGGTTCAGGTCATGACAAAATGGCGGGTTGGTAACGTGAATGTCAATGTGAAGGACAAACGCTACCCGATATTCCAGACCGGAAATGGAGCGGTATAAAAGGTAACTGATTGGACCTATTTGTAACGGAAGTGAAGCCGGACACATCGAGTGCCGCGTTGTTGTTGGTTTATTTAATCACCCCATCTCCCCCCCCCTCCCCCCATAGCACCCCCACCCCTGTGACCCATATGTCAACTTATATGTAACATATCAGAAATAATTTGTGCGACTAATATATTGAGAACTATTCTAACTAGACTCTATTATTAGTAATTTAATGGCATCCGATATCGATTTACTTGCGATTAAATAAAACCGTTCGTGGCCACAGACCCACTTAGGCTGTATGGTCAGCCTAGCGGTTTACCCTCACAGTGTGGGACAGCGGGACCGTGGAACAGCGCCCCCTGTTGTGAGCGACCAATCACTGCCAGTCTAACCTCGTGACCTTGACATGTCAACAGATAAACGCCTCTTCATGTGTCTATACAATTAAAGTTGCATATCGAACTATTTTCCGCCAAACATAAGCCCAGGCGAAGTTTATATCAAAATTTGCAGAAAACTCGATTGTTTCATTCTATGAATTAAGAAACCTGATAAACATCGCCGTTTCGGCTGTGGTGTGGCAATGTGTTTATCCCGGGATCCCACAGAACACTGTCGTGACACTGCTACTTATGTGAAAGCATCGCGAAAAACACAAACTGATGACGTTTACCACTAAGTTCAAAACTGTGGTAAATTTATATCACGGGCAAGGCTAAGAGACTCTATTTGGCAATCTGGCATGGGTCGAGTAAAGACAAAAGAAATCTTGAACGATTTAAGGAGTGATTCTTATTTGTATTTTGACATCTTTCGTTTTGGCGGGAAAGAGCTCGATATGCAACTTTAAGCGTATGTAGCGGGGGTGTACAGCAAACTTAAAGTACGTAGAATTACGGACCATTAGCTTAAATTAAACAAGGAAATGGTATTTGTAATGTACTTACGTAAACGTTTAGGCATACTGATGGGTTAATGATTTTATTTTATTCAATGACGGTGGAACGCAAGTGTTGTCAATTGCCGATCTGTACCAAGCATCGTTCAATGATACAGACCAGGGGCGGCTTTAGGAATTTGAAAAAGGTGGGTGGGGTCTCTCAACACTTGCGACGGGTGCCGGCCCCGTAATTTGCTCTGTGAAAACCTGCGACCGGGATCCACCAATTTTTTTACGACGGGGGTTGGGGGGAGTCCCCACCTCAGAAGGCTTGATTTTGTATGGCAAAACGGCAAAAATGTTCTTCCAAAATGGTCATTGGAAACTGTTCAGTCCTTCTTAACCCCCCCCCCCTCCCCTTGGTTAAGGGGGCGGGGTTCACTGTATTGCAAATGGTTCAGTATCATCTGCCAGAGCGTTTCTCAATAAAAAAAATATACATACAGACTTATATATACATACAGTCCCAAATTACGGGGATCATAATTACATTGATCAATCGCAAACTCAAAATATCCGAAATACTGTGGACCCCTCCTCCTCCAAGGCTCCCTGTGGCGAAAGCTATGAGCGCCACCAGTAAACATGCATAGCCACCGTAACAGTGGCGGTAACATCATGTGAGAGCTCCATTACTACGCACAGTGGGGGGTGCGGGGGGGCGATGAGGGGTGAGTGGGGATGGAATGGAATGGAAATCTGTAGCTGACTGGCCAAGGCGGTAAACGACGAAGGTGTCCAAGTACCTGTCAATCGAGGCAGTGTCCCTGGTGGACTTCTGGTAGTGGGGGGGGGGGGGGGGGGGGTGACGGGGTGGAGGAGAGCGGAGAGGGCAGGGAGGTGACCGTTAGCTGCCCTCTCAGGCGGCTAGCATCAGCCCTACAGACGGCGGCGGGGAGTCCTTACAGAAATAGCCAGTCGCGGAGGGGGAGGACTCTGGCCCCGGCATTGTGACCAGAGAGCGACGACGGCGGGGCCGCTGGTTGAAACAGGTTGCCTTGGCAACGCCGCGTACGTACGTATGTCCTTCTAACTATTAATGGTTTATCGACCGAGAAGGGTCCGCGCGGGTTGACCACTGCAGCCATCTTGGGTGGCAGTTGGGGTCAGGACCCTCCCTCCCGCCATGCATTGCGAGAGTTGTGGTCTTTTCACGGCCTCCATCCGGACCGAGGTGTGAATGACAGCTGATGTGGATGGAGGTGGCTCGAGAGACCGGGTTATAGGTCACGTGATCGGTCAACAATGGAGGCGACTAAAGCACGGACTGACGAGTGCCCCCCGTGGTGAAGGATAGCTGTGACTTGGTCTCACTGGGCCGCTCCGTATGCCGACTGACAGCCACGACCCCCATGACAGGAGCCGACAGGAGCCTGACCGTCGTATCAACAGGTCAGTGGGTCACTGGTTGTAGGCCATATGTGGGATGTGGACCGGTCCGCGAGGTCCTAATTGTTGTGTTTACACCCACCAATGGGTCAATGGATGGATGTCAGATGTTGACCTCGATCCAAAGGTCATTTCTGACAGGAGAGAAAATAACGTCTGCTACCACTAAGCAGACGGCATCGCGGGCATCATTTGGCGGGAATTCGTACGCAGATGGAAATCTCAATGATCGGTGGAAAGTAGCTCCACTCTCAGTGGTAGGGTTCGTGTTATTCGGATATATGAATATTCCATCTATGTACATGTCTTAAGACGGACAAACAACAGTGGTAGTTAAGGTAAGGTACATACATCACTGCATGGAATAAATGCCTCCTATAGACAAAACGTTTAACTATAATTATTTAAGTAATACGGTCTACACTACATGTGCTGACGTCATGGGAATGTACACACCTTTCTTGCAGCCCAGCAGTGTTTGTGCAAGCAGTTTTCTCCTCTTCTGCAAGCTCTAGCCGCATGGTCAATAAATAAAGTACTCGTTGGTCTCTAACAAAAAAATATCCTTGGCATTCTTCCCAAGATAGATTAGGTGACCTTGGAAGTCCTTGGTAAATCTATATCAGGCAAATGAAGGATTTCCCTGATTAAACATGAACAGGGCATCAATCAATGCGTTGGTCTTTATCTGAAGGCCCAAAGGAACCGTTGTGCCAGCTCCATACAGGCTTATCAATTAAGGTCTCCACTCCAGGCAGAAAGCATCAATCACAGCGTCACAAGATACTACTGGCAGGGAATGTCTTTTCCCCGGCCCACTTCTCTTCTGTCATCTCCCTACGCTCATCACTAGGCCGTTTATATCTCCAACGCTCTCTGCCATATCTCTATCTTCTGCACTACTTCTAGCTATCTGATCCTGATTCTCTGTCTCAACGTGATAGATAGCCTCGATGAATTGAGCTACGATTTGAGTCAAGATAAAGGCCCCCATCTCCCCCTCATGAGTGAGTTCTCTTTGATACAGATAGGGCTAGAATATAACAGTAAAAGCCAGAGAGAATATGGCAGGTCGACAAAGTCAATGCAGTGCAATTCAGTGGACGCACACGCAGCTACTATGGAGTTCTCTTCGCGTTTTAATTGTTATAGCTGTACTACATGTTTATATATCCAAGTGCTATGTTTGTTTTCCTGTGTGATGTGCTCTAATAAATTCACTTTGTCCGCTGGGAGTTTAAGTCTGCCAGGAAGGTAATGGGCAGACCGTTTTTTTACGGTGTAAACTGTTGCAATGAATCCGGGAAGTGTTAACAAAGGAATGTGAACAAGGTTTCTTTACGACTCCGAGAGTAGTACCGCAGTGAAGCACAGCATTCCATTGTCGTCCAGCATGCAGTTATCTCTATTCCTAGCCACTTGAAGTCCCCGTCTGTAGCTTCCCATCGCATCCCTGCGAGCTGCGTCTGTCTTTAAGACTGGTCCATTTGGTCTGCTACTGGCGAGTTTTATTCCTTTTTGAAAACTGTCTGTGAACTAACTACCTAGCGCAGCTCATTCTGCCTGGTATTGCAAAGACTTGCATCGAGTTTGAGTGGCTCTCAAAGCCTGCCACCTGGCGGCCACTCTTCTTGTCTGCCCAGTCCCGGATCCCGCTCGCCAGCAGCCTCTCTCATCCACACATGCTGCTAGGGGCTACGCTGGGGCAAATGGACATATACATATCAATTGCGGGGACATTTAGAAGAAGATTTAGATGGGCTTTATATGGGAAAATTATTATTTTTTAATATTGATTCTATTCTGTTTTAACCGGTTCTGCGAATATTGAAAGATTGGCCATTAATTTGAACATAAATTGCGATCTTTTTTCATCATAAAATTGAAAATTGAATTGTTTTTTTCAATCTTTAAATCTGATCTGAGTTTAACCTCTGCAGGCCTGAATTCCTGAAGGCCGGGTTATTACGGTGCCCCCTATCTGAACCCGAAATTTCGGGGTCCCGGCCTTAAGAGGTTAATGGTGCAATCAGCCTGTAGGCTTTGGCTAGTCAATATGATGCAAATATGAATGACTGTTAGAAGTAGGAACTTTGAGACACAATGCCAACCAAAAGCCAGAAATCTTATCAGGTTTCGCTCGCTGTATGCTGTAGACAGCAGACGCAGGGTGGTCGATCGATTTCAGGACACTTACTATGAAGACTATGAAGGTCAATTGGCGTCCATGGGGAGGATCAAGGGTAGAGTGGAGCCATGTCCCGGGGGGTAATCCCCACTCACTCCCGACTGAGCTCCTTATCCTCCAAAAAACGCATTGTGTGTGGGGAGGAGCGGGGGGTGGGGGGGGGGAACTGCCGAATGCCGACACGATGGCAGGCCGGAGAGGGCTCACCCGATAAAGCAGGGCTGGTCAACCAGTATTCCAAGAGGGTGGATTCTGGATTTTGTGGGGATTGTCCACTCTCGATGAATTTAACCCGACGAACGGGGGGGTTGGGGCGCGTGTGGTCACCGAGAAACTGACGAAACCGGGTGTGGGAGGGGCGCATCCCCCGAAAAAAGCGGATCCAAGCCTAAGTTCATGTAAAATTAGCAGTAAGCTTACTATATAATGCATGAAGAAAAAGGGAGAGGGTTTGGGGCGAGGGAGGTACGGGGTGGGTGGGTGGGGTCCCCCCCCACCCCCCACACCCAACCGCAGGGGAAGACGTCGCTCCAGATACCGCATAGTAACGGCTGCAGACGTCTTACAAAGGTCAAGGTCACCGCACTGGCGTTCGTTCCCGGTCCCGAAAGTCTCAGCGACGTACACACAAACCTTCATAGAGACGTACGTACACCCATGATACATGTACACCCCCGCCCTCCCCCCCCCCACCCCACACCATATCACTCTTAACATCATGCTATAGATGGAGCAGCAGGTAGACCTGTTACATCTCACACCTGTCTCAACGTTTTCGCACATCCGGGCAACAATCACTCTAGTTATATAAGATACGAACGTCGTGTGGCTGAATCAACGTACTGACGTGCTGAAGTACTGACGTGCTGAAGTACTGACGTGCTGACGTACTGACGTACTGACGTGCTGACGTACTGACGTGCTGACGTACTGACGTACTGACGTACTGACGTGCTGACGTGCTGACGTACTGACGTGCTGACGTGCTGACGTACTGACGTCCTGACGTGCTGACGTGCTGACGTGCAGACGTACTGACGTACTGACGTGCTGACGTACTGACGTGCTGACGTGCTGACGTACTGACGTGCTGACGTGCTGACGTACTGGCGTGCTGACGTACTGACGTGCTGACGTACTGACGTGAGGACGTGCTGACGTACTGACGTGCTGACGTACTGACGTGCTGAAGTCCTGACGTACTGACGTCCTGGCGTACTGACGTGCTGACGTACTGACGTGCTGACGTCCTGACGTCCTGACGTCCTGGCGTGCTGGCGTACTGACGTCCTGACGTACTGACGTGCTGACGTCCTGACGTCCTGGCGTACTGACGTACTGACGTCCTGACGTCCTGACGTCCTGACGTCCTGGCGTGCTGACGTGCTGTGGTGCCGACCTACTGACGTGCTGACGAACTGACGTGCTGACGTGCTGACGTACTGATGTGCTGACGTGCTGACGTACTAACGTACTGACGTGCTGAAGTGCTGACGTACTGACGTGCTGACGTCCTGACGTACTGACGTTCTGGCGTGCTGGCGTCCTGGCGTGCTGACGTGCTGTGGTGCCGACCTACTGACGTGCTGACGAACTGACGTGCTGACGTGCTGACGTACTGATGTGCTGACGTGCTGACGTACTAACGTACTGACGTGCTGACGTACTGACGTGCTGACGTCCTGACGTACTGACGTCCTGACGTCCTGACGTACTGACGTCCTGGCGTGCTGACGTGCTGTGGTGCCGACCTACTGACGTGCTGACGAACTGACGTGCTGACGTGCTGACGTACTGATGTGCTGACGTGCTGACGTACTAACGTACTGACGTGCTGACGTGCTGACGTACTGATGTGCTGACGTGCTGACGTGCCGACGTGCTGACGTACTGATGTGCTGACCTGCTGACGTCCTGACGTGCTTACGTACTGACGTACCGACGTGCTGACGTACTGACGTGCTGACGTACTGACGTCCTGGCGTGCTGACGTCCTGACGTCCTGACGTGCTGACGTACTGACGTACTGACGTGCTGACGTGCTGACGTACTGACGTGAGGACGGGCTGACGTGCTGACGTGCCGACCTACTGACGTGCTGACGTTCTGACGTGCTGACGTGCTGGCGTACTGACGTGAGGACGGGCTGACGTACTGACGTACTGACGTGCTGACGTGCCGACCTACTGACGTGCTGACGTACTGACGTGCTGACGTGCTGACGTACTGACGTGCTGACGTGCTGACGTACTGATGTGCTGACGTGCCGACGTGCTGACGTGCTGACGTGTTGCCGTGCCGACGTGCTAACGTGCTGACGTACTGACGTGCCTACGTACTGACGTGCTGACGTACTGCCGTGCCTACGTACTGACGTGCTAACGTACTGACGTGCCGACGTACTGACGTGCTGATGTACTGACGTGCTGATGTACTGATGTACTGGTGTCTTACAAAGGTCAAGGTCACCGCACTGGCGTTCGTTCCCGGTCCCGAAAGTCTCAGCGACGTACACACAAACCTTCATAGAGACGTACGTACACCCATGATACTTGTACACCCCCCGCCCCCCCCCCCCCCCCCACCACCCCACACCATATTACTCTTAACATAATGCTATAGATGGAGCAGCAGGTAGACCTGTTACATCTCACACCTGTCTCAACGTTTTCTTACATCCGGGCAACAATCACTCTAGTTATATAAGATACGAACGTCGTGTGGCTGAATCAACGTACTGACGTGCTGAAGTACTGACGTGCTGACGTGCTGACGTGCTGACGTACTGACGTACTGACGTGCTGACGTACTGACGTGCTGACGTACTGACGTACTGACGTGCTGACGTGCTGACGTACTGACGTACTGACGTACTGACGTGAGGACGTCCTGACGTACTGACGTGCTGACGTACTGACGTGCTGACGTGAGGACGCCTCCTCTCAGCAGACACAGGTATGTTTACTGTTCGTCACGATATCACTCTCCACTAGCCACATAACGTGTGTGTAGAGGCAAACACACGGTTTCTCCTTTCGAGAGAGTTTTGTTAATATTGTAAGTATTAATATCTTCCGTCTGCCTTTTCTACTGGTACTGATGTGCTGACGTGCTGACGTGCTGACGTGCTGATGTGCTGACGTGTTGCCGTGCCGACGTGCTGACGTGCTGACGTACTGACGTACTGACGTGCTGACGTGCTGACGTACTGACGTGCTGACGTACTGCCGTGCCTACGTACTGACGTGCTAACGTACTGACGTGCCGACGTACTGACGTGCTGATGTACTGACGTGGTGACGTACTGAAGTACTAACGTACTGCCGTGCCTACGTACTGACGTGCTAACGTACTGACGTGCCGACGTACTGACGTGCTGATGTACTGACGTGCTGATGTACTGATGTACTGGTGTCTTACAAAGGTCAAGGTCACCGCACTGGCGTTCGTTCCCGGTCCCGAAATTCTCAGCGACGTACACACAAACCTTCATAGAGACGTACGTACACCCATGATACTTGTACACCCCCCGCCCTCCCTCCCCCCCACCACCCCACACCATATTACTCTTAACATAATGCTATAGATGGAGCAGCAGGTAGACCTGTTACATCTCACACCTGTCTCAACGTTTTCTTACATCCGTGGAACAATCACTCTAGTTATATAAGATACAAACGTCGTGTGGCTGAATCAACGTACTGACGTGCTGAAGTACTGACGTGCTGACGTACTGACGTGCTAGCGTGCTGACGTACTGACGTACTGACGTGCTGACGTACTGAGGTACTGACGTGCTGACGTGCTAACGTACTGACGTGCTGATGTACTGACGTACTGACGTGAGGACGTGCTGACGTACTGACATACTGACGTGCTGACGTACTGAAGTGCTGACGTCCTGGCGTACTGACGTGCTGACGTGCTGACGTTCTGGCGTACTGACGTGAGGACGTGTTGACGTACTGACGTGCTGACGTACTGACGTGAGGACGTGCTGATGTACTGACGCACTAACGTGCTGACGTGCTGACGTACTGACGTGAGGACGTGCTGACGTTCTGACGTACTGACGTACTGACGTGCTGACGTACTGAGGTGCTGATGTCCTGGCGTACTGACGTGCTGACGTTCTGGCGTACTGACGTGAGGACGAACTGACGTACTGACGTGCTGACGTGCTGACGTACTGACGTGCTAACGTGCTGCCGTGCCGACGTACTGACGTGCTAACGTACTGACGTGCTGATGTACTGACGTGCTAACGTGCTGACGTGCTGACGTACTGACGTGCTGATGTACTGACGCGCTGACGTGCTGATGTACTGAGGTGCTGACGTACTGACGTGCTAACGTACTGACGTGCTGATGTACTGACGTGCTGACGCACTGACGTTCTGACGTACTGACGTGCTAACGTACTGACGTGCTGATGTACTGACGCACTGACGTTCTGACGTACTGACGTGCTAACGTACTGACGTGCTGATGTACTGACGTGCTGACGCACTGACGTTCTGACGTACTGACGTGCTAACGTACTGACGTGCTGATGTACTGACGTGCTGACGCACTGACGTTCTGACGTACTGACGTGCTAACGTACTGACGTGCTGATGTACTGACGTGCTGACGCACTGACGTTCTGACGTGCGGACGTACTGACGTACTGACGTGCTGATGTACTGACGTGCTGACGTGCTGACATACTGACGTGCGGACGTACTGACGTACTGACGTGCTGATGTACTGACGTGCTGACGCACTGACGTTCTGACGTGCTGACGTACTGACGTGCTGACGTACTGATGTACTGACGTGAGGACGTACTGACGTGCTGACGTACTGACGTACTGACGTGCTGACGTACTGACGTGCTGACGCACTGACGTTCTGACGTACTGACGTGCTAACGTACTGACGTGCTGATGTACTGACGTACTGACGCACTGACGTGCTGACGTACTGACGTACTGACGCACTGACGTGCTGACGTACTGACGTTCTGACGTACTGACGTGCTAACGTACTGACGTGCTGATGTACTGACGTGCTGACGCACTGACGTTCTGACGTACTGACGTGCTAACGTACTGACGTGCTGATGTACTGACGTGCTGACGCACTGACGTTCTGACGTACTGACGTGCTAACGTACTGACGTGCTGATGTACTGACGTGCTGACGCACTGACGTTCTGACGTACTGACGTGCTAACGTACTGACGTGCTGATGTACTGACGTGCTGACGCACTGACGTTCTGACGTGCGGACGTACTGACGTACTGACGTGCTGCTGTACTGACGTGCTGGCGTACTGACGTGCGGACGTACTGACGTACTGACGTGCTGATGTACTGACGTGCTGACGCACTGACGTTCTGACGTGCTGACGTGCTGACGTACTGACATGCTGACGTACTGATGTACTGACGTGAGGACGTACTGACGTGCTGACGTACTGACGTACTGACGTGCTGACGCACTGACGTTCTGACGTACTGACGTGCTAACGTACTGACGTGCTGATGTACTGACGCGCTGACGTGCTGATGTACTGACGTGCTGACGTACTGACGTGCTAACGTACTGACGTGCTGATGTACTGACGTGCTGACGCACTGACGTTCTGACGTACTGACGTGCTAACGTACTGACGTGCTGATGTACTGACGCACTGACGTTCTGACGTACTGACGTGCTAACGTACTGACGTGCTGATGTACTGACGTGCTGACGCACTGACGTTCTGACGTACTGACGTGCTAACGTACTGACGTGCTGATGTACTGACGTGCTGACGCACTGACGTTCTGACGTACTGACGTGCTAACGTACTGACGTGCTGATGTACTGACGTGCTGACGCACTGACGTTCTGACGTGCGGACGTACTGACGTACTGACGTGCTGATGTACTGACGTGCTGACGTGCTGACATACTGACGTGCGGACGTACTGACGTACTGACGTGCTGATGTACTGACGTGCTGACGCACTGACGTTCTGACGTGCTGACGTGCTGACGTACTGACGTGCTGACGTACTGATGTACTGACGTGAGGACGTACTGACGTGCTGACGTACTGACGTACTGACGTGCTGACGTGCTGACGCACTGACGTTCTGACGTACTGACGTGCTAACGTACTGACGTGCTGATGTACTGACGTACTGACGCACTGACGTACTGACGCACTGACGTGCTGACGTACTGACGTTCTGACGTACTGACGTGCTAACGTACTGACGTGCTGATGTACTGACGTGCTGACGCACTGACGTTCTGACGTACTGACGTGCTAACGTACTGACGTGCTGATGTACTGACGTGCTGACGCACTGACGTTCTGACGTACTGACGTGCTAACGTGCTGATGTACTGACGTGCTGACGCACTGACGTTCTGACGTGCGGACGTACTGACGTACTGACGTGCTGATGTACTGACGTGCTGACGCACTGACGTTCTGACGTGCGGACGTACTGACGTACTGACGTGCTGATGTACTGACGTGCTGACGTGCTGACATACTGACGTGCGGACGTACTGACGTACTGACGTGCTGATGTACTGACGTGCTGACGCACTGACGTTCTGACGTGCTGACGTGCTGACGTACTGGCATGCTGACGTACTGATGTACTGACGTGAGGACGTACTGACGTACTGACGTTCTGACGTACTGACGTGCTAACGTACTGACGTGCTGATGTACTGACGTGCTGACGCACTGACGTTCTGACGTACTGACGTGCTAACGTACTGACGTGCTGATGTACTGACGTGCTGACGCACTGACGTTCTGACGTACTGACGTGCTAACGTACTGACGTGCTGATGTACTGACGTGCTGACGCACTGACGTTCTGACGTACTGACGTGCTAACGTGCTGATGTACTGACGTGCTGACGCACTGACGTTCTGACGTGCGGACGTACTGACGTACTGACGTGCTGATGTACTGACGTGCTGACGTGCTGACATACTGACGTGCGGACGTACTGACGTGCTGATGTACTGACGTGCTGACGCACTGACGTTCTGACGTGCTGACGTGCTGACGTACTGGCATGCTGACGTACTGATGTACTGACGTGAGGACGTACTGACGTACTGACGTACTGACGTGCTGACGTACTGACGTGCTGACGCACTGACGTTCTGACGTACTGACGTGCTAACGTACTGACGTGCTGATGTACTGACGTACTGACGCACTGACGTGCTGACGTACTGACGCACTGACGTGCTGACGTACTGACGTGCTGACGTACTGACGTGCTGACGTGCTGACGTGCTAACGTACTGACGTGCTAACGTACTGACGTACTGACGTGCTAACGTACTGACGTGCTGATGTACTGGCGTACTGACGTACTGACGTACTGACGTACTGACGTACTGACGTGCTAACGTACTGACGTGCTGATGTACTGGCGTACTGACGTACTGACGTACTAACGTACTGACGTGCTGATGTACTGACGTGCTGACGTACTGACGTGCTGACGTGCTGACGTGAGGACGTGCTGATGTGCTGACGCACTGACGTGCTGACGTACTGACGTGCTGACGTACTGACGTGAGGACGTGCTGACGTTCTGACGTACTGACGTACTGACGTGCTGACGTACTGAGGTGCTGATGTCCTGGCGTACTGACGTGCTGATGTACTGACGTGCTAACGTACTGACGTGCTGACGTACTGACGTACTGACGTGCTGATGTACTGACGTGCTAACGTACTGACGTGCTGACGTACTGACGTGCTGACGTGAGGACGCCTCCTCTCAGCAGACACAGGTATGTTTACTGTTCGTCACGATATCACTCTCCACTAGCCACATAACGTGTGTGTAGAGGCAAACACACGGTTTCTCCTTTCGAGAGAGTTTTGTTAATATTGTAAGTATTAATATCTTCCGTCTGCCTTTTCTACTGGTCATGCCCCCCCCCCTCCACCCCCCCCCCCCCCGTGTAAAGCAAAAGGCGATGGAAGATGTAACATATGAAAGACGTACAAGAATCAAGTATCCGAAAACAGCATTTAAAACAAGGATTATATGCATCAAGTATCGGAAAAAAATATTTGAAAGAAGTACACGAATACGGTATCCCAAACAAGTATTTGAAAGAAGTACAAGAATCAAGTATCATGCTGTACGGTCTGGCATTCTGACATGAAACACACTTGGAGGCTAAAGGTTCAGACGAGCTTAAAAAGTAGATACGTGGATATAAATGTTGACCGCCCCGTGATTCGACGACCGGGTAACTTTATTAAGAGGGGATCGACTGACTCATATATTTGCACATTTTGAACTCATCCATGAGAATACGTGTCAACAACAAATTAAAAATCGGTCGAGGATCCGGAAAATAGCAACCGGAAGCTTGAATTTCATGCTCGTTGTGATTCTAAAGGAGTACGTCGTCCCTGCCCCTCCCCTCCTCCTCCTCCTCCCCTCCCTCCCTCCTCCTAGTACGTCGTCCCTCCCCCTCCCCTCCCCTCCTCCTGCTCCTCCCCTCCCTCCTCCTAGTACGTCGTCCCTCCCCCTCCCCTCCCCTCCCCTCCTCCTGCTCCTCCCCTCCCTCCTCCTAGTACGTCTCCCCCCTCCCCTCTTCCTCCCCTCCCCTCCCTCCCTCCTCCTAGTACGTCGTCCCTGCCCCTCCCCTCCTCCTCCTCCACCCCTCCCTCCCTCCTCCTAGTACGTCCCCCCCCATCCCTTACTGCTCCCCTCCCCTCTTCCTCCTCCTCCCCTCCCTCCCTCCTCCTAGTACGTCGTCCCTCCCCCTCCCCTCTTCCTCCCCTCCCCTCCCTCCCTCCTCCTAGTACGTCGTCCCTGCCCCTCCCCTCCTCCTCCTCCACCCCTCCCTCCCTCCTCCTAGTACGTCCCCCCCCATCCCTTACTGCTCCCCTCCCCTCTTCCTCCTCCTCCCCTCCCTCCCTCCTCCTAGTACGTCGTCCCTCCCCCTCCCCTCCCCTCCTCCTCCTCCTCCTCCTCCTCTCCCTCCCCTCCCTCCTCCTAGTACGTCGTCCCCACCCCCTCCCTCCTCCTCGCATATTACCATTGCGCACAGACCGACTACCTGGGACGCGCTCTCTCTTGGGGATATGATGCCCTTCCTTGCACAGAGGTCACAGGAGACGCCTGAGTCACGTGGTTCAAGGTGTGGCATCACTAACAATACATTCACCTTCCCCTGGTGTGGCGGGGCGGCGGAGGGCGGGGCTGGTGTGAGTGGGGGGGGGGGCTGTTCTTGACCCGTGTAACAGGCGGTGCGCTAGGGGTACGTCGCGCCAGGATCTCCGGGTCTAGCAAGGATCACGATGACGTATGACGTAATGCATCTAATCCAGAATGAAACAGGATTTAAACTGATAAATCTGAAAACGCGACCATCAATCAGGGAGGGTCATTACAGGCAACTTCCGGGTTGCGGGCCGAGGGTGGTGTATCTGGGTAAAACGTCACCATTTGTTACCATAACTTTTGAAAAGTTGCATACTACCTTAAATTAAGCCCTCTTAATCTGAGGCTTGTTTCACGTAGGCCTAATCTTCATCTCATTATTACATGAGATTTCTCGACCTTAGCCTCTGTATCATAAAACGCCCCGACCCGTCCAGTCATTCCTGACTGTCTACGGGTCGGTCTGAGTGGGCGGGGAGCTGCCGACCTATGCCGACACGCCACCATTGTTACGGCTAAAACAACACGGTAACCAAAGCCCTGTATCAGTGAGATGACTAAGCCCCCACCCCCTCCCCTGCAGCCGCCCCCCCCCCCCCAGCTGGTCCGTAAGGCCCGGATTACGTCAGTGATGGACTCAGTAAGGGGGACCCCCAGGCCACGCCCAGCCGCCGGGAGAGCACTGAATACTGAACACACACGCTGACAGAGGCATCAGGAATGAAGCCGCCCAGCTGATCCTGACGGTGTGATTCACCTATTGCTCTGTACTGACCGCTCGCAGTCGTCTGGAACGTCGGCCAAAGCAGGAGTTCTATGGTATGGGACGTAATACCGTAGCCTTCATCACTGCCAGGATTTGCACCACATATATATTAACATTATATTATTAAAATTAACATTATAGCCCCCCCCCACCCCACACCCACCCACTTTTAAAGGTAAATGCCCCTTTTTTGTGCACATTGCACTGCCATTGCCAGTGGTGTTTTGGCTCCCGATCCATCCTTTCCTAACCCTATCCTGAGATAAATTACACGCCCCCTCTCCTCCCCCCCCCCCCGTCACCCCCCCCCCCCCCTCACACACACTTTCACAATCTTGTTTTATCCTGGATCCAGTGAAGTACACCTGTACACTGACCTGGACAATGCTGCTGACGAAGCAGTCCGTGTGGGTGACAGTTGTACTCAATCACGCTCACGGGGAATGTGGTGGGGGGGGGGGGGGGGTGGGGCTGAAGGTAGGCGAGGGCGGCGGGGGGCATTTTAGGGGGCATTTTAGGGAAGACGAAGGGGAGGGGTGCGCCTTGAGGGGAGATGTGGAAAGCCGGATGGGAAGAAGCGAATGAGGGGTGGGGGGGGGGTATTGAAAGGGGAATAAGGTTAGTAACTGGATTAATAATGACGAGACTCGAGGGTCGCTGGTGGCATCGAAAGGAGAAAGATTCCTATATCGTCCCCGGGGTCAGACCAACTGATTGGACGGCTCTGACTCACCTTGGCCAAAGGCCAGCTAGCCACCCAGCCAACCACCAATCCTCCGTTCCCCACACATTCCTCTGCCCCCTTCCCCCACCCATCCCCCGCACCCACCCCATCCCTCCTTCTCCACGCCACCCATCCTCCTATCCCCCACCCAACCCCCATCCCCCAGCTCAGCCCCTAGCTTCCCCCAGCCCCCGTCCACCATTTCCCCGCCCCAACCCCCAGCCCCCGTCCACCATTTCCCCGCCCCAACCCCCAGCCTCCGTCCACCATTTCCCCGCCCCAACCCCTAGCCTCCGTCCACCATTTCCCCGCCCCAACCCCCAGCCTCCGTCAACCATTTTCCCGCCCCAAGCCCCAGCCTCCGTCCACCATTTCCCCGCCCCCAACCCCAGCCTCCGTCCACCATTTCCACGCCCCCAACCCCCAGCCTCCGTCCACCATTTCCCCGCCCCAACCCCTAGCCTCCGTCCACCATTTCCCCGCCCCCAACCCCCAGCCTCCGTCCACCATTTCCCCGCCCCAACCCCTAGCCCCTGTCCACCATTTCCCCGCCCCAACCCCTAGCCTCCGTCCCCCATTTCCCCGCCCCATCCCCCAGCTTCCGTCCACCATTTCCCCGCCCCAACCCCTAGCATCCGTCCACCATTTTCCCGCCCCAACCCCTAGCCTCCGTCCACCATTTCCCCGCCCCAACCCCTAGCCCCCGTCCACCATTTCCCCGCCCCAACCCCCAGCCTCCGTCCACCATTTTCCCGCCCCAACCCCTAGCCCCCGTCCACCATTTCCCCGCCCCAACCCCCAGCCTCCGTCCACCATTTCCCCGCCCCAACCCCTAGCCCCCGTCCACCATTTCCCCGCCCCAACCCCTAGCCCCCGTCCACCATTTCCCCGCCCCAACCCCTAGCCTCCGTCCACCATTTCCCCGCCCCACCCCCAGCCTCCGTCCACCATTTCCCCGCCCCAACCCCTAGCCCCCGTCCACCATTTCCCCGCCCCAAACCCTAGCCTCCGTCCACCATTTCCCCGCCCCAACCCCCAGCCTCCGTCCACCATTTCCCCACCCCAAACCCTAGCCTCCGTCCACCATTTCCCCGCCCCAACCCCCAGCCTCCGTCCACCATTTTCCCGCCCTAACACCCAGCCCCCGTCCACCATTTCCCCGCCCCCAACCCCCAGCCCCCGTCCACCATTTCCCCGCCCCAAACCCTAGCCCCCGTCCACCATTTCCCCGCCCCCAAACCCCAGCCCCCGTCCACCATTTCCCCGCCCCAACCCCCAGCCTCCGTCCACCATTTCCCCGCCCTAACCCCCAGCCCCCGTCCACCATTTCCCTGCCCCAACCCCCAGCCCCCGTCCACCATTTCCCCGCCCCAACCCCCAGCCTCCGTCCACCATTTCCCCGCCCCAACCCCTAGCCTCCGTCCACCATTTCCCCGCCCCAACCCCCAGCCTCCGTCCACCATTTCCCCGCCCCAAGCCCCAGCCTCCGTCCACCATTTCCCCGCCCCCAACCCCCAGCCTCCGTCCACCATTTCCACGCCCCCAACCCCCAACCCCCAGCCTCCGTCCACCATTTCCCCGCCCCAACCCCTAGCCTCCGTCCACCATTTCCCCGCCCCCAACCCCCAGCCTCCGTCCACAATTTCCCCGCCCCAACCCCTAGCCCCTGTCCACCATTTCCCCGCCCCAACCCCTAGCCTCCGTCCCCCATTTCCCCGCCCCAACCCCCAGCTTCCGTCCACCATTTCCCCGCCCCAACCCCTAGCCTCCGTCCACCATTTCCCCGCCCCAACCCCTAGCCTCCGTCCACCATTCCCCGCCCCAACCCCTAGCCCCCGTCCACCATTTCCCCGCCCCAACCCCAGCCTCCGTCCACCATTTCTCCGCCCCAACCCCTAGCCCCCGTCCACCATTTCCCCGCCCCAACCCCCAGCCTCCGTCCACCATTTCCCCGCCCCAACCCCTAGCCTCCGTCAACCATTTCCCCGCCCCAACCCCTAGCCCCCGTCCACCATTTCCCCGCCCCAACCCCCATCCTCCGTCCACCATTTCCCCGCCCCAAGCCCTAGCCCCCGTCCACCATTTCCCCGCCCCAAACCCTAGCCTCCGTCCACCATTTCCCCGCCCCAACCCCCAGCCTCCGTCCACCATTTCCCCGCCCCAACCCCTAGCCCCCGTCCACCATTTCCCCGCCCCAACCCCTAGCCCCCGTCCACCATTTCCCCGCCCCAAACCCTAGCCTCCGTCACCATTCCCCTTCCCGCCAAACCCTAGCCTCCGTCCACCATTTCCCGCCCCAACCCCCAGCCTCCGTCCACCATTTCCCCGCCCCAACCCCTAGCCCCCGTCCACCATTTCCCCGCCCCAACCCCCAGCCTCCGTCCACCATTTCCCCGCCCCAAACCCTAACCTCCGTCCACCATTTCCCCGCCCCAACCCCAGCCTCCATCCACCATTTCCCCGCCCTAACCCCTAGCCCCCGTCCACCATTTCCCCGCCCCCAACCCCCAGCCCCCGTCCACCATTTCCCCGCCCCAAACCCTAGCCCCCGTCCACCATTTCCCCGCCCCCAACCCCCAGCCTCCATCCACCATTTCCCCGCCCTAACCCCCAGCCCCCGTCCACCATTTCCCCGCCCCCAACCCCCAGCCCCCGTCCAGGCGAAAAAATAAAGTTGAACTTTCCAGCCTCGGATGGCACCTTGTAATCTCTGACTCAGCGTGACAGGTCCACGGGGCGTCCGATCGACCCTAACCACCACTAGGGAGGCCGGCGCCGGGGGTTCAATATGGGCTATGAATCGACGGGTGCACGACGACCTCTCTCGGGAGAATGAGACGAGCGAAATATTCGACTTCACAGACTGTGGATCACCAGCTACGACTGGGCGTCCCAGTCCGGGGTCCGTGCCCTCTCAGACTGTGGATCACCAGCTACGACTGGGCGTCCCAGTCCGGGGTCTGTGCCCTCTCAGACTGTGGATCACCAGCTACGACTGGGAGTCCCAGTCCGGGGTCCGTGCCCTCTCAGAGGTCTGCTACAAACAAGACTTCTGGGCTCCAACAGATCCTGAATTAGCCGCTGTATGGTATGCTCTACACATTATGGACCCAACGTCGTCTTTCCGGATCCTCCTACCAGTCTCGGCTACTACCGTAATCTTCCAGGACCATCCTACAGATCCTGGCTACCGTAATCTTCCAGGCTCCTAGAGACTGTGGCGCCATCTTTTCCTCCTGCTATAATAACAATGTGGATCCGCCATTTCCTTGTGCTGTGAACGATGGAGCCTGGATCCACTGTCATCTCAGAATCGACTCGACTCGACAAGGTCGAGTGAAGAGCACGGGGTGTGGGTGCAGGCATGCACAGCGTAGGTCTACATACATTTATTCTAGTAATTATTTAGTATGCGTGGAATAAGACAGGACTCTTGACGTCCTTGAGTGCCAATATTAGTCTTTTCCTTGCCTGAATGGCCTGCACACCTGTACAGCCATGACTTAGGATGGATATATACAAGTGAATACATACACTCCGGCCATAACGTGCCTCTGTACCTGTGTATCTATCTACCTGACATTTCACGTGTGTATTAATTAGCTGTGCGCGGTAGCTAATGGGTGGCGATGCCTCAGTCTGCCTTCACCCGGAACCCGCGGCGGTTCTAGGACCTAGCCCACAGCCCCTCACACCACTCACCCTCCGCCACACCCCCGGCGTCTGGCTCCCCCCCCCCCCCCCCCCCCCCGGCGCCGCGGGCTGTCCGTCGCCGCCAGGTCGAAGCCCTCTCTCCGGGCCGATAAGAAACAGACAAAAGATAAATCGTGTTCAGACGAGTTTACACTCATTACCTCCTCACGGTAATCTGACCCTGAGTCCGCCCGCCTCCCTCCCCCCCCTCCTCCTCGCGCCTCCCGCCCTCTTGTCTTGTTACCGTCTTCAGATTAACTAACGCGCACGCTTACTGCCATCCAAGCCACCGCCCCCCTCCCCCATTCTCCGCCATGCTGTACCTCATCCACCGCCCCCCCCACCCACCCTCCCCCAATCCCTGCCGTGATACCCTCCTCCATCCCCTCTCGGTCGCCCTCTCACAGTCGACGGGTAAACCCTTCAGGCCCTCGATCTGTGTCAGTCAGTCTCCCTCTCCCACCACCAGAGGGAAGCACTGCTAAACTAGGCCGGATGGGAGCAGTCCTCCCTCCCAGGAATCTGGAGCAGGGTCTGGCTCTCGAGCTTAACAGATCCCCATTCCGTCTGGATGTCTGGATACAAGCTTCGGGAGAAGTATTCGCCACACCAGATGTGTACTTAACAGGTCCTTTACGAGACGTCTTTGATGTCACCCCAACCACACCCCCTGGGTGTCACTATAGTACAAACCAGGATATGTAGCGGACAATGCGGAACCCACACTCCGAGGTAGGGCTAGTCAATGGCCGACGACAATCCGTGTGCATGCGTCAGTCTGTCACTGAACCCGGCTGTAGATCTGAGCTTTGATGACCGCCTCGTAAATATGGATATGTGTATATACCATAGGCCTTTACCATTGGGTGAACCGCCTCAACGACTTCACTAGAAGGTCAGATAGATCGTCAATCCTATATGTCATATTGCCGCTAAGGACGTGTGGGGGGCTGGTGCGGCGGTGGGGGGGGGGGGGGCGGTATATCGGTTGGTCAATGTTTATCAATGTCAGATAGCTGCGGGCATCTGATACACAAACGGGGGTGAACATGGTCACCAAGAATCCCGTATTATCGCTCACAAGCGTGACACCGCGAAGCCGCGGTTGTCCAATGATTGACGATTGACTGGCCGACGTGTGTGTGTGCAGCGGTGTGGTATGTGGTTATGTTATGACGGTGTTCAAATATGTACGGGATTTGCTTCGCTGCACTTAACAATTATCGGCCATATTGGTGTACATATATACATATGTACACCAATATGTTGCCGATGTTATGAAGGATTTGTCGCAACACGCCGCTTCCAGACGTCGATATATTGCCATTCTTAGACTGTATAGCGTGGCTATCCATTCCGGGCCTGACCACGGGGTCGGTGGTCTGTGCATATAACGTTAGAACGACAGATCGAAGAGAGATATTCCTGCAGTCTGTGAATGCTAAACCTTACCGCACGCACGCTAACCAATGGTGAGACACTCTCTCCCTCAGAGGTTCTCGGGAAGCCGGTGTGCTGCCCTACCCTACCCCACTGTTCCAGACACCCCTACGGCGCCCTCATCCACCCCTGCGGCCCCATCCCCCCACCCTGCCACCCCCAGGCACCCCTGCGGCGCCCCCATCCACCCCACCCTACCACCCCTATCCACCCCGCCCTGCCACCCCCAGACACCCTGTGGCCCGATCCCCCCCTCCCTGCCACCCGCCGGAAATCACGGTTGTCTGCCTCCCCCTACCATCCGCCCCCCCCCCCCTCCTCCTCTTCACCTCCCGCCCGCGCGTGTTCGCTCAGTTCGATTTACCGAGAAGAGTGTGACGTAAGGCCGTGGTTATAGGTTGACTGGGTGCCGCGCGGTGATGTGGGTGCGAGGGTTCTGGCCAGACGCCGAGAGAGGGAGAGAGAGAGAGGGAGAGAGAGAGAGAGACGGACGGACGGACGGAGAGAGAACAGCTGCGGCCATCGTGAAGTAGCCCTCAGTGGGCCTCCGTGCTGTAAGGCCAGCAGTCAGGAGGCACTGTACACCATGAATTCATCGCCCGACGGATGAAGGATTTGTTTACTATTTCTGGGAATATTTCGGCGTATAGTCACTGATAGACAGGGCCGATGGCGCGGCGTGCGACATACTGCATAACTACTCACCGGATATCGAATTTATGACGGGACTGAGACCCGTGGAATGGTTATTATAACGTGAATGGCACTATGGCCACATCGTGGCTGTGGCTGTGGCAATAGGGTATTCCCAGCCACAGTAGGCTTGGATATATATACCTTGGTGATGCGTGGTGCACGAGTGATGCGGCACGGTGGGCCATGGTAGGCACGGCTCGATGGGAGAGCTTCTGACTCTATCAAGGCAGACCTCGTAACATGGGTGTCTTGGACACCATGGCGTAAGTATCATACACGACACTGTCCAACTGAACTGATCGTAGGTTAATTTAGGTTTGTGATGTTTCCAAGTAGGCCTAATATTAGTGCACATATATCAGTGTCTGGCAGTATGTTATTCATCTTGAAGCCCGTAGCCTTGTGTCTATTGTGTCTTACGGTGATTAATAGACAAATGGTAAACCTTCCGTTGTCTTACGACGATTAATGGACGATGGGAAACCTTGCCCCGTCAGAGGGGTATGTTGAGACAGTGTATACACACTCCCGTCTATTCACGCCCTTTCTGTTTAGACTAGGCCACTGGGAATGTATTACAATGTCCTTGACTCCGGAAGTCTTGAGGCCGTTGTATCGGGATGTATTGTTAGAAATAGTTGTTACACTGTACAGATGCACCACCTCTATCACATGAATGACGGGCCTAAGGTACAGATGTATACCACTCCTAGGGTACAGATGTGTACCCCTCCTAGGGTACGGCTGTGTACCACTCCTAAGGTACAGATGTGATGTATAACACTAAGGTACAGATGTATACCACTCCGGGGGTACAGATGTATACCACTCCTAAGGTCCAGATCTATACCACTCCTAAGTTACAGATGTATACCACTCCGGAGGTACAGATGTATACCACTTCTAAGGTACAGATGTATACCACTCCGGAGGTACAGATGTATAGGAAGTCAAACGTGCAGCAAATCTGTAGCACATCTCACGTATATGACTGTAACCCGTCTAATGTACAGATGTAACACTCAGCGTGCAAATGTAACCCGTCTAACGTACAGATGTAAACTTCTAACGTGCAAATGTAACCCGTCTAACGTACAGATGTAACACGTCTAACGTACAGATGTAACAGTCTAACGTACAGATGTAACACGTCTAACGAACAGATGTAACATGTCTAGCGTACAGATGTAACACGTCTAACGTACAGATGTAACACGTCTAACGTAAGATGTAACACGTCTAACGAACAGATGTAAGACGTCTAACGTACAGATGTAAGACGTCTAATGTACAGATGTAACACTTAACGTGCAAATGTAACCCGTCTAACGTACAGATGTAAGACGTCTAACGTACAGATGTAAGACGTCTAACGTACAGATATAACACGTCTAACGTACAGATGTAACACGTCTAACGAACAGATGTAACATGTCTAGCGTACAGATATAACACGTCTAACGTACAGATGTAACACGTCTAACGAACAGATGTAACATGTCTAGCGTACAGATGTAACACGTCTAACGTACAGATGTAACACGTCTAACGTAAGATGTAACACGTCTAACGAACAGATGTAAGACGTCTAACGTACAGATGTAAGACGTCTAATGTACAGATGTAACACTTAACGTGCAAATGTAACCCGTCTAACGTACAGATGTAAGACGTCTAACGTACAGATGTAACACGTCTAACGTACAGATATAACACGTCTAACGTACAGATGTAACACGTCTAACGAACAGATGTAACACGTCTAACGTACAGATGTAACACGTCGAACATACAGATGTAACACGTCGAACATACAGATGTAAGACGTCTAACGTACAGATGTAAGACGTCTAACGTACAGATATAACACGTCTAACGTACAGATGTAACACGTCTAACGAACAGATGTAACACGTCTAACGTACAGATGTAACACGTCGAACATACAGATGTAACACGTCGAACATACAGATGTAACACGTCGAACATACAGATGTAAGACGTCTAACGTACAGATGTAAGACGTCTAACATACAGATGTAAGACGTCTATCATACAGATGTAAGACGTCTATCGTACAGATGTAAGAGGTCTCACGCAGAGATGCATATTACGCCCATCATTCCGATGTGCCACGTCTAACACTTAAAGACCCTGAGCTGATGCTGTCGAACATTACGTATTGCTCGTCACGTCTGGACTGCACGATTTGGCCGTCTCTCTCACCGCCTCCACTCACTGCCAGACCACTGATCCCTCGCTGATAAGAACCAGCTGTCTGTTTGCACAGTTTCCCACGTGGGTTCAGTACACGTTTGGCTGTCGCCCAGGTCCCCTTCTACGGGGTGTTTAAGTTTTTTTCTTTCTGTTATTATGAATAACAGTTGTGTCTCTCTTCGTAGCTGCTTCCTCGTGACAATATTAGCACTCATCCAAGCTCCTAAAAGCCCAGGGCCACATGTAAGGCCAATCCTGGAAGCCTGTCCGGGGAGACACCCACACCCCCCTTCCCATCCCATCCCATACCCACCACACAGCCTGACCTTTGTCAGGACAGAGAGCTGTTACAGGCAGGGGCGGGGAGACATTTGTTTATCCGCCTGATTCACTGACTAACTATGGGATGTCCGTTGCCATTGACAACCTTCAAGGGCGCGCCGCCCGTTGGGTGTATCAGGTAAAAATCGCCTCGTGATCAGATGCCGCCCATACGGCACGGCTCATGCATTACTCAAGTCAGGGGATGTGACAAAGGGCTCCCTGGGGGGTCCCTGTATTATCGGGATCCTGGCGTCTGCCATGGGCGGCCATGGGCGGCCGCCAGGGCTGATTTATGGGCACTCTTCCTCTCTGCTTGGCGGCGAACAGCGATTCTACATCACAGGGAGAGTCACAAAACTTCTCGAAAACCTAGGAGAACCGGCCTAAAATAGACCGAACGCCAGAATGCGAATGCTGCCTGAATGCTCGCTGTGTCTAATGTTAGCTGCGGCAGGGGTTAGGGAGGAGTGAGGGGCGGGGGGGGGGGGGGCACTTCCAGCACGTCAGCTGATCTTACGTAGCGTGGAATTTTAGTAATGGTTCTTCTCTAGTCCATGGAGTGTCAGGTCTGGGTAGTCCCAATATGAAAGCTCGTACCATGTTAAAATGGATTTGTATCCGGTATAGCCAGGGGCGGGTCCAGGGGCCTGGTTCCAATGGAGTGGGGGTGGGGTGGGGATCGCATCAAACGTTGATGTTCTAAGAGGAGGGTAGGTAGTTGGTAGGTTATTCAGGACGCTTTAACCACTTTTGGTCATATCGCGTCAATGGGAGAAGGAAGGGAAAGTGGAACCGTGTCCCCGGGGGTAACCCGTTACTCTTTACGAAGAAAGATCTTTATCCTGTGACCACACAGACATGGCCACAGCAGCGCGCGAACCACCGATCCACGTGCCGTTAGGCTCTCATGTGGCTAGGAGGAGGGGCAGGGACTCCCAAAAGCTGACGACCTGCTAAGGTCAAGAGGATGAGGGTGGGCCCAGCAGGTGGAGGAGGGTGGGGGCTATAAGTAGATCCGCCACTGGTATATAATGATGTATATTGTTGAAGCCCTTCATGTACTCATTACTCACAGGTACGTGCCGCACAGCCCCACGTCTGCGAATGTATGAAAGGGGGATTTTTGTCCGTCCTACCGCCACAGAACTGGTTCTACATATAACCGCATAATATAATACATGCCGACGTGCGTAAGCCCAGGGCGTATGTTTACAGGCTACACCCAAGTTACGGAATGCCAAATGTTTATTGAGTCATTTCTAAGAAAGGAAGAATAAGGAAGTGACAACAGGGCATAGATAAATAATTTATGCTCCGAGTGTGCCGCTGGGTATTCGGAACTGTCACATCGCCTGGGCTAAGTCCATGCTGTAGCGTGGGTGTCCATGGCGGGGCCCACATACCACAATGCTCCGGGCCATGGCGCGCTACAGGGTTGCCGGGTGGAGGGGGTAAACGCCAAGAAACCCGGGGCTCTGGGGGTGCGGGGTGGAGGGGGTAAAGACCAAGAAACCCGGAGCTCTGGGATGCCGGGTGGAGGGGGTAAACACCCAGAAACCCTGTGGGCCCTGGGGTCCAGGGTGGAGGGGCTAAACACCTAGAAACCCTGTGGGCCCTGGGGTGCAGGGTGGAGGGCCTAAACACCCAGAAACCCTGTGGGCCCTGGGGTGCCGGGTGGAGGGGGTAAACATCAAGAAACCCGGGGCTCTGGGGGTGCCGGGTGGAAGGGGTTAACACCAAGAAACCCGGGGCTCTGGGGTGCGGGGTGGAGGGGGTAGACACCAAGAAGCCCTGTGGGCCCTGAGGTGCCGGGGGTAGGTGGTAAACACCAAGAAACCCGGGGCTCTGGCGAGCGGGGTGGAGGGGGTAAACACCAAGAAGCCCTGTGGGCCTTGGGGGTGCAGGGTGGAGGGGGTAAATACCAAGAAGCCTTGTGGGCCCTGGGGGTGCGGGCTGGAGGGGGTAAACACCAAGAAACCCGGGGCTCTGGGGGTGCGGGGTGGAGGGGGTAAACGCCAAGAAGCCTTGTGGGCCCTGGGGGTGCGGGCTGGAGGGGGTAAACACCAAGAAACCCTGTGGGCCCTGGCAGGGTAACATCCCTATATCGACCAAGTGAAATCCCGCGTAGAAGTCACGATAGGCGATACCTGGGGGACAAAGCTTGATGAATAGAAATGCTCTGCGGCAGGTTCATCGAGATGGTGAATTGATGTCTACGCCATTTGGGCTGTCATTACACCGGCCTCCTCAGTCTATCAACCAGGCCTGGCATCGATATTTGTGTCGATATGTCCGATCGGTAGCTGTTATGGCCCACCGCTCTCGGCGTACTATTGCTGTCTAGTCACTATAGACCCCGCCCACCACAGCCTCGTTGTCAGTCGATCTGCAGCGACACGGATGTCCCATCGCATTCACCTCAAGCGTGAAGTCAACTATTAACAAAACCTTGGAAATGATATTCATGGTCTGTACAGCGGGTAAACAGTATTCATCGCGCCACGCGTGGGATGCCGGACTTCACATATCCGGTATCTCTATAGTGACCTTCCGGAAAAAGCAACTGGGTGTGTTTGCTTGGGGTGGGGGTTGTGGGTGTGGGTGTGGGTGTGGTTGAGTGTGTGTGTGTGTGTGGGGTGGGTGGTGGTACGAGGGGTGTGTCAGCGGGTCAGGTTCTGGGTCTGGGGTGTGGTGAAAGGCTAGGGCAAGGGGTATGCAAGTGAAACGATGTGTCGGAATGAATCACCTGCCTGAAGCCGATAAAGTAATTCACTCTTACTCCTTCACCCGATTATTACTATGTTATCAAATCACTTCGGTATCTACGTGTATAGACAGAAGTTGCCGTAGGCCAGCTACCACAGGTAAATCTACATTATTTACTCCCAATGGCTATGCATTAGTTATTCCATATGAACATTTCCCGAAAAGTTATATGAACATTAATGTACTTGAATATTTGTCTCATTTCCTGGCGTGGTTTAGCGCTACATTTGTATATCTTGGTTACTCCCTGTGATATATATATATATAAATTAAGGATTGCGTCACACCATCTATTCACTAATCAATATGCACATTGGTTATAGCCATGCAACATATAGTAGGCCCACAATTGATTCTTTAGACAGGAAAATCAACATTGTTTAACGGTTAACATATGAACTTAACAAGTATTGGAAACCGGGCGGTGGCCCTAGCGTCCCATCACTGGGTGATGTGATGTTTACCCAGTGAACCACAGGCACAGATGTCACACATGTAATGTCGTTGTACTGTCAGATGGCCATGTCACGTGCTGTCAGTCCGTCTATTGGTGGCAGTCTCTAGACGTCGGCCGACAGGTGGCGTACGCCAGATGTGGACGCCCACGTGACCGTTCGCCATTGTGATAGGAAACGCTCGCGACCGCAAGGTGGCGACACGTGTCTGTGTTCGGCTTTTTAGTTCCACCCCCCGTCGTAGTCTAGTCCTGGTGTAGTGAGAGCTTCGAGTTGAGTTTTATGTGCGCTCGTTCATGACTCGAGCAAAGACATCACACCACCAACTCAGGGCAAGTATTCAGAATCCCTACCTAACACTTTTACGCAAAACGCCTTAATGCTACACAGAAAAGAAAACCTTTTCGCGGCCAAAACGTGATAAATGTTCAGTCATCAAATGAATTGTCAGTATTAGGCAATCGGCTATTGTCAGTGATCTCATTGTGACACTCAGTAATGCAGCGAATATTCAAGTCAAGTTCTGCGTTATAAACACCACCGCTACGAACGGAGAACCTGAGACGAAAGGGCATTTATCGTGCGTAACTTTTGATGAATACATGTACATACATACATACGGATGGGTTGGGTTGTGGCAGACATGTTTTAACGTGACCAACACGTCCCACCGGCCACTGCCAAACCGGCTCCACGCCTCGCCGCACTCACCAAGAAACCCTAATTTACAGTTTTTCTCCATGTGATACAAGCATAAAAAATTGTCGTATATTACGTACGAAACTAAAAGTGCCCTTTCGTCATGGCTTTGCATGCTCATTGTGAACCGGTGGTGTCAACGTTATGTTCAATTAAATGATGCCACTTACGTTCCTTTAGAGAGCCACGTGCGAAGTTAGTATTTTATATGTTTTGCATGATAAGCTCTCGTGAAATGTTCGACTGTGGGTCCTACTTAAACCATGTGAACGCTGAGTAGGTGTATGAGTAGGGATCATGATTGCTTCGTGTACATCTCCTTGTATCAGAAAATACCACGAGTTTTAGATTGATTGGTGACATCATCCTGATGATAAACAGTGATGGTGCAGTTATCATGGCACAGTTAGTTTTTTTCAACTTTCAGTTTTTTGTTTTCGATTGGGGCTTAAAGGCACTTTGAAAGTTTATGCATATTTTTACGCGCAAGAAAAATGCCGCCTAGCCATCAGGCCTTGGCATCGCTCTCGTGACCTTTTGACCTCATCGGATTTGTGGTTATAATTGTGCACGCCAAGCCCTCTGGCTATGCCTGGGGGTGACGAGTTGGGATGAGCGAGGTTGGGAGGGGGTTGGGAGGGGCGTATTGTGGGCGAGAGGATGACAGAGTCGATGGCTCTTGGAAGACTAAGTGTCGTCAATATCTCTCAGTCAATAACTCGGAACATGGACAGAATAGTCTTCAAATTACTGTAATTGCTAATCGATAAACCCAACCACTTCAAGTATGGCGACCGCGTTCTCACCACAACGGCCTGGTTTGTGGCCGAGCCCACCCAGCAAGGAACTGAGATTGACCCCGCCCCCTCCTCCACCCTCCTCCCTCCCCTCGCGACACCCGCCCGCCCCTCCTCCACCCCCCTCCCCTCGCGACACCCACCCGCCCCTCCTTCATCCCACCTCCCCTCGCGACACCCGCCCGCCCCTTGACCTCTTCTGACCTTGAAGGTGACCCCTACGACGGGCCGATAGCACGGGAAGATTTATTGTATTCGATCGACCGAACTGCAAGCGTATGTCACCGTATTGGCGGCTGCGTGGTGAGCCAGTCACTGGCTAGAGTCACTAGTCGTTTGGAAAACCGAGACAGTAAGATGATCTAAGCCTGCAGGCGAAAATATTTTTCGCAGTTATAATGTAACTCTTTTTAATTTACGCAAAGGAATATTATAAGAGACCTATGCAATATATGTCCCTGTCCCATTTTTAGTGCCAGCAAAAACCCAACGTATTAACATTATTGTCGGGAAAGCAATTGGAGCATGGGAACGAAGATTTAATTAGCATGGTGCTATCGTTGCCTGACTTCGCTGTTTACATTTGCTGTTGATTGATACCTTCACTGTCTACAGGTCGAGCACAGTGATTGAAGTGTTTTATTGCAGTCTAACCTGGTCGTATACCAAGAGCACACAGTCGTGTTGTCCTGCTGCCGACCTTGACACTGGGTAATATATATATATATATATATATATATATATATATATATATTATGTATAGCGCGCCATATAAAGCAGACGACTTCCTCTTCAGTTTTCGCGCCTTTGTCGCTTCACCCTGAGATGAACTCTCACGGAGTGGTATCGGTGAGGTGCCAATGGAAGGTATGGACTGAATATGTATAACTTTCTTTGTCAGTCGTTCTTCCATGTCGGCCCCCCCGATATCGATTATTTTAGCTGTATGCCAGATGTACTAGGTTTGTACGTCAACTGAGAATCCTCTGGGTTCTGTGTTTTACTTCTCTAAAGGAAAGAGAGAAAAGCATATCTCGTTGGGTCGTTGCAATCATCACCCCGTGTAATTTGTTTTTAAACGCATGAGAGTATCTTGGTTAAGTTATGTCAGGCGAATCTCGATAACAAGGACAAGTTAGAGCATGACCAATTTAAGACCCCCCCCCCCCCACCCGCCCTTCCCCGCCGGTTCAGATTTTCTCCGCTAAGACTTGACATGGCGCAGACACGACTGTTGGCATATTCCAGTGGCTCGGTTGTCGCTCAACCTGCGAACCACACAAATGGCTGAACTGCTAGTTCGTTTTTTTCGTGTCTGTGCTAACGCCATTCATCTGCTGTAATGGTAAGCGTCATGGAGATATGTTACGAAAAGATGCAATAAAAGCAAAGTTTTTTGGCAACGTTTACCCACTCGATATATTTGTCAATATTGTCTCTTTTCTGATGTTTTTTTTGCACTCTGTCGTTTGCTCTTTTGTTCGAGTCGATCCTCTTTGTATAATGTGTAGGCAATCCGTCGGTCTTTCTCAACCCAGGTCCATCCAGGCCGCACTAACTCTGATAATCCTGTAATCCTGTAATCCTGATACCACGTGCCATGTCCATAATGTGGATGCCAAGGGCGGTGTCCCAGTGACGAACGGGTATGATCGCGGGTACCTTCCGCCTTTAGACTGCTGGATTACATGGCTCTGGTATCCAATGTTACATGACGTGCCCATAATCATACATGTGTTTCTGCCCTTAGTAATCACTACTTTTCACGAAGCTAGGGGAGGAGGGAGATTAGGCGAGGGGAGTGAGTGGGGGGGGGGGGGGAGGGGTTAACTCGGGGTACAGATGCTCATATGACTTACTCTTCCTTAATCTGGCTGGCATACTTCCACGCCCCTGTTAGCCTACCCCCCCCCCCCCCTACCTTCCCACCCCTCACATGTCTGTAGACACGTGGTACGTCCAAGACACAAATGGCGGCTGAGATAACACGCTGTGTCTCCCGCAGCAAAGCTTCCGGTTCCGGTACTCTCGCCGCGGAGGCGTCTATCAGACGGAAGTGTAAGGGAGAAAAAACGGAAGTGTGCCAAGTATGCATTGTGATCCCAAGTCTCGTGGGATGTTCTCGGGTCGGGATCTCAACGGGGTCTCTGACCTACGAGAGTCCAGGCCACGTGATCCCCGTAATCTCGCCGGCCATGGCGGTCATCCTCTACATGCCTAGATGTAGATACCATGCTCCACTTTGAAGTAACAAAACATGTGCGGAGGTTTCATTGTTTAAACGAGATTAACTGCTGTATAGACGGACAAGTGTGGAACACTTAACGATTCATCTAGACTGCTTGTGCAGTCTAGGTGAATCTATTTAAACATCTGTCTCACAACGTGCTGCCGTAGGCCCTATAATATCACAATGCAGTGCCCCAAACTAGGATACTGCTGCAAATCATCAATTATATTCTTATCTTGCTTTGTGCACGACAGATAAAGTTCTCAGTATATATGACTACGTCGGACAAATGCTAGGCGTACCTAAATCTGCTACGCATTTTTAATACAATTAAACATGGGCCTACATGTCGGTGAGGGTGGGTGTGTTCATGAGTGCAGGTGTGGGTTAGAATGGGGGGGGGGGGGGTACGACCGAATTAAGAGCTGGACATATTGTGATATGTGGTTCCAACCATTTTAACCGCGATGTATACAATGTCGGGTTTAATTGAGATACAAAGTAGAAACCTCTAAATGCGATTTGACGCTGGATAGGGGATGGATGCCAAATAGGTGTAAAGGAAGCTGTAAGTTAAAAAGACAGTAACGTTAGTCTATGTGTTATGTATGTTAGTCTATGTGTTATGTGTTAGTCTCTGTGTTATGTATGTGGGCCGCATTGACACCTTTTCGATGCATGAACGCTCGTATTATCGCCCAGTCAGTGTCTGACGAGTTGTCAAATATTCGTCAAACTATGACAACTGTTGGCAAAGGAAATCGTCATGAGACCAACGTCATGACGTCATAGAAGAAACGTAACCATGGGCACCACGTGAATCGTGCAGTTAATCGGTCGTCCAACAGGAAGCAGAGTTTAAAGCTGAAGACTATAGTAAGGACCACACGTCTTACCGCACTCAAAAAAACATCGTCTCAACGGTAAGACTGTGTGTATATAGGCTATGCGTGTGTCTTTTAGTAAAATTACATTACATGCAATCCTAATAACGAGTTGTAGATAGTCATTAAAGTCAAATTCATAAATGCCGTCGAGTGACGTTTCGGCCCATATTTGCCGCGAATTTGCCGCGATCGATCTGATAATTACTGAGATGAGTAAGCAACACAAAACCATTTTAATGATACCAAACTTACCATTGTAAACTTACCGAAATTTTATCCGTTTTATGACACAAACAAGATTTCTTCAGGGTGGATGGGTGGTGGCTTGACTGACTGCTTAGGAGATGGGTATCGATTGTTGGTTTTCCTGATGCTGCCTACTCTTCTTTACCGATATTACTGTCGTGCGGTTTGACGGGGTGTGTGTTATTTTGTTGTTGTTGTTTTGTTGTTGTTGTTTTTTTTTTGGGGGGGGGGGTGGCTACGCGGGTCGGTTTGAAACGGGGCATCCGCGGCGCCCCACCATGATAACACGCACGTCATCAAAGTTATATCACATTATGAGATGTAGCAATGACCCCATATTGTGGTGACGTCAGCACGTTTACGGTCTTCATGAAGTAACCCTCACATACCCCGTCATCGTGCTACTGGGCTGCTGGGAGAACCTGTAAACTTCGGAATGGCGGCCGTTCCAAGATACCCCCTCCGCACTCATATGGCTGTGTCCAGAGACTTAGTTGTCACAGTCGCTTTAATGGTAGGTGTGTAATAATAGCAACTTGTAGTTACGGGTTACCTTATCCGTATCACAATGTGACGCTGACAGAACATTGCCTGATACTGATTATGTATTATTATGACGGTGTAAGTCATCTCATATTATGAATATTTCGATAATTCCGTAACGTAATATATACATAGCAGTGTGATATTGATCCATTATAAATAAGCGTTATACCATCATAATAACAAAAGCCGCTTTTCATATTTAATATTTGCTGATATGTACAGGCCGCTGCTATCGGGGCTGGTGTCAGGCCTAAGTAAGCGGTGGGTCTGACTTAATCTTACTAAGCAGGCCGCTACAGTCTATCTGACAATTGCTGAACTTAACCCCGGCGACTGGCGTTAAAGAGAAGTGGGCAGGGGCGGATATTGGAGGGGGTGGCGGGGGGGGGGGGTGGGCGAGTGGTATGGGGCTGGAAGGTCGAGGAGCTAGGCGTGCCGTACTGGACCCCTATCGCGTCACACACGCGCGGGCGCGTCAAGGCAGGAAGGGTAAGGGGTCAACGGTGACTGGGGGAGGGGGAGGGGGAGGGGTGGCGGTCGCGGTCGCGGTGGCGCCGCGATAGGGGGCGGGGTGGGTATATCGGAGTTGGTACGAGTAGTTGAGTATAGAACGAACCAATTACGGACATTTACGGCTGTGGTTGTATAGCATAGGAGAGTGCCCGGCCGTCCCACTAGCTTCACTCGCCACACGCACAGCCTCCACCACCCACCGCGCGGGTCACAGTCTCACAGATCGAGATCACCCGGCCTGGAGTGGGCACTGTAACCCGTACGGCCTGGAGTGGACACCGTAACCTTGGGCTATTGCATAAATAGACAGACGTCTGCACCAGATACTATGTCTATAGACTCACGGCCTTTAACGACTTAAATGAGGGTAAGTAAGACACGCGTTTGGATATCCGTCAGGTTCCCGCATCGAGGCTGGGAACGTTTGAATGGATACATCGATGGTGTGTTACTTCACTGTAATGACACCGGCTACTTCGTGTTGAGAACTGGACTCATACATGTACCCTGCAGTAGATCCCGGAGGTATGTGTTAATGCCATCCTCACGTTAATGTGGTGTCCATGTAATCCGCCTGTATAGTAGGATGGTAGAGATAACAAAACTCGTTGTTATGCGATATCAGGCGTTGTCCAAGTAATATTTAATTACAGTAATCTGCCCATATGATATTTATTTGATGACAGTACATATACGGACTGTCATCAAATAAATATCATATGTATATAGATCTCACGTGGTAATAATAATATAGATAATATGCTTGTACACATATATATAATCATGATCAAAATAGTAGGGTGCATTATACGTTAACATGTTATATATATCCGGCAGCATATAAAATACACGTGCACATATGTGTGTTGATTTATAATGTTATACGCGGCAGGCTCCAAAATTATCTAGTGTTTAAGCTGGCGCCGAGTGAGCTCTCTGGCAGACCAGCCCTCGTGCCCTGTGGGTTCGCGCCCACCTGTAATAATAATTTGCAAATCATTGGCGGGGGGGGGATCACTGAAAACTGGCGACTGTAGGGGGGGGGGAGGGGCTTATTGCTCTCTGAAAACCAGCGACCGATGATTTTTCTACTAGCGGGGTGGGGGGGGGGGGGTGGGGTTGCTTGGATCCGCCACTGACTATGCTGCAACAATTGTTCACTCTGACGACCCAATACGTAGAGGAAATATATGTGCAAATAATAAACCCAGTAGTATATACCGATATTTAGCGAAACAGCGTCTACGAGGCAAACAATGTAGACTAGAGCCGTGCACATTAAGTGTACAATAACACCGTGTGTTTGTACACGCTATATAACATTGACCGTCACACCAACGGAACGAATGGGGTGAACGCCTCCTCCCCCCCCCCCCCGCCCGCCTTTCGCCATGCCCATCCCACCCCCCGCCCCTCTCCCGCGACAAGACCCCTGGGGGTTAATAACGTTATGGTGTCAATAAGAAGTACCGTTGAGAGCACATTAAGACCAGTCCTTCGGTTTTTCAACGAAAGACAATCCTACTTGCATTATGATCTATAGCCTGCAATGATGTTCTATAATCATTATATGCGCTGCTTACTGTATAATGAGATCGCCACACATTAGAAGAGACCATTGCTGTTTCTCAGATCTATGATATGTGTTAGCTGGCTCTTAGCTTCACAGTGTGTTGTATGCAGTGTCCTATTAGCAGATACGATACACAGTAATCCATATCTGGATCCCTAAGATGAGACACGTGCCTTGTTAGGGGGAGCGGGGACACATGGAAAGTGAGTGTAAATTTGGTCATATATATACTATTATACCTAACTAACATGCCGGTTAATCCGCCTCCCCGGCATGTGGCTCATCGCGCTGCAGCACGGAGTCTGTCAGCGTCATCATTATATAATAGACGTCTCCTGGTCTTAACCGGGTGATCTGAGGACCCCTAATCCACCCTCTACACACCCTGGGGTCACACAGTGTCAGTAGGGCGCCCGCACGCCGTGACCTCACGGCGAGTAGCCCTCAGCCATAGAGGAGTTAAGGGGCTCAAGAGATGGGCTGTTAACGTGCACGTCTCCAGGCACAAACCCTTAAATGTCGGGGACCGTACACTGCTGCCATCTAGTGAGTGAAAAAGTAGCCGAATTCCGCTTTTGTTTGGCTGTGGGATGCCGCGTGACTTCGGTATTCTATTGAGAAACGCTCTGGCACTTGAGACATTTGGGCTTTGAATGAGCGAAGTTGGAGGGTCATTGATCTGAAAGGAAAAGGGAACATCACGACGTCGCCACAGAGAATCGAACCCAGGACCGCCGGCTTGGCGCGCCGGCAGCTCTCACCACTGAGCTACAGCGACTGGTGTCGCCACAGGGAAGGGAACCCAGGACCGCTGGCTTGGCGCGCCGGCAGCTCTCACCACTGAGCTACAGCGACTGGTGTCGCCACAGGGAAGGGAACCCAGGACCGCTGGCTTGGCGCGCCGGCAGCTCTAACCACTGAGCTACAGCGACTGGTGTCGCCACTGGGAAGGGAACCCAGGACCGCTGGCTTGGCGCGCCGGCAGCTCTAACCACTGAGCTACAGCGACTGGTGTCGCCACCGGGACTCGAACCCAGGACCGCCGGGTATGCACGCCGGCAGCTCTAACCACTGAGCTACAGCGACTGGTGTCGCCACCGGGACTCGAACCCAGGACCGCCGGCTTGGCGCGCCGACAGCTCTAACCACTGAGCTACAGCGACTGGTGTCGCCACCGGGACTCGAACCCAGGACCGCCGGCTTGGCGCGCCGGCAGCTCTAACCACTGAGCTACAGCGACAGGTGTCGTCACCGGGACTCGAACCCAGGACCGCCGGCTTGGCGCGCCGACAGCTCTAACCACTGAGCTACAGCGACTGGTGTCGTCACCGGGACTCGAACCCCGGACCGCCGGCTTGGCGCGCCGGCAGCTCTAACCACTGAGCTACAGCGACTGGTGTCGCCACCGGAACTCGAACCCAGGACCGCCGGCTTGCGTGCCGGCAGCTCTAACCACTGAGCTACAGCGACTGGTGTCGTCACCGGGACTCGAACCCCGGACCGCCGGCTTGGCGCGCCGGCAGCTCTAACCACTGAGCTACAGCGACTAGTGTCGCCACCGGAACTCGAACCCAGGACCGCCGGCTTGGCGCGTCGGCAGCTTTAACCACTGAGCTGCAGCGACTGGTGTCGCCACCGGGATTCGAACCCAGGACCGCCGGGTCTGCGCGCCGGCAGCTCTAACCACTGAGCTACAGCGACTGGTGTCGCCACCGGGACTCGAACCCAGGACCGCCGGCTTGGCGCGCCGGCAGCTCTAACCACTGAGCTACAGCGACTGGTGTCGCCACTGGGAAGGGAACCCAGGACCGCTGGCTTGGCGCGCCGGCAGCTCTAACCACTGAGCTACAGCGACTGGTGTCGCCACCGGGAAGGGAACCCAGGACCGCCGGCTTGGCGCGCCGGCAGCTCTAACCACTGAGCTACAGCGACTGGTGTCGCCACCGGGAATCGAACCCAGGACCGCCGGCTTGGCGCGCCGGCAGCTCTAACCACTGAGCTACAGCGACTGGTGTCGCCACCGGGAATCGAACCCAGGACCGCCGGCTTGGCGCGCCGGCAGCTCTAACCACTGAGCTACAGCGACTGGTGTCGCCACCGGGACTCGAACCCAGGACCGCCGGCTTGGCGCGCCGGCAGCTCTAACCACTGAGCTACAGCGACAGGTGTCGTCACCGGGACTCGAACCCAGGACCGCCGGCTTGGCGCTCCGACAGCTCTAACCACTGAGCTACAGCGACTGGTGTCGTCACCGGGACTCGAACCCCGGACCGCCGGCTTGGCGCGCCGGCAGCTCTAACCACTGAGCTACAGCGACTGGTGTCGCCACCGGAACTCGAACCCAGGACCGCCGGCTTGCGTGCCGGCAGCTCTAACCACTGAGCTACAGCGACTGGTGTCGTCACCGGGACTCGAACCCCGGACCGCCGGCTTGGCGCGCCGGCAGCTCTAACCACTGAGCTACAGCGACTGGTGTCGCCACCGGAACTCGAACCCAGGACCGCCGGCTTGGCGCGTCGGCAGCTTTAACCACTGAGCTGCAGCGACTGGTGTCGCCACCGGGATTCGAACCCAGGACCGCCGGGTCTGCGCGCCGGCAGCTCTAACCACTGAGCTACAGCGACTGGTGTCGCCACCGGGACTCGAACCCAGGACCGCCGGCTTGGCGCGCCGGCAGCTCTAACCACTGAGCTACAGCGACTGGTGTCGCCACTGGGAAGGGAACCCAGGACCGCTGGCTTGGCGCGCCGGCAGCTCTAACCACTGAGCTACAGCGACTGGTGTCGCCACCGGGAAGGGAACCCAGGACCGCCGGCTTGGCGCGCCGGCAGCTCTAACCACTGAGCTACAGCGACTGGTGTCGCCACCGGGAATCGAACCCAGGACCGCCGGCTTGGCGCGCCGGCAGCTCTAACCACTGAGCTACAGCGACTGGTGTCGCCACCGGGAATCGAACCCAGGACCGCCGGCTTGGCGCGCCGGCAGCTCTAACCACTGAGCTACAGCGACTGGTGTCGCCACCGAGACTCGAACCCAGGACCGCCGGCTTGGCGCTCCGACAGCACAATTACTGCAAGTACATGCGGCATACATTTTATGCTCCCGTTGAATATGTACACCACCAAATGTACACACAGGTAATCGGATAATCCGGAGATAATCTGCTTTCAGTAGTTCTGTTGAGTATTGCAGGTGAGTGGCGTTGTTGGAGCGGTCGTTGTTCCTGACGTCGGCTGCCGTCCGTGGCCTGTGGAGGCCCAAGCACAGTGTAGTGTGTGTCCGCTACCACGTGACCTAACCACTAACATGGGGCGCAATGGTTACAGGACTGTGATTGATCCCTACTTTAGTAATGGTACTAATGGTTCACCACATCTTTCATGTTCTCCCTTTTCCACTATTGTGAACCCTACTTTGTCACTGGGTTGTCCTCAAGTTGTCGAGTGATGACCAGGTGAACTGTCAGTAATCTTTCTGAATCAAGCATATCGATGCTGTCAGGACGCTCTTGCAGGTGATCTTCAAGTGGCCGATCACTAGAGAGACCAGGGTACACGCATGGTTGTCGCCTGATCAAGTATATAGGATACTTACAGGTTTGTTGGAACCTGCGGTTAGGATGGTTTAGTTTTTCAGATGATTATATCTAAATATTGATAACAAGATCGTCAGAATGCCCCACGGTTACCCTATCTGTCCCTACATTGTTCTGACTTCTTTGTCAGCGGTCAAGCATTGGCCTGCATTTCTGGAGAGGTAATGATTAACAGTATTGGCCTGCATTCCTAGAGAGGTAATGATTAACAGTATTGGCCTGCATTCCTAGAGAGGTAATGATTAACAGTATTGGCCTGCATTCCTAGAGAGGTAATGATTAACAGCATTGGCCTGCATTCCTAGAGAGGTAATGATTAACAGTATTGGCCTGTATTCCTAGAGAGGTAATGATTAACAGCATTGGCCTGTATTCCTAGAGAGGTAATGATTAACAGTATTGGCCTGCATTCCTAGAGAGGTAATGATTAACAGTATTGGCCTGCATTCCTAGAGAGGTAATGATTAACAGCATTGGCCTGCATTCCTAGAGAGGTAATGATTAACAGCATTGGCCTGTATTCCTAGAGAGGTAATGATTAACAGTATTGGCCTGCATTCCTAGAGAGGTAATGATTAACAGCATTGGCCTGCATTCCTAGAGAGGTAATGATTAACAGCATTGGCCTGTATTCCTAGAGAGGTAATGATTAACAGTATTGGCCTGCATTCCTAGAGAGGTAATGATTTGGCCTGCATTCCTAGAGAGGTAATGATTAACAGTATTAGCCTGAATTCCTAGAGAGGTAATGATTAACAGTATTGGCCTGCATTCCTAGAGAGGTAATGATTAACAGTATTGGCCTGCATTCCTAGAGAGGTCATGATTAACAGTATTGGCCTGCATTCCTAGAGAGGTAATGATTAACAGTATTGGCCTGCATTCCTAGAGAGGTAATGATTTGGCCTGCATTCCTAGAGAGGTAATGATTAACAGTATTAGCCTGAATTCCTAGAGAGGTAATGATTAACAGTATTGGCCTGCATTCCTAGAGAGGTAATGATTAACAGTATTGGCCTGCATTCCTAGAGAGGTAATGATTAATAGTATTGGCCTGCATTCCTAGAGAGGTAAAGATTAACAGTATTGGCCTGCATTCCTAGAGAGGTAATGATTAACAGTATTGGCCTGCATTCCTAGAGAGGTAATGATTAACAACGTTGGTGCGACAGAAGATGTAGTAGACTACCCGTCTAGTCGCACCCTCCCATTGGTATGCATAGCATTTATACAGATCTAGCATCATTGCGGTATCGCCCATATGTTATTGTGTTAACGATGTACTATATCAAAGCCAGAGTACTGGTCGATCAGATCCACTGTGCGAAAAATGCAACTATAACAGGCACAGTTGATGACGGATTTGATTGCAAAAAAAAATGTACTTTTTATAATACTTCGGACGATTATCGCTGCCCTGGGATACATAAAACAGTTGGCTACAAGGGGTTATTTTTTCTGTGGTTTGTGAATAGTAACATCCGGGTGACTGAGTCTGATAACATCCGGGTCTCAGATTAGTGACTGTCCTGTCTGACGCTTGAAAAATAAGTATGAAGCTGGGTTAGGGACTATAGTATAGACACGTCCTTCTGGAAGCATCAGTGACAACCACAGTGGCGAGGGGAGGGGAATGGGTGTGTGGGGGGGGGGGGGGCAAGGGAGGGAGTGGGTAAATACAAGGCGCCATGTTGCTTGCTGAGTTATGATGCGTAATATGTATCCTACTATTAACATGCGTATAAATAGGATCCATGCTCAGACTGGACGGACACGATCCTTGCTCAGACTGGACGGACACGATCCTTGCTCAGACTGGACGGACACGATCCTTGCTCAGACTGGACGGACACGATCCTTGCTCAGACTGGACGGACACGATCCTTGTTCAGACTGGACGGACACGATCCTTGCTCAGACTGGACGGACACGATCCTTGCTCAGACTGGACGGACACGATCCTTGCTCAGACTGGACGGGCACGATCCTTGCTCAGACTGGGCGGACACGATCCTTGTTCAGACTGGGCGGACACGATCCTTGTTCAGACTGGACGGACACGATCCTTGCTCAGGCTGGACGGACACGATCCTTGCTCAGACTGGACGGGCACGATCCTTGCTCAGGCTGGACGGTCACGATCCTTGTTCAGACTGGACGGACACGATCCTTGTTCAGACTGGACGGACACGATCCTTGTTCAGACTGGACGGACACGATCCTTGCTCAGACTGGACGGACACGATCCTTGCGCAGGCTGGGCGGACACGATCCTTGTTCAGACTGGACGGACACGATCCTTGTTCAGACTGGACGGACACGATCCTTGTTCAGACTGGACGGACACGATCCTTGCTCAGACTGGACGGACACGATCCTTGCTCAGACTAGACGGACACGATCCTTGTTCAGACTGGACGGACACGATTCTTGTTCAGACTGGACGGACACGATCCTTGTTCAGACTAGACGGACACGATCCTTGTTCAGACTGGACGGACACGATCCTTGCTCAGACTGGACGGACACGATCCTTGCTCAGACTGGACGGGCACGATCCTTGCTCAGGCTGGACGGACACGATCCTTGTTCAGACTGGACGGACACGATCCTTGCTCAGACTGGACGGACACGATCCTTGCTCAGACTGGACGGACACGATCCTTGCTCAGACTGGGCGGACAAGATCCTTGCTCAGGCTGGACGGACACGATCCTTGTTCAGACTGGACGGACACGATCCTAGTTCAGACTGGACGGACACGATCCTTGCTCAGACTGGACGGACACGATCCTTGCTCAGACTGGACGGACACGAGCCTTGTTCAGACTGGACGGACACGATCCTTGCTCAGACTGGACGGACACGATCCTTGCTCAGACTGGACGGACACGATCCTTGTTCAGACTGGACGGACACGATCCTTGCTCAGACTGGACGGACACGATCCTTGCTCAGACTGGACGGACACGATCCTTGCTCAGACTGGGCGGACAAGATCCTTGCTCAGACTGGACGGACACGATCCTTGCTCAGACTGGACGGACACGATCCTTGTTCAGACTGGACGGACACGATCCTTGCTCAGACTGGACGGACACGATCCTTGCTCAGACTGGACGGACACGAGCCTTGTTCAGACTGGACGGACACGATCCTTGCTCAGACTGGACGGACACGATCCTTGCTCAGACTGGACGGACACGATCCTTGTTCAGACTGGACGGACACGATCCTTGCTCAGACTGGACGGACACGATCCTTGCTCAGACTGGACGGACACGATCCTTGCTCAGACTGGGCGGACAAGATCCTTGCTCAGACTGGACGGACACGATCCTTGCTCAGACTGGACGGACACGAGCCTTGTTCAGACTGGACGGACACGATCTGGAGACGGATCTAAAACTGCATATAAATCTTATGGCATTCGAAATGTTTTCTTTAGTAATTTAGCAGTTTGGTGATCCGGTGGTTTGTGCAATTAGACCCATGATTATGAGTCTCTTCTATTATTGGCTGAAGGAGTCACTATTGTCACCACTATAACACGTATGATTTCCATTTTTAAAATGCGCTTCTATATATATAGATGTACATATATATGTAGATATGTATATATATTTATATACAGAACAGTACAATGGATGTGGTGGTACAACTCGAAAAATCTATTTATTCGACCACCCCCACAGGTCATATACATGCATTCAAACATTTCTTATAGTTTCATATCAAAGGGTGCCGTCGTCACAAATGCGCATTTGTAAAAATACAATATTCAAAGTTTGTTTGCTGAATGTATACAACAAATATTCCCCTTCTGTTGGCCTACGTCATATATTCTATTGTTATACCTGCCTATGGGCTATAAGTGGTACAGATCAACTTTCGGTCACGTTCTAAAAACATTGCTACCCGTGATGTCTCCTCTGTCAACGAAACTATTCAGATATAAATCGATCACCAAACTTTCCTTTTTTCTAATTGGAGGCCTTTCCAGCTCTAGAGGTCTGACCGATTCTATCGAGTAAACATTTATTTTGCGGTGCTACAGTACAAAAGCGCGTCGTGCCGTGTCAGGATGGCGTGTGTTTGTGCGACTTGATCACGTAGAGGCATTCCATAAGGCGGCGAGTGGGCACTTCAAGTGAAGTTTACGGCATTTGTCACTTTGTTTTCTTGCAGACCCCTGACGCGCCTGGGGCTAACCAACCGGCTGGTGGGTCAATTGACGGCGTATTGACAACGTATTGGCGGCGTATTGTCGGTTTACTGGCGACGCGTGCTGCTAGTAACCAGCGCCAGTCGTGCTAGAGGAGCTCTTCAAAGGAGGAGGTGAAAGGAATGTCGCGACGGAAGTGCTTCTTATGGCGCGCGTGAAGCCGTTTCGCGACCAGTCGACCGCGATGATTGACGGAGACGGACACGTGCTTTGTACGAGATTCGGTGAAGCGTGATGAATCCCGCCAGCATATTGGCCACGGCTCTTCCCCAACACTTACATGTGGAGTATTGACCCTAGATACCAGTGGGTCTGTCTATCGCGACCTCATAGCTTGCAGCCGCGGGATTCATTAATTCGCCAGAAAGCCAGCGGAAGTGTCCCCAGCAGTTGATAGCCGCAAACCAGCCGCAAAAGATAGCAGACTGCAATATGAGATGGTGACGCCGTTGATACCAGGACCAAAACGAGGTGTCACTCAATATGGAATATGAGTGGCTCAACTTCTGGTCCGGCCGACCAGGGTGGGACACCGCAGTGCTAACTGGGGTGTGTGCTCGATGATTGGCTGTGGGTCTCCGGGAACAGAACTGCACTTCTTGCTGGGACGAGCTCTCCTGGTGTGTCAGCACCCACCCCAGTAAGTGTCTTTGTGCCGCTGAGAGGGTAGGTATTCAGGTGCTCACAGGATCGGTGCAGTGGCTAACGTGGGGTGAATACTAAAAGGCAGACTTAGTATGAAGTCACCTTCCCATATATAACATTTGATTCATTGCTACGCTCACTCAGTGCTTTTTTGCTTAGCGTTTTTAGCCCACGTTAATGCGACGGTGTCAGCCTTACGCGCAACAGTATCAGAATCACATTGGATAACATGATGGAAACAGACGGCGCAATAGCGATTACTGCAGACCAGTAGTTTTAGACAATGTGACTGGATTCATCCGCCAGTCAATTAGTGTTAGCACTGAGGTGTGAAGGGGATCGTGGTGTTGAAGAGGGCGCCGCCATTACCCCCAGAACTGGGTGTCACATGACCTGAGTCAGTCCCTGGATCCAGACAAAGGCAAATCCAGATCCGGACGTTTGCTTACAATGCCATGTTCGTCCCAGTCCATGTGGGACGCCGAGGCGCAACCGGAAATCAGCTCTTCACGTAATTAATAATTTAGTCTACATTCCAAGATGGAGGTGTGTAATGCGCATGCGCCGCCAGGTGGCGCCACGGGTACGGACGAGGAGGGGAACACTGTCATCCTGGCTCTGGAGCGGCGGAGCGTCCAGCCGTATGCCACTCAGGACGAGTACCTGTACGCCATGAAGGAGGACCTGGCCGAGTGGTTCAACGCGCTGTACGCCTCTCAGATGGTGGAGGAGAACTTCTTCGAGCACCTGGAGACCGGGGTATTACTCTGCAAGCACGCCAACACCGTGCAGGACTTCATCATGGAGGTGCACGCCAACAACCCGCAGTTCAGTACGCACACCGGCATCGCGGTACGCCCGGATTTCCCGGAGAAGGGCGTACAGTACCGCAGCAACGCCAAGCCGGAGACCTTCCAGAGCCGCGACAACCTGTCCAACTTCATTCGGTGGTGTCGCGGGATGGGAATCCCAGACTGCCTCCTCTTCGAGTCCGACGACCTCGTCATGAGGAAGAATGAGCGTAACGTGGTGCTGTGTCTGCTGGAGGTGGCGCGACGGGGGGCCCGCTACGGCATGCTGGCGCCCACCATCGTCCAGATGGAGCAGGAGATCGAGGCCGAGGAGAGGGGGGAGGAACCCCCTCCCACCCCCAAGCGAACCAAGCCCCGGATCACTGTCGACATGATGTCCCTGGACGAAATGGTGAGTAATATGTACTCTTCTGCATCATCGTCATTATCAGGCTACTTTCAATTAATTAATAGTCGCTGATGTAAAATTTAATTATTTACTATTTTAATGTTGATAAATGTTGATCAAATACTATTTCAGCGTTTTGGGCATGATCAAATACTTTTTTTATTATCTTGAAAATGAAATGAAAATTGTGTCGAGAAATGATTGTGTGTGACGTCACGGTGCCTGTTAGACGCCTGAACGTCGAAAGCCACACTGCCCCCCCCCGGTACCACCCAGGTCCAGCCCCCCCCCCCCCTGTGGACTGGTAACCCGTCAGCCAGCCACGCCTTTTGGCCGGAGACGGGAAACGTGTCCTTTAACTGTTTACATCCGCTATACAAACACATGTATGCGCCGTAAAAGAATCAAAATGAAGTAAAAAAGATAACTGTTTCCTTCACTGCCCAACCAACTATTGGCGTTGTACGTTATCCGCCGTCATTGTCCGTTGTCAGACTGCCCGGTGCGACAGTTGTTGTACGATGACATCTAGCGGTCGAGTGCCATATCGTTATATGGCGCTATATGTAAAGTCCACACGCTGTTGCTCCATGGAAACAGGCCGCCATACTCTCGGGCGATAATAGGTGAGATAGAGACACTGAACTGCGGTTATCCTTGTAAGCTATCACATCCGGTCCAGACACCGGAAATGACGTGGGACACACTTCATCCAGTCGACTTTGAAGTCCTATCCGATGTCATCTATTGTAACCAGATGCATATACAAATGAAAAGTTTGAATTAAGGTCAGAGAAGACAAAGACAACGAGGTCACACGTATACGTCCCCCGTTCATATTACGTCAATTAACAGATGATCATTTTAACGGGCATGACTGATTGCGTTAATAGTAAAACTGTAAATTTCTCGAACTAGGAAGCCTAACAGACCCCCAGGTGGCGGGGAGAAGAGAGGCCTTCCAAATGCATGATCGATATATAACAAGGGACTGGTAACCTGTTTCGGGGAATGTCGAATCTGAGAGACACCACCACCCAAATATGTGTATATAATATGTAAATACTAATGCGATTATGAACATGATATTATGGTTAACATATCATTCTGTAATGCATACCCCCCCCCCCACCCTCACCTTCCACCCGCCTGTTTCCTGCACCTGTCTCCGTCATATCCGCCTAGATACCACGGCCACGGTTGTCTGGAGACAGAGGCATGTCCGCCAATCGACAAAAGGTGTCTAAAAGCCCCGCCCGGTTAGAATGATAATACTGAGTAATCTAGGCCCGGTGTCCACACACCGCTTGAACAGACCCGGGCGACTGGACAATATTTACAAATTCCATGGTTATGAACAACAAGTGAACGGTCTCCCCGAAATGTCCTTCTGTATACATACTTAACTAAGGTATTATAAGATGCGCATAAGTAGCGACTTTTAGCGGGGTTTTTTTGTACTAATACGTATTGAATATAAAGCAAATATGATCTGTCAGATATATATGGCTGCTATGTACCCACAATTGTCTGGTTTCGAAATAAATTATTTTGCAAAAAAACAAGCAAATGTAATTCGCAACATGTGCACGAATGCCATTGGGTATTATGTTAAAATGATAATGTGTTTCTTATATCCGCTGTTGTTACCCCTGAGAATTGTTTGATATTATGTGGCTAGAACTAAAACGGTAAATAACGATAGCAATGAACATTCTTGTCGCCTTAGTCACCAATGGGTCTCAATCACTTGACGTATCTTGATTTACACCCCCCCCCCGCCCGCCCACACCCACACCCACACCCACACCCACTTCTTAACCCCGGGTGTGCCTCTCGCAAGGTGTCAGGTGGGGTTGATTGGCGTACGGTAAGGAAGGTTCGATGAGGGTCTTGAGTAGTCTGAGTACCCAGAACAGCAGCCCCGACTCAGCATGAAGGCGATATTGATCAGCTTACGGAGTAAACTCAGATCAGTTTCATGCACCTGTAGATACCATTAATTAGGATGGTGGGTTCCTGTTTATTGCTGGTTGAACGTAAGGGAGTCGGTATCCGTGATGCATACAACTTACAACTAACTCTTCGCCCTTCAAACCGTAGAACTAATTCTTCACCCCGTAATCCGTGTCCTGTAATGTATCAGAATGACGATGGCCATGTAGGATGGTTGATTGATAGTACTTAACATAAACACAGGTGCCCGCCTACCCCACCTACACGAACGGGACACCATTTGCCGTGACAAAGTACAATTGAAGTCGGATTCAATATCTAGTATAGTATAGGTGGAGCGGGAAGAAAGGGGAGGGGCTTAATTATGTAGTACCCTAACCCGACATTCGTGTATGGTGCCAAACTTCTAAACCCCTCGGTTGCCAGTTTGATACCTTGATGTCACCATGGTGCCTAAAGTTCAAACAGCCGAGAACAGTTTCTTTTGTACCTTAAAATACTTCCTTGCTACCTGCCACTTTTAATACAGGAAACATAAATATGGATACCACAGATTAAAATGCAGAAAACATTAACTAAAACAGGATGACCTTCAACCAATTCATATTGTTGATTCATGTTCATTTTGAGTCCGTGTTGAGATGTGTGACTGGAGGCGCATTGACCTCCCCGCCGCCTTGTACTGCCTGGAGACCGCCACAGTGTATTCCTATTCGCTAGGCGGCGCGCATGTTCACATATTCAGTTGCGGGGTGCGTTATGACAAATAACATTGGCGCCGACTTGCAGCAAGACGATTTAAGCAAGACCAAAAACGTTGTCGCTCCATTGTCATCCAAACGCTCCCGAGCCTCAAAGTGTATTTTCAATTTCAGATCATCGCACATATAGCCGATATGTACATATCTAATAGCTTGTAAATGAAATAAACGCATTTATTGATCAGTTCACATGCTTGAAACATAAAGCATAACTCGTAGGCCTGCATCATATATAGCAGATAGCACAAGGGCGGATCCAGCAGACAATCACGTGGGGGGCAAAAGCTGACGTGGATGCAGGAATTTGATAATTAGATGGGAAGCGGGGTTCACTTTGGGTTTGCAATTCCCATTACCATTGACAGAGAGCATCCTCTCTCAAACAGGGAGAGGGGGTCAGACACTCAAGACCCCCGCTCAGATACCTTTTTATTGCCTTTGCGGGAAGTTACAGCAAGAACCTGGGACCCCCGTTACCCCCAGCTATCTACCAATTGGGGGTCACGGGACCCCTGTGACCTCCCCATGGATCCGAACCTGAAGCCTATACATAATTCAAGTCAGTCATGTAATTACATTGTGTTGTATATTTCAGGTGTATCATACATATAGCAGACACACATAATCTGCGGGCCAGTGATATAATGTGCAATGTGTTGTATGTTTCAGGTGTATCATACATTTAGCAGACACACATAATCTGCGGGCCAGTGATGTAATGTGCAATGTGTTGTATGTTTCAGGTGTATCATACATATAGCAGACACACATAATCTGCGGGCCAGTGATATAATGTGCAATGTGTTGTATGTTTCAGGTGTATCATACATTTAGCAGACACACCTAATCTGCGGGCCAGTGATGTAATGTGCAATGTGTTGTATGTTTCAGGTGTATCATACATATAGCAGACACACATAATCTGCGGGCCAGTGATATAATGTGCAATGTGTTGTATGTTTCAGGTGTATCATACATATAGCAGACACACATAATCTACGGGCCAGTGATGTAATGTACATTGTGTTGTATTTTTCAGGTGTATCATACATATAGCAGACACACATAATCTGCGGGCCAGTGATGTAATGTGCAATGTGTTGTATGTTTCAGGTGTATCATACATTTAGCAGACACATAATCTGCGGGCCAGTGATATAATGTGCAATGTGTTGTATGTTTCAGGTGTATCATACATATAGCAGACACACATAATCTACGGGCCAGTGATGTAATGTACATTGTGTTGTATTTTTCAGGTGCATCATACATATAGCAGACACACGTAATCTACGGGCCAGTGATGTAATGTACAATGTGTTGTATGTTTCAGGTGTATCATACATATAGCAGACACACATAATCTACGAGCCAGTGATGTAATGTACAATGTGTTGTATGTTTCAGGTGTATCATACATATAGCAGACACACATAATCTACGGGCCAGTGATGTAATGTACATTGTGTTGTATTTTTCAGGTGTATCATACATATAGCAGACACACGTAATCTGCGGGCCAGTGATGTAATGTACATTGTGTTGTATTTTTCAGGTGCATCATACATATAGCAGACACACGTAATCTACGGGCCAGTGATGTAATGTACATTGTGTTGTATTTTTCAGGTGCATCATACATATAGCAGACACACGTAATCTACGGGCCAGTGATGTAATGTACATTGTGTTGTATTTTTCAGGTGCATCATACATATAGCAGACACACATAATCTGCGGGCCAGTGATGTAATGTACATTGTGTTGTATTTTTCAGGTGCATCATACATATAGCAGACACACATAATCTGCGGGCCAGTGATGTAATGTACATTGTGTTGTATTTTTCAGGTGCATCATACATATAGCAGACACACGTAATCTACTGGCCAGTGATGTAATGTACATTGTGTTGTATTTTTCAGGTGCATCATACATATAGCAGACACACATAATCTGCGGGCCATTGATGTAATGTACATTGTGTTGTATTTTTCAGGTGCATCATACATATAGCAGACACACATAATCTGCGGGCCATTGATGTAATGTACATTGTGTTGTATTTTTCAGGTGCATCATACATATAGCAGACACACGTAATCTACGGGCCAGTGATGTAATGTACATTGTGTTGTATTTTTCAGGTGCATCATACATATAGCAGACACACATAATCTGCGGGCCATTGATGTGATGCACATTGTGTTGTATTTTTCAGGTGCATCATACATATAGCAGACACACATAATCTGCGGGCCAGTGATGTAATGTACATTGTGTTGTATTTTTCAGGTGCATCATACATATAGCAGACACACGTAATCTACGGGCCAGTGATGTAATGTACATTGTGTTGTATTTTTCAGGTGCATCATACATATAGCAGACACACATAATCTACGGGCCAGTGATGTAATGTACATTGTGTTGTATTTTTCAGGTGCATCATACATATAGCAGACACACATAATCTGCGGGCCATTGATGTAATGTACATTGTGTTGTATTTTTCAGGTGCATCATACATATAGCAGACACACGTAATCTGCGGGCCAGTGATGTAATGTACATTGTGTTGTATTTTTCAGGTGTATCATACATATAGCAGACACACGTAATCTACGGGCCAGTGATGTAATGTACAATGTGTTGTATGTTTCAGGTGTATCATACATATAGCAGACACACGTAATCTACGGGCCAGTGATGTAATGTACAATGTGTTGTATATTTCAGGTGTATCATACATATAGCCGACACACACAATCTGCGGGCCAGTGATGTAATGTACAATGTGTTGTATGTTTCAGGTGTATCATACATATAGCAGACACACATAATCTACGGGCCATTGATGTAATGTACATTGTGTTGTATTTTTCAGGTGCATCATACATATAGCAGACACACGTAATCTACGGGCCAGTGATGTAATGTACAATGTGTTGTATGTTTCAGGTGCATCATACATATAGCAGACACACATAATCTGCGGGCCAGTGATGTAATGTACAATGTGTTGTATGTTTCAGGTGTATCATACATATAGCAGACACACGTAATATACGGGCCAGTGATGTAATGTACATTGTGTTGTATATTTCAGGTGCGCCTCATCCTCGGGCGCTGCACCTGCCCCGACCAGTTCCCCATGGTACGGGTGGCGGAGGGGAAGTACAAGATCGGAGACACCCAGACCCTCATCTTCGTCAGGGTGAGTACGGCTCCGTGTCGCTGTCAGCGTGGGTGGCGCCTGTTGTGTGTATCCATGCCTCATCGCTTGTTACCGTCATGGTCAACGGTGTCGCTGTCATCGTCGGTGTCACTGTCACTGTCACCAAGAGGGATACGTGTCTCTCTTATTATTGGTATGGCTGTCACTGTCATCATTGGTGTCACTGTCATCATTGGTGTAACTGTCATCATTGGTGTCACTGTCATCATTGGTGTCACTGTCATGGGTGTCACTGTCATCATTGGTGTCACTGTCATCGGTGTCACTGTCATCATTGGTGTCACTGTCATCACTGGTATCACTGCCGTCATTGGTGTCACTGTCACTGTTGGTGTCACTGTCATCATTGGTGTCACTGTCATCATTGGTGAGTGGCGGGGTGGGGGGGGGGGTCAGGGGAAGAGGGGGGGGGGGTGGCGCCTCTACTTTGTTCTGAATGCATGTCGGAGGTCCGATTGAATAAATAGTTTGAAATTTCGGACCATCCACCCTTGGCCTTAAAACAGATTGACTATTATGTTGAGTTTGATTGAGTCTGAGAACGAAGCTCAACCGTTACGGTATATCGCCTCCACCGTGGTATAATCGATGTAAATAGTTGCAAATAAATGGCCTTTTAGGCCACTTCATGTAGACGCGAAGGCCAGCTTGAGCCAGGAAAGCTGTGCCGGGAAATGTGTTTAGGATGTAACTTGCCCGAGGGGCAGATGCCAGGGCTTTAACCCATCACATGTTAATCTGCAGCTCAGCCGGCCTACCTACTGAGTTACATTAGCTATGCTCTCCGTAAACGAATCTCCAGACTTCATGGTGGGAAACGAATCACGGGGATTATAACTATGTAAATGACGCATATGCCGTCTGAACCGGTCATTGTGCCATTGGTGATAATAACAACGAGATTAACAATAACAATGGATGGACTCCTGACCAGTGGCAGTTAGTGGCAATTGATGACAGGTATATCTCGAATGCTTCGGGTGTTATCTTTGTCAACTTCTGCAAGTCGGTGTGAATATGTTTCGCCTGGTTGACGCCAATATTAACTACAATATGTCTACAAAAGACTTTCCTCCAATAAACCTTAACGACCCTGCCGGTCGACCCCAAACCACTTAATCTCTTATGGGTGACGTCACGGTGACGTCAGCATGACATGGTGCTTATAATTACAACCGGGCCTGTAATCTAGAGACCCGGGCAATACGGTTATGATTGCCGCACGTCTGGACGTGTCCTGTGACTGTTAATGTTATTATTATTATTATTCTCAGACAGCTCTGACCAACATGTATGTTAGGTCACGTCGTTAGGTGACTGTGAGAAGGAACGCGCCCAAAGCCATATCAATATATCACCGTTCGTTTTTCTACCCATATAAATTTACTTGCATGGTTTCGAGTCTGGCAATGATTAATAACGGGCCAACAAAGCCATAGCCTAGAAACCGGCGCGGCTCTCACCATTAGTCTCAAGCAGTGATAGAGCCGTATCGATTGCTGTAATCGATCACCAGGGGGGATTACTCCGCTAAATCGCGTGGCGTCTTGGGTAATTCCTCTAGCGACGTCTAACTTTAGCGGTGAACTGTTGGCCCATTCCGTGGGTAATCCTCGGGTTCGCGAGGGCGACCGCTCTTTGGCTGCGAATGAAAGGATATATATCGACTTTTCTGTTTACCCGACAAACACATCAAAGGTGACCCGGATCGGTGTGAATAGTTGTTTACCTATCACCAGGATATACATCCCCGCTATGACTGGCTGAACCAACTCGCAACGCTTGGACAATCGCAAACTTGTGTCTGATATGACAGCGTATAGTGTAGTGAGTGAGGTGTGCTACCTTCGGTGTGGGAGTGATCGGATTCAACGCGCGTATGCATCAAACTGTTGGCCGCTAGGTGGCGCGTCGGGCGTCCATTCTCTGCCAAAAGGGGGCCCTGCGCTGCCTAGTGTGTGATGAATGCCTCACGGCATCTGGCTAGCTGCAGCTGACGGTTAGCCCGCCCCACTGAGGTGCCTGTCAGTGATCAGAGACGCCTCACTAGAACAATCTAACCAGTCGATCCGCGCTTGTCTTGACAAACATCGCACGGCTTTTTTGCCAGGACAGGAATCCTTCCTCGTGAGAGTACACAAAATCATACCTTGTCGTCTTCACGGGGGCTATCGAACCTGCTTCTTTAGGTGAGTGGAAGGAACGTCGTGTAGCTTGATAGACAATCACAATGTGTTGTAACTTGCCTGTCTTGGAACAGACATGTTTGTCTTTGCATCTGTAAACCGTGGTTTAATTCTCAAGTCGAATAGCCGCATAGGGAGGGCTCACGAAATCGACCGTTGTGGTAACTGCTACCCGTAGCTGTGAGTAGTATGTGAACTATGAAGTTTTACTTTTCATCGCTTTCACTATACACTGTATATTTTACTTTTCCTCGCCTTCACTATACACTGTATATTTTACTTTTCCTCGCCTTCACTATACACTGTATATTTTACTTTTTTTCGCCTTCACTATACACTGTATATATCTCATTGTCGCAGTATCTTCCTCAGTCTGATGTAGGTTGTGCATAAACTACCGATTCGTGTTGTTTCCGAGGCATGGTAGCAGTCATCATGCAGACCGCGGTATCTGTACACATTCTGTATATTGACACATGTGATATATTGTTATTTAACAAGTAGTTCCTGAATTGTTCAATGCTCCCTTGCCTTCGCCACACGTTTTATACGGCCCACTAAACGATGGAAAATTGCACAGTTTACGACTTCCTGACTGAAATTTCCAATGAATGCAAGGTTAACCTAGGTTTGACTATCACACTTACAGATGGCATATATAGACAGATACATACATGTTTCCGTGATACTGAATGATGTGAACAATTAATGTGACATTCGCTTTGATGTTCCTTGTGTTTGTTGGAAATGAAGCTTGCCGTCTCTGTCCATCTCGCTTCTGGTTGCATGGGTTTCGTGGGAAATTGTACTTAATTAATATAAGTATATCGTGTTGAACGACGTTTGATAGCATTATGAACGGCAACTAAGCACGCCTGTGTCTGTGTTTATTCGCCATTAATATGCCGTGTCTCTCTCCAGTGGTTTTATGGTCATCGTTACAAAGTTGTATCACGCAACACGTGGTCGTTGCAAGGTCATACACGCCAAAAGGTGAATGACCTGCTAGCAGAGGTCACGTGATATGGGAATGGGGGTGATGACCATGCAACCGTTCCAACGATGGAGCCAATAGGTTGTGGTTCGGGTCATCTGCACACACAGATACCTTCTGTTCCTTACATTCTTTGGATTCGGGCGCTCAACCAATTGCGTGGAATTTCTTGATTCTATTTTTGCATAGCTTTGGAGTTCTCACTTGAAAACATTGTGAGACTATTGCAATGACAAGGCTATAGTCAATATATATACATATGGGATGGAGCTGGTTGCATCACTGTTATTACACTGATCTCCACCATATTCAGGTAGCCTTATGCTCACAGTAAACGGGCCTTCTACTATATGACCAAGAACAAAAAAAGCCTGACGCATCGTAATCATATGGATGCGATGTTCTTTCTGACAGCTGTGCCTTGTTCAGGACAGCTGTGCCTTGTTCAGGACAGCTGTGCCTTGTTCAGGACAGCTGTGCCATCGCGTCGCCATCACTATATCACTAACCGTGACGTCAGACAGTCAGCAGACGATGTCCATTTCCCGCCCCTGGGCTATGAAACTGACATCAGTCCGCTGCCGGGGGCCACTTCCGGTAGTAATTACTCACTCCAGGGCCAGGTGCGGGGTGGACCAGCGCTGGGCCATAATACAATGTCTCATGGGTTAGGTATAACTATGAATTGGCGCAAATCAAACCCTCATCTTTAAAACGAAAATAATGTCAATATTATGGGGCTTCTTGCTGAAGGCGTATATTTATGTACCAATATTAACTGTGTCATGTATATCAAAGAAATAAGATCAAATCATCGACTGCTTATATACAAATTCAAGTCCAAAGGGAAATATCTGTATTCTTAACATGGAGTCGGTGGTTGCAACGGCTTACGTGCCAATATTCTAGCTGTTTGTACGTATGATACCATCACGATCCTTCATAATGACAGGCTAAACGTGACACTGACCCCCAAGGTACACCACTTAGGCGTCAACCTTTCCATTGTTACGACATTTTTCATTGTAAATCATCGTTTTTTGTCCTCCAAATATTCCATATTAGTTGATGTCCGCCGACCCGCGCATGCTTAATGTCTCATTGGTTGCCGTGGCATATGCTATCACAAATAAATTACCGCAAGCATACCTCTGAAGGGTGAGAAAAAACGCTTCCCCCTGCCGCCGACGAACCTGCCTTCTGAACGTCCGAATACAAGTCGTGATATCGCGATGTTACCTCCAGGCAGCCTCCAGTGTGGCTCCCCATGGTGCGCATGCGTCACCGGCCCTGGCTATATAGATGGCTATATAAAGAGAACAACTAGTGTCCTTGTGCCACTATCAGGGCTTGTGCAACCGATGCGAGGTACTAACTAACCGGCTGAGGCACTGCGGCGCAGCCGGGTGTGCTAGTAATTAAGTTGACTTTTTCCATGGCTCGTAACTTCTAGAGGTGGCTTAGCCACATCGCCGGAATACCCTGTGAGGTTGATAGTAGATAGCACATCAATGTGAGACCGTGCACATTCATTCGGCAGAGGTGAGCCAATGGCGAGCGGCGAGGAATGACGGAGAGGAGACTTGTTTTTCGTTGTTTTATACCACCATATAAGGCGATAGGTGACTTTTCTTTCTGATGTGTTGTTCCATGTTGATGTTTCAGGAACATATATTACCGCCTCCGTCTTTATATCTTGTCGAGGTGACCCTGCTCGTTGACATCCCTTTTCAGTGGAGCCTCCAGGGAAAAGAAATTATGTTTAAATTAATAAATGATAATAATTATAAAGAAATTGCAATTTTCTTTGCTAAAGTTATCATCGGAAAGTTGCTACAAAAATTATACATGTTATTGTTAATAGACGGTCATGTTTATAATATGGTTTGGGGCAACATGATATCCTGTCTTCACAGAGAAACTGGGCTGCCGATAACTGCCCCCCCCCCCTCTCCTCGGCCACCCCGTCACCCCACCCCCGGTATGGTCTGCCGCCTATTGCGGTCGCTCTGACTGAGCCACAATTTAACCTGTTCCTGTTATTATCCCTTTGCAGATCTTACGGAACCATGTGATGGTGAGGATTGGCGGTGGTTGGGACACGCTAGAGAACTACTTGAACAGACACGACCCCTGCAGGTGCCACACGAGAGGTGAGTAACTCGGACCCCGCAGCGGTTTCTTAACGAGACTCGTGATCTGGTCACAGTCGTTTGAAGTCCTGTGTTGAGGCGCTCTAGGCATACATACCCACCGGATGCGACAATTACAGTTAAACATACCTTTTGGTATATTTGATGACTTATGGGGGTGGACTATGCAAACTATGACACCATTAGCCCCAGGGTCCCGCTCAACGTGCAGCGATTTACCCTACCCCCTCATCCAATGCCAGGATTCCTATCCGGCAAGTGAACTGTCGCAAAAACGTGTTCTGGTGATCAATACACCAGCTATAAACTGAAGTGCCGAGGCGATCTTCGCTCTGATCGTTTTTTGCACCATGCCTCTGGATGAGATGTCAAAGGGCAGTGGGTTACTGCGCCAGAAGCAGAATCGTGATTCCAACCAACCAACTCTTCTATGTTTAAGTAGAGTGCACTCACCCCGCTCACACTCTCTCTCTCTCTGTTGTTACTGCCCCTGATTTATCGTACACTGTTGGAATATATTATATATTCCTCGCTCGTCGTCTGTGAACACCGTCGTTGTATCAGACTACATCCACACCAGTACCATGGCTTTGTGAATGGTATAAACATATAAGTCAGATCATCGATTTGAAACGTTGACAAGTGCGTCATGTGTCTGTTTAACTGTAAGCTGTAACTGTTTAACGGGGCCGGTATGCAGTCCACTTGCGGCACCAATGTCTTGCAAAGATGCTTATGTGTGATCACGTGACCCATTGCCACCACATGTCATGTGATCACGTGACCTATTGCTGCCACATGTCCATGTAACATCTACAACGATTGCCGCTAACACCCGGGGACTCAACTACAGTGTATATAAACAATTTACTTCAACCAGTTTTACCATGTTGCAATTAACAACTGTACATGTTCTGTTGGCCTGATAGCCTAGGAAACTATCTATTTATGTATTCGCTATCAATGTAACTCTCCTTCCCTCCCCAGGCCACAAGTCTCCCAGGAAGACCTCCGCACACGCCGCTCCCCAGTCCAGCTACGCCCAGGGCTCCCCCCAGAGCCACCGCCAGTCCCCCCGCCCCGCCAGCCCCGCCCTCAGCACCGGGCACTCCCCCGCCCAGCAGGCCGCCAGGCGACGCTCAAACACCCCCACCAGCGCTCTCAACGCCGCCCACAAGTCTCGCGTGGCGACGCATGATCTCGCGGCAGTCGACGAGACTACGAACAGGTTGGTTTTTGTATTGTAGGTAGTTTCGCCCGTGGCGTTTTAAAATATACTTGCATGTGGCGCCGCCTTGGAGCACATTTAATATGTTTGCGATAGCGGAGCCAAGACGGGACAGCTATTGACATTGATTTGTGTGTAACTGATACAAATAGATAGAGTTAAAGCAGTGAAAAAGTTATATGCCAGTAATAGTTTGGCAGTAAACAACGTTGTACATCTGTTTACACCGTACATACTTAAATTATACTTTATTCTTACATTATTTTTGTTTATTCTTCAGGAACGTTGGGGGTCGCACCACGCCCGTACAGGGCTCTCGGCCCACCACCCCTGTGAGACGCTACTCTATCACCACACTACCCAAGTACTCTCGCGAGAACTCGCCCGAGAGGGAGACCCCGCCTCCTCACCAGGACAGCTCGCCCTCTAGCGGGCAGCGAATAAGTCACGTGACAGGGTTCAGCGGTGCCCGGAAGTTGCCTCAGGCGCCAGGTGGCGGCACGAGTCCCTGCGCGAGCCCCAGGCGGTCGGCGGACGGCCCGGTCGGGGTGCTGCCGGGGTCAGGGGGCTCCAGACCCTCGAGCCCGGCGGTCGGGCGGGCCCTGCCCACCCCCGGAGCCCCGCGACGACGCATCTCTGATCTCAGCAGGTCGGACGGCCTGATAGTCGCCAAATCCCGGTCCTTGAGAGCGCAGTCTCCCGGACGAAGGTCACAGTCGCCTGGGCCAAGGGCGCCATCGCCTGGTCCAAGGTCACAGTCGCCAGGCCCAAGGTCACAGTCGCCTGGCCCCAAGAGGCAGTGTCCCAGCACCCCTCGTAGCCAGCGTCGCCCGGCCTCTGCTCAGCCTATCCGTCCCTCCCTCACCAGCACTGAGCGTACCCTCCCCCAACCCCCCAGACCCGCCTCAGCGGCCCAAGGCCCCATCGATCCGCAGTCTCGGAGCAGGTCGCGTAACCCGGATGCCAGAGGACACCACGTGAGATCCAGTTCCGTCGACGCCTCTGCCATGCGCAGACAGCTCTTCCGGACGCCGAACGACACCTCTAGCGACGCCGACGTCCTCTTCGTATCCAGAAACAAATTCGGGGGGCACAGCGTGACCTTGGGATCCGGAAAGACCCAATCGGACTCCCCCGCTGAGAGCCCTCCAGACGCGACCATGGCGACGCAACTGATCCAGAATGGCTCAGCGGCCGGGAAGCCGCGCCTGGCCAACAAACTCAGCAACCAGCTTCTCCTACCGGACAAACACAAGACCATCCTGCGATCACAAAGCCAGGACTCCTCGTCGCCGGGATCTCCACAGGAAGTACCATGGCCCAAGCAACAGCAGCAGCAGAACGGGATCTCTGGATCGGCGTCCAGTCGGCGGTCCAGCGCCAGCAGCACGGGGCCTCCATCTCCGGCCACTGGGGCCTTCACCCCGAGCTTCGGCCTCTTTCCGGAGCAGACTCCCGCCGCCGCCGCCGCCGCCGCCGCCAGCCCACTCCAGACCGTCCCGCGGGCCGCCGCCATCGCTCGCTCCCACAGCGTGGACACTCCCGTGGCGGGGGATCCGGGAGGCCCGGGGCCGGACGCCCGCCAGAAAAAGGGGGAGAGACCCCGGCGCGCGTCCGTGTCCGGCACGTTCTCCGTGGCCCAGGACTACGGTGAGGCGCCTCCGGAAGACGAGGCTCTCAACCACCAGATGGAGCTGCTGTTTGAGGAGTATCGCCGGATTGAACAGGGATTGTTCAAAGCCACCAAACAGCTGGAAGAAGACTTCCGGGATGATGACGCCACATCCGGCCGCGGCGGCGCGAAGGGTTCGCGTCCGGCATCATCGCGCAATCCGGGCGGTACGCGCGCCGGAAGTACCACGACCCATCGGAGGCCGAGCTCGGCGACGCCGCGGAGGTCGGACTTCTCCGTCAATGGGCGACCGGAAGAACGGCGAACCGGAACCGGATCTGGGGCGGTCGGAAGTGAGGATTCGCAGCCGCCGTCTCGGCGGACGTCCACGTCCTCCGTGTCGTCGCTGGACTCGGTGGCTCTCCAGACACCGGGAAGGGGTCCCGCCCCGGCCTGCCGCTCCCTGGGCACCTCAGCGTCCTCAATCCGGAGTGAATCCGGATCCAGCGCTCGGGGCAGGACACCGACTCCAGATGTGTCCTCCTCGCGGATGCGGCCCGTCACTCCTACGGGGACTCTGGAGCGGCGCCAGCGGCCTTCCACCCCCACTGGGGCTGCAGACAGAGCCTTACGGTCTGCTACCCCGTCCAGGGTCACGGATCAACGTCAGCGGCCCGCCACCCCCACCGGGAGGCAGAGGCCGGGGACCCCCACCCGGGCGCTGACTGGGGCGCCCCGCCAGCAGCCTGCCACCCCGGAGCTCGCGCGGCGGGTTGTCACGGCGGCCGTCACCCCGCACCGACCCACCCCCGTGCCGGTCCGGCGCCCGGCATCGGCCTGTGCCCGGCCCTGCTCCCCCAGCCTGACACAGCGAGCATCTCCTCGCGTAGCCCCCACCCCGCGGCGCGCCGTCACCCCATCGGGGAAAATGATGAGCCAGCTGGCGGCCAGCGACGCCGGAAGTGTTACCATGGTAACCTGTGACGGCACGTGGCGGCGAGACCCGGCGGCGGCCACTGGCGCGTCCGTGCGACGCTCGGCGAGCATGGGGCCGGGAGCGATCCTACGGGCCGGAAGTGGGCCCGATTCGGCGGCGGCCAGACGCATGCGCACCGGAAGCAATGAAGACTTGCTTGACGACCAACCGCGGGATCGTCGCGGTCGTTCGGAAACGACTCGAAAGAGGGACGCGACGAATGGTCAAAAGGCTGCTGACTCAGCACGTGGCCAACAGAACCACGTGACCCAGCCTCGTTCTAGCAGTGTCACCACGCACAATAGGCGGAAATTACCATCAGACGTCGTAACGCTGCCCATTGACGTTGATACGTACACCGGCGACAATAAAGTCGGGGCCATTCGCCCTGGTGACCTTGACCTTCAGCTCAAGCTCGAGACGCTGAAGGCCAAGGTCAGGAAGGACGAGAAGGACGGAAGGACGAGGATCCCAATGCCGGTGGACGTGAAGCGCCGCCTGGAGGAGGCCGCCGACGGGAGTTCAATGAAGAGATTCGACTCTGGAGTGGAAATCAACAACATCTCACCCACCGAAAGCAGTATCCAAGGCGACGATGACAATTGCGCTGCTTGGCAACCGCAGGCGGAAGCCATTTCAATGACGTCAAACGGTTTACACTACACAATGACGTCACAATTCCCTGACGATGAGTACTATTGATTATGTGATGGGCCGTCCTTGGACATTATGAGGACATGAAATATGCATCGGAAAAAAACTCACTATAACTATAATAGAGAATCGTTCGACTAGGCCTCCAGGATTTTGCAATGACCTAGTTTCGATAATTAGATTATCGCTCGTAGACTTCTATTGGGTAATATTTCACCATTTGTTCTGCTTAACTCTCGTGTGCCGAGCTGAGGTAGTGCCGCCTAGCGGTACTCGGTGAAAGCGGCTAGATGATCGCCAGTAGCCAGTAGGCTGAGAACACTCAGAAGTGACGTCACTGTCGGTACCTGGGTCCATGTTTAGCTGGCAAATGAACGCGAAGTGCGCTTGCGTAAACTGTACAGCCTCGGGAATTTGATTCCGAATTGACATATTGTGGATTATACTATCTAGCTTTTATGCCAGTGGAGCACAATGCGATGTTTGCACGTGTGTAAGCTTTAACGTGTAGGCTTTAAGTCTGGTTGAGCCATTACCATAGAAACACGACCGATTTTGTCGCAGCCATGTTGTTAGGTGTGGCTTTTTGTTTGCGGCAGCCTCCATATCATGTTATGTAGGTACCTGTAGTTATTAACAACTCCAATGTTATTATGGTCGTAGTAATTACCGCGTGTCGCTTATGCGCCATATTGTTTTGGTTTTTGATGGTATGTTTTGTTTATCGTTTCTTCCGTCCATGAGGTCTCAGTGCGACGCTCAGTTAGCTTGGAGCGATGTAGTGCGATACGCTGGGGTGTATCAGAGTGAGTGAGCTGTATTCTCAATGTGTACATGGCTGACTGGCTGGGCTTGAAATTCAGCAGTGTTTTTAGGCGTTGATTAAAGTTAACCACAGTCAACAGGAGATTGTTGCATGTGGGGTAGACATGTCGTGTCGGAATGGGGTGGGGGAGGGGGAGGGGGGTTAAACTACCAGTGGATGGGTGTGAAGTAGACCTGACCTGGGGGGGGGGGGGGGTGTGGGGGATTCACTCGAAATGTGAAGTAATGTGTCCGTTAATCAGTTATTGCTTTCCTCCTCGATGTCTAGTGTTGACTGTTGTGAGGTGGATCCATGGTACACTCCACTTGGAAGTGGATCCATGGTACGCTCCACTTAGAAGTGGATCCAGGGTACGCTCCACTTGGAAGTGGATCCAGGGTACGCTCCACTTGGAGGTGGATCCAGGGTACGCCCCACTTGGAGGTGGATCCAGGGTACGCTCCACTTAGAAGTGGATCTAGGGTACGCTCCACTTGGAAGTAAATCCAGGGTACACTCCACTTGTAATTGGATCCAGGGTACGCTCCACTTGAAAGTGGATCCATGGTACGCTCCACTTGGAAGTGGATCCAGGGTACGCTCCACTTGAAAGTGGATCCAGGGTACGCTCCACTTGAAAGTGGATTCAGGGTACGCTCCACTTGAAAGCGGATCCAGGGTACGCTCCACTTGGAATTGGATCCAGGGTACACTCCACTTGGAAGTGGATCCATTGTACGCTTTACTTGGAAGTGGATCCAGGGTACGCTCCACTTGGAAGTGGATCCAAGGTATGCTCCACTTGGAAGTGGATCCAGGGTACGCTCCACTTGGAAGTAGATCCAGGGTACGCTCCACTTAGAAGTGGATCCAGGGTACGCTCCACTTGAAAGTGGATCCAGGGTACGCTCCACTTGGAATTGGATCCAGGGTACGCTCCACTTGGAAGTGGATCCAGGGTACGCTCCACTTAGAAGTGGATCCAGGGTACGCTCCACTTAGAAGTGGATCCAGGGTACGCTCCACTTGAAAGTGGATCCAGGGTACGCTCCACTTGGAATTGGATCCAGGGTACGCTCCACTTGGAAGTGGATCCATGGTACGCTCCACTTGGAAGTGGATCCAGGGTACGCTCCACTTGGAAGTGGATCCAGGGTACGCTCCACTTGGAAGTGGATCCAGGGTACGCTCCACTTAGAAGTAGATCCAGGCTACGCTCCACTTGGAAGTAGATCCAGGCTACGCTCCACTTGGAAGTGGATCCAGGGTAAGCCCCGCTTGGAAGTGGATCCAGGGTACGCTCCACTTGGAAGTGGATCCAGAGTACGCTCCACTTGGAAGTAGATCCAGGCTACGCTCCACTTGGAAGTAGATCCAGGCTACGCTCCACTTGGAAGTGGATCCAGGGTAAGCCCCGCTTGGAAGTGGATCCAGGGTACGCTCCACTTGGAAGTGGATCCAGGGTACGCTCCACTTGGAAGCTCACCTTACATACACAACGGTTGGACAGACAGATATATGTTTATTCTAGTCACCGCTGTCGCCCCAAAGTGTATGCTAAAGTCTCCCTTCAGCAAGTTCGCCTGCAGCGCCATTTGTAATCGGGTAACATGTATCTAGTTCTTACTCGTGTTTAGGTGGCCTGCTCCACTGCAGACCAACATGGCTTCCGGTTCTTGACGTTATTGTGGCCGCTTTATCCCTTCAACCGTCTGTCAGCTAATTCATCCACCCATCCACAGTCGGTGGAAGTCTGTGGATGTTATGAATGTCACACTGAGGCAAACCTCTCTTTGTGCCAAACCCACTGAGGTTGGTGGCGAATTAAAGGTAGGATTACGATAATCTACATCCAATGTCACATGCGGGTGGGTGCTTGGGTGCAGAGGGAGGGTGCGGGGAGAGGGGGTGGGCACACATCTGGTAGCTACCTGGATGAATAACCGAATTAGTAAATATAATCATATCCAGTACATTGAGAGTGTTGTACGCCGCTCGCTCGCAGTTGTTTTTAACGTGTTTTTAGTTTTGAATTAGTACAGTATGCAGCCAGCCATGATAGTGCCTGTATTGTACTTTCTCTCTTACTATCATTCAGCCACCTCTGAGCGTTATAGTGTCAGTAATCGTGGCCGGGTTTAGTTTGTTATTATGATATTATAATCCGACGGCTGCTGCTGCTGCCGCTACAGTTCCGTTTAGTTTCGTACAGATTTCGTTCAGTGTATGGCCGCTAAGTGTCACTGATCTGCATCTTGTGAACGCTCCTTCGTTCTTCGCACATCGTGAACGTTAGCTATCGCGGAAACGTTCGGTATGGCTGAACGTAGAGGATTTCATACGCTGAAGGTTAAAAAATCTGTACATTGTGAATATATGTATCACTAAAGGTTAAATGATCTGTATATTGTGAACGTATGTATCACTGAAGGTTAAATGATCTGTATATTGTGAACGTATGTATCACTGAACGTAACTGTGATAACATATTTTATACGACATTAAAGCGTACAAGTACATGATAAACAATGGACAAAGGCATATAATGTCAGAAACAAGTGAAATTGACCAACTGCCTATATCAGGCCTGTGATTAATCCCTACTTTCTTTAGGTTCTCCCTACTTTCCTTTTTTTTCTTACTATTTTGTCCTTACTTTACACTGTTTTTTTTAAAGCTTTAAGATTTGACCAGATGACATGCAAGGCATCCATTGTTTGAAGGAAATCGGGTGCATCAGGGTCACACCGCAAGTGTCAGATTACCTAGGACAGTGTGTATGTTATCTGGCCTGGTCTCAAAAGGAATAAGTAATTCATTCTGTGGTAAGGGTGAAAGTCATCTCGGTAAGTAAATATGCCGAAAAGGCGCGGCTATTTTTTCATCAGAATGCCCTTCACTTTGTCCTTGGGTCCCTACTTTTCCCTTCCCCTTTCCGTACTTTTCTAGCACAACTAGCCCTGCTTGATCCCTACGTTTTGTGAGGGGTCAATCACAGGCCTGTCATATATATATATATATTTAATTGGTAAATATATATACATACGTCTTTGTCGCTGTGTATAAATACAGGCGGCCACGTGGTGAGGCACATACCCACGTTGAACAGGGACCTGTTGGTGATATAAGGTGATATCACCCCCTGAGCGACCATGCCCCGTTGTTGTTGGTGCATGCACTACCCTCCGATCTCCGTGGTCAGGCGTCCTGCTGTGATCAGTAATTGCCTTCTCAATCTTCGTTCATTCCGTCAAGGACTCAATCAGCTCATGGCCCCGGCCGCCTCCCCAGATCTTTCTTGCCCTTTCGATTGGACACAAAAGCTGAATAAAATATATCAATATAATCGATGACTTGTTTTGATTTCACTTTTTTTTCGCGGAGTTGAAATGGCGATAGCTAGCCACTGATTATACGGAAGCGAATACGGTACCTAGGGGAGATTCACTGAAATGAAATACGTATAATTGTAAATAAAAGTAAGGATGTTTAGCAATATCTATCTTTTATCGCTCACACGTGGTGTTGGTACGATATACCAACATTGAATCAGAAACAAATGTGACGTCGCACTGATGCAAGGCGCACTTCCCGTTACATATGCAACATGAAGAGGTGTAGGAAATTGGTCATAATTATTTTAACCTTGAAAGTAGGTTTGGTTTATGGGAGGTGGGGTAGAAAAAAATACATTAAATTAAATTTTATATATCATTACTCTTTCAACCATGTTGGCAACAATAAATATATAGCAAAATAATTAATGTTACTTATGTTTTGAGACCGCCGTATGTTATTGACCCTGCTAAACTCCGCTGATCCAAACAGCAGTGTCGACGAAAATGGGAAGCATTTATTTGCCCTATGCTTTCGGGTCACAATTGACAAGGTCAGAATGGACAACAACAACCGTTAACAAAGTATTATAAAATTCGTGAAATGATCTTTTTTTAAGATTGCTACTCCAAGTTCGTGTCCATTAGTATCACATGTTTAATGACCTCACACGGAAAGGTTTTCATTTTCGTATTTATATATTTGCATCATAATGTCATTGTTACAGTAGGATACATGGCAAATCAACGAGGAGTAGGGGGATGGGCCAGGGTCATGTTATTATAGACAACCGAAATATTTGATTAGCGTAACTTTGTAACATGGCTTCATCCTTGTCGTGACTCCTTTCATAAATCTCGTATTCCCATTCAAATTTAATAGACTTTATTTTAAATGGAGGTGGAATGATTCGTTGTTTACACTTAGAGCATCGACTTTCATATTCAATATCAAGGGATATCCAAACACGGCTATCCATTATAACGGTTAACAATACATCGCAATGTCAATCTTTATCACTATTTGTATTTTTGAAATGGGAAACAAAGAAAGTAGTGAGGTGATTTGTCACAAAGACATTAGTGGATCATTGGAGAAGTCGACATCAGGCAGTGCGAAAACCTACACTGATTACGCTATGACGGGTTGTTTCCCCGGCGTGATGGGCGGTAGGCGGGTGTCCGCTATAAACATGGATGTCTCCCACCTGCTGATCGTTTTCGAAGAAATTGTTTACACATCCTTTCTGCGAATAATTTGCTTATATCATGGTGTCAGGAATCAGCCCAGGGTCAGGTTTAGGCATACTGGGCGGGACCTCATGCTGCGAAAAGAACGGGGAAGGAAGTACATACCATCATATAAACAGTATCTATATCTATGAAATAAAGATGACATATATACATATTGCTTATATGTATTGACTATCTACAGGGGTCTGGGAGTCGTAAATGGCGACACGCGACACAGGCATATTTGAAAACTCAACATTCGACATTGACCCCCAAATTCCGACACTGATTAAAAAAAAACTGAACGTCATGGAAAATCGACATTCGACACGGATAATTTAGAAAACACGTCACTGGACACTGTACCCCCTTATAGACTAACTTATCCAGGAACACGCCGTTCTCTGGTGTACCGCCGTTGTGGAAGGTAAGCCAGTGAGGTCTGCATTGACCTCGCTGTGATTCGCTAGATGTCGCCACTACCCATGAATTATCCGCCGGCCAAGAAAGCGGTCTGCAAGAAGTCCCTTTGTCTGCCACTGGAAGGCGCCACTGGAGCAACGGTGTCCACCTCCGGCTTTCTGTCCCGCTGGAACCTGTCCGATCGGCTGTCCGATCGGGTCGGCCAGTGAATCACACCTGTACAGCATGCGTCCAATGTACATGGCGTCAGCAACACATGGCACATTAACATAGCTTCATGGTTTGTGCTAAATGACCAATGTTTAGTGTTCACAAAGAAATTACCTTGCATTTGACATGGCGGCATTCTTCATATTGATGCGATTTTGAATCGACAGTTTTCAGTATTGTGTTGCTTATAACTTCCGTGAAAAATAATCCAGATGAGTATTATTTAATTAAGAGCGGTTAATTAAAAACGAATTATTTTAACCAATACATTATGAATACGGTTGAGGCCATATTACTGTCGGATACGCTGCAGACGCGATATGCCCAAGCAGAACGCCATTGGCTGGGGATGAAATCAATTAACCCAATACCCATGTGAATCGATACTGCTAATGATAGACCAGTAACATCAGTAAATATTTGGGTAAATGTAATGTCAGTAAATTTAGTGTTAATATCCTGTGTTAATATCCAGTGTTAATATCCTGTCAGTAAATAGTTGTGTTAATATCTTGTCAGTAAATAGTTGTGGTAATATCTTGTCAGTAAATATGTGTGTTAATATAACGTCAGTAAATATTTGTGTTAATATAATTTCAACAAATACATGTGTTAATATAATGTCAGTAAATATTTGTGTCAATATAATGTCAGTATCATTTGTGTTGCCGGTTACGGAATGGGTGTACGTGTGTTGCGCATGAGACTGAAAACAGATTACATTGTGTACTGCCGCCCTCTCACCCTGGCTTTCTAAATGTTCTTCACGCTGATTATTGGTACACTATGGATTGCAGACAGCACTCGTTCTAAATACCAATAAGTCAACCACAATGTCGGGTATGAGGGCCGCTGTAACAGTGGTGCACGTGCAAAAGGCTAAATTGAGCCACGTAATCTCCCGGGACAAAGAATTGGAGGAAGCTTGCCTCAGATGCAGGGGCCAAGGTTTGAACCAGCTCAGCCTGCTTAGCGTTTGAGCTAAGGGCGGATCCTCACATAAGTGAAGACTTTTTGGTGCACACTCTCTCCTCCTTCTCCTCCATACCATCATTATAATCATCATCATCATCATCTTCATCTTCATCGTATCATGTCTACTCTGCAGTCGGCGTGGCCTAACGCTTCCGCCCATGAAAGTGACACGCATGACCCCGCCCCCCCATCCCTACTGCCCCTTACCCTCTGGTTGTGTACAAACATCTGTAAGTCTGTATATTAGCTGTTCACCCATAGGGTGGGGTAACTGTAAGTCTGTATATTAGCCGTTCACCCATAGGGTGGGGTAACTGTAAGTCTGTATATTAGCCGTTCACCCATAGGGTGGGGTAACTGTAAGTCTGTATATTAGCCGTTCACCCATAGGGTGGGGTAACTGTAAGTCTGTATATTAGCTGTTCACCCATAGGGTGGGGTAACTGTAAGTCTGTATATTAGCCGTTCACCCATAAGGTGGGATAACTGTAAGTCTGTATATTAGCCGTTCACCCATAGGGTGGGGTGACTGTAAGTCTGTATATTAGCTGTTCACCCATAGGGTGGGGTAACTGTAAGTCTGTATATTAGCTGTTCACCCATAGGGTGGGGTAACTGTAAGTCTGTATATTAGCTGTTCAACCATAAGGTGGGGTAACTGTAAGTCTGTATATTAGCTGTTCACTCATAGGGTGGGGTAACTGTAAGTCTGTATATTAGCTGTTCACCCATAGGGTGGGATAACTGTAAGTCTGTATATTAGCTGTTCACTCATAGGGTGGGATAACTGTAAGTCTGTATATCAGCTGTTCACCCATAGGGTGGGATAACTGTAAGTCTGTATATTAGCTGTTCACCCATAGGGTGGGATAACTGTAAGTCTGTATATCAGCTGTTCACCCATAGGGTGGGATAACTGTAAGTCTGTATATTAGCTGTTCACCCATAGGGTGGGATAACTGTAAGTCTGTATATTAGCTGTTCACCCATAGGGTGGGGTAACTGTAAGTCTGTATATATTAGCTGTTCACCCATAGGGTGGGATAACTGTAAGTCTGTATATTAGCTGTTCACCCATAGGGTGGGGTAACTGTAAGTCTGCATATTAGCTGTTCACCCATAGGGTGGGGTAACTGTAAGTCTGTATATTAGCTGTTCACCCATAAGGTGGGATAACTGTAAGTCTGTATATTAGCTGTTCACCCATAGGGTGGGGTAACTGTAAGTCTGTATATCAGCTGTTCACCCATAGGGTGGGATAACTGTAAGTCTGTATATTAGCTGTTCACCCATAGGGTGGGATAACTGTAAGTCTGTATATTAGCCGTTCACTCATAGGGTGGGGTAACTGTAAGTCTGTATATTAGCTGTTCACCGATAGGGTGGGGTAACCGTAAGTCTGTATATTAGCCGTTCACCCATAGGGTGGGATAACTGTAAATCTGTAAATTAGCTGTTCACCCAAAAGGGTGTAACTGTAAGTCTGTATATTAGCTGTTCACCCATAGGGTGGGGTAACTGTAAGTCTGTATATTAGCCGTTCACCCATAGGGTGGGATAACTGTAAATCTGTAAATTAGCTGTTCACCCATAGGGTGGGGTAACTGTAAGTCTGTATATTAGCTGTTCACCCATAGGGTGGGGTAACTGTAAGTCTGTATATTAGCTGTTCACCCATAGGGTGGGGTAACTGTAAGTCTGTATATTAGCTGTTCACTCATAGGGTGGGATAACTGTAAGTCTGTATATCAGCTGTTCACCCATAGGGTGGGATAACTGTAAGTCTGTATATTAGCTGTTCACCCATAGGGGGGTAACTGTGTGCATGTTCTTAACAATCCATATTCATGGTAGCGACTTCACGAATCTACTTTTATCCTAATTTAGCCATTCCACAAACCCTAGCCTTATGCCCCAGAGCGTTTCTAAGTTAGACCTGAAGATATGACCAGTTTGTGTTGATCCTATATATTAATCCTCTTTATTATTGGTATTCGGCGCCCATTGAAAAGGGAGTTAAACAATTTCAGATGGCGATACTAGGACACTGACGATATATGGGTTCCGCTCGTCCCTTTCCTCCTCCATCTATAGGACACCCCTTGCACTAGTGTACGCTCTATACATGAGCTATTTATAACGAACAAGTCAAGTTTGCTCAATTTTCAGTTTTGCTGAATTTAAGAATATATTTCCATATGAGACAATTGTTGCTCCGCACAACATGACGTTGTTGCGTGAAACCAACAAGCCAACTTTAACAGTGTATGTTCAGGTTCCCAAGGGGGGTGGGGGTGCAACCCCCGTAACCCCCCCCCCCCCCCCCGGCCCCTTAGATCCGCCCCTGCATATATGTAAATGTTTATGGCGCAAGGAATGTAGGCACCCAACGCCCAAAGTGAATATTCCTTTATGAACTATATCAAGGATCCCACCTCTAGTGCCATCGCATTAACTTGGCATTGACATTGACTTGGATTTTCTCATTGACTTTTAATTTACATTGACTTGGTGTTTTATTCCTGAGACATTTCGCATTGACTTGGTGTCTGGCCAAAAGCTTCTCAATATTTATAACGCTTGACAAAAAAACACGTGGCAACTGCATTTCGCTGTAGTTTCATCAATTTATTGGTCAGTCATTGTAATAATAATTAAACAAGTATCCAAAACTATAAACAATTAATACCTTACAGAACGATACAACAATACAATTTCAACACTGACTGCGTAACTCAGGTACAAATATAACATATGGCTTATGGTTGGGGGGAGGCGGGGGTGGGTGTGGGGGTGGGGTGGGGGAGGGGGGGGGTCACACCAACACGGGCCAAGGCACTGACAGGGCCAGAGAAATGTACAACATATGTATTCACTCCAATGCGGCGTCTCGTGATGCGAATTATGTGCTTTGTTCATTACATTTAATATATGATTTAGAGGGAGGCCCTCGCCGTGGCGTGGAACGGGACACCATCGGGGGGGGCCAAAGAAATGTACACCTCATGTCGGGTTGTTCATTATTAGCGCGATGCGTGAAGACGCACCTTGCTATAGTCATATATATACCTGTATACGGTACGCACGCCCTCTCCAGTCACACTGTCACAAGCCAATGATACAGACGCTGCAGCGTCATATTACAGCGAATGGGGATGGAAGGTTCATCCAGAACGGTGAATTCCATTACGCTTTCTGTGCATAAAACATAGAGAACGATAGATTGTTTGTCATCCATATCTGCATTTGTCCCACTTTTGTTTCATTGGAGATATAATGCAGTAGAATAATACAAGGTTTTGGTCATTGGTATAAGAAAGCGTAAGGTTTTGGACGATGATATAAGAAATAAAATAAAAAATAAAATAAAATAAGTATTAAACAATTCATTAGTAGTGAATATTAGAAGAGAATATCAGAATAGGAAAAAAAACTATTGACTTGTTCGCATAAAGCTCTGTTTGGTGCCGACAAGTGTCCAACATCGTGTTATATTGCCATATTAATTAATAAGTGTTTCAGGTTTTTTCTGAAAGCTTCCAACAGCAGTAAGTTAGAAGCTCACTGTTTTAGTAAATTAAGTGACTAGAACCTCAGTCCACACATGTTACGTTCAAAATTCAGAAAGTCGTACATGTATAACATTAGGCCAACAAGCAAAGTTTATTAATGGGACCTTCCTGGCCAGCCCAAACCCCTAAACTTCAAATCGAAAATATCGTCTGAATGAAAGCTTCCTTGAGAGTTAAAGGTCTTGATATCTCTCCGTCACAGCTTAATGTCATGGTCCGTGGGCTTCAGAGTTTAATATCATAGGCCGTGTTTACTATCATCATACAAGGATCACTCCCCAGCAGGGACCAGGAACAGTTCCATCTGCCACATTCTAGCCACATTGGAACAGCCGCGACAATGTTATACAGAAAACGTATATAGCGGCACAGTTACATTTTCTCCACGTATCATTATTTCAGCTTTCAGTTTCTGCTTTGCATGACATTACAATGTTCCGAATGACTTGCATAGCTATTGCAGAAAAGCGGTCCGCAGCTGTTCTGAGTGACTTGCATAGCGACTGCAGAGAAGTTGTCCGTAGCTGTTTTGAGTGACTTGCATAGAGACTGAAGAGACGTTGTCCGCAGCTGTTCTGAGTGATTTGCATAGCGACTGCAGAGAAGTTGTCCGCAGCTGTTCTGAGTGACTTGTATAGCGACTGCAGAGTTGTCCGCAGCTGTTCTGAGTGACTTGCATAGCGACTGCAGAGTTGTCCGCAGTTGTTCTGAGTGACTTGCATAGCGACTGCAGAGTTGTCCGCAGCTGTTCTGAATTACTTGCATAGCGACTGCAGAGTTTTCCGCAGTTGTTCTGAGTGACTTGCATAGCGACTGCAGAGTTGTCCGCAGTTGTTCTGAGTGACTTGCATAGCGACTGCAGAGTTGTCCGCAGCTGTTCTGAGTGACTTGCATAGCGACTGCAGAGTTGTCCGCAGCTGTTCTGAGTGACTTGCATAGCGACTGCTGAGTTGTCCGCAGCTGTTCTGAGTGACTTGCATAGCGACTGCAGAGTTTTCCGCAGGCAGCTGTTCTGAGTGACTTGCAAGTCGCATGCGTAGGGTCGATCTGGGCGACATAGCTGTCGTGCTAGCCTGATCGCAGATGTTCCTTGTCACGCCACGCGGCTGCAAAATTTCTGACAGCCGATTTGACGCAATTGACGGCCTGTCAACAGATATTTGACACACCTTACGCAAATTGAAGGTTGTCCACAACAGTCTGAAGACCTGTCAGCATGTGGTATCGCTACTGCTCATAACAGTTTGAAAACAGTGCGGGACATTTGACGTTCGACACATGTTACGCAGATTGAGATTCTGTTCAGACACATCTGATGCAGATTAAGATTCTGTCCACAGATGTGCGACACATCTGATGCAGATTAAGATTCTGTCCACAGATGTGCGACACATCTGACGCAGATTGAGATTCTGTCCACAGATGTTCGACACATCTGACGTAGATCGGGATTCCGTCCACAGATGTTCTACACATCTGTCGCAGCTTAACGACTTGTCCACAAATGTCTGATGCACAACTTCGCGCAACCTGTAGCCAGGTCACCAGCTTCTCACAATCACAAGTTGAGTAGCAACTTGCACAAAGACGTTCGCGCACATTTTCAATATAATATCACATACAACTCAAGACAAACACCATTATCCTACATCCACTCCATGATGGCCATTTCCTCAGCATCTGTCTGCGCATGCGCGTTATGGCGTGCGTGCCGAGTTTGGGTCACGTGCTCAGGCCACCCCTCCACCCGATCCCGGGAGAACAAGGCACCGGCACCGCTGCCACCCCCCCCCCCCCATCTATAGGGCGGGGCCGGGCTACCCCGTGCCGTAGTGGGCCTCATAGGCGGCAGCGGCGGCGGCCGTAGGTCGAGAGGCGGCCGCCGAGAGCGAGGCTACCCGGGACAGGTAGGCGGGGTACTCCCGGCTGTACGGCGCCGGCCGGGACTTGTTGACGGGCATGTAGGAGTCGACGCCCGTGTAGGTGGGGTAGGACGGGTACCCCAGGTGGTCCTGGTAGGTGGGCCCGCAGAGGGCGGACTGGTCGCCCATCCCGCACGGCAGGCCGGCCATCGAGCTATAACCACCCGCCGCGCTGAACTTGTGGCCCATGCCGGAGCCGTCCGAGCAGATGGGGCCTGGGCTGCTGACGAAGTGACTGCCATCTGCACGGGGCGGGTCAGGGAGAGGAAACAGGAAGAAATAATGAAGTTTATCTGTTTTGCAAACAAAAAACAAACATAAATTCACCGCGCTACAACAGAGCGCTTTAATCTTTTAAAATGAATTATACTTGCCTACCAACATGGCCGACCGTAAACATAACTATTTCTGATTTTAGCAATTTCTCCTTTAATATGTGATGGAATTAACATCCATTATCATCACCCAATGTTACATTACACCAAATGTATCAATGTAGCTGAACTGATATTTGTAATAATATATGTACCATAAGAAGAGTAGTCAAAACGCTTTCTTCATTTCTTCACAATCGATCATTTTGGTTAATGCACGTATAATGTAATTATTCTGCTATTGCCGCATTATGCTAAGATATTTCTACTTGTGTATGTACTGTGAGGAAGACTTATTTTGTGGCATCCGCTACTTAGAAATCCATGAGAAATAAATAACTTATAACTTATAACTAAGAAAGTTTCACTCTCTCATGCTATTACATTATCATGAACATTAGAAAACCATACTACTGTCTCACAATAAAGTAACATGGACCGTCATCAGTGCTAAAATATTAACCCATTGTCACCGAGCAGCACTATAATACGAACATACTAGAACCAACGTCATATTATTAATTCCCAGAATGCTCATGGCCGGTCGCCATCGAATTTTTTTTTTAATAGTTGTCGGTCTATAAGTATTTGGTATTTATGGTACTTTATTAATAGGATATTAACTAGGAAAAGTCGTGCAAAAAGGTTTCATGGTTTATACGGACGCTTGCTACTTTGACATAATTTAGCCCCAGAGCTTTGACACTGGACACGTTGGTGTTTTACCGTCTTTGCCCGGTTATTTTTACACTAACTTCCGCCTACCGCGCGGTAAACAGTCGGCAGGCCTCACTTTGATGTGAGCATTCATCTCCCCAACCAACAAACGGTAGTTATCAAGACTCTTTTTCTTTCAGTCAAAGAAAACCACTGTGAATTAAGTTCGCCGTCCGGGATTCAACACTGTCGGAAATACATAGTCAGTAAATCTACTTACAGGAAAAGGTAAACGTTGCCTGGGGGGTTGTGCAATAAATAATTCGAACCAAAAGCCGCAGCTTCAGCACGAGCTTCGGTCCGCAGCTGTGTATGTTAATTACGGTAAATCGGACCGGTATGGAGACCATGAATATTCATAAGCTCATGAATATCGATAGACGAATTTGTATGAATCGGATCAGGACAGATATCAGCGGTCACAATTCAATGATTCACGTGATCTGGCGATGAACAGTGGTCATGGACTCTGCTGATGTTTCGGCTTGTAATGTATCAGTCTCCCTGTCAAGTCTAAACTTACCTTTTACGTGGACTCCTCACCCTCCTCAACCAAGTATAATTGACTCGTCAGACATTGCCTGTAGACAGTGGCTGTGGACTCACCTAGCGACTGTATGCTGCGTCCCTTCGTGGTGATGCCGAGTAGTTGTAGCGAGCTGGGACGGTGGTGGCTCCGGGGTCGCTGGGCCGGGTTCAAGTGATTGAGGACCTCCACCACACTGCCGGGGAAAACAATAGGCCTAGAAGAACTTAAAGCCATGACACCGTGTAATGAACGACTCGCGTCCCAACACACATGCGACAACGGAACGTTTGTATTTCCCAATATTTACAAGGTATTACAGCTGATAGGTTTGTCGGGATATCTCGATTGTGATTGGTCTCCTCTATGGAGCCATCATTGGTTCACTATTTGGAGCAGTCACTGTGATTGGTTCGCTATTTGGAACCTTCGCTGTGATAGGTTCGCTATTAATTGGAACCGTCGCTCTGATTGGTTCGCTATTAATAGGAACAGTCGCTCTGATTGGTTCTTTCGATGGAACCTTCGCCGGTTGTTAGATCTCTCGGTGGTCATCTCTCAATATATTACGCCATCAAAATAGAATACCCTTTTAAGACTTTTATGCGGCAACCCTCCTTTCTGACAAATCCCAATTCATCCGAAGAAAACCTATATTTGGCAATTAAACCGGAACCTGTTTCTCGCATCTCCATCAAATGGCGAGCCAATTACGGCGTTGAGCAGTTAGAGTTAATGCCCGACTTTGTGCGGTTATCTCAACTAAAACGAATTTTACGAATTAATTCACCCAGAAGCTGGTCTTTAAAGGCTTCGGGAGGAGTTCCAGGATGGAAGCCATCCACAGCAGAATGCAATAAGTGATCTAATGTGAACTGAATGAACTCACAAAATGACAACCGGGAGAGAGATGGGAGTGGGGGAGGGGGGGGGGGGCGTAACGGAAAGAAACCCTTCTCCTTCCGAGGCATATGACTAATGTTCGCTATTGAGCTTAAAGTACCGGAGTGAAGTCTACTTCTTATGACTTCATAGTGCGGTAGAAATGGTCTATCGATCACAGTTTCAGTCGACTTAATCTGTAGAGTATGTATTGCCAAAGTAATTTTCTGAATCTGTTTTGCTTACAAGTGTATGGCGAGAAAAACTTCATCAGGAAACGTCGAGCTGACACTTGGCGTCTCGTTAAACGCAATTCCCGCTGCTGTCTGACGTTCTGCCTGTTACAAGAGACCAGTTTGAAAGGGGGACGAGGGTCCGTCCTGGGCGATAATGAGGGAAAGTGACGCAGATGAGCGGTTGTTATAGACTTACTCGTTGTAAACTTTTGCGGCCGTTAAAACTCTTGCAAGTTTTCATATACAATCATGATAGGACAACTGTCATTTTTTTCACTGGAAACCCGACTTGCTAGTAATGAATTCCGACAGAAGCGAGTAATTATTCTCGGCGCTGGACTTCATTAGCCGTAATTTATCTCATCCTCGCCAAGGATTGTCAGTGTTAAGATGCCGTGAGGCTAGTGCTCGACCGCTCGCGTGTGATTGGCCACGTTTTAACACCCTTCCCTTGGCTCTGCCGTCATGGAATGTGACGGCCGCGAAGGGATATCTGACGACGCTCACAGCAACCAAACACAAAAAACGCCTCATACTACCGAGAAAAAGCGCCGCTGAAACATGGTGGTCCGCGAAAAAAATGGCCCGCGAAATGCGCGCAAGTCTGAAACGAAGCAGATTTAGCCAAGTGGAACTTGCCGGGAGCTGATTTTAGCGTGGCGGCGATGACAGGACTCACTATGGAGGCTCACTAGGGCGACAAAGAAGTAGCATTCTCCAGCGCCGGGTACTCTGTAAGGAAATTATCGGCCTGTTTGCGCATGCCTGCAGTAGCGCCGTGAGAAAAAAAGCCAAGAAGGCCGAGGGAGGTTTTTGGCGAATCAATTGTTTCCCGGTGGTCTAAAAGTCAGTGCTAGTGCAGCTGTGAGAAAATGGCCGCATTAGTTGGGGGGTGGTGCGTATACTGTCGATTACAACAGTCGCGATATCGGCCTAATTACCAAACGGCCACCCTCGCGAGACGAGACGAGACGAGAAGAGACGCGAGGCTTCAATTTTGCGGGTGTCGATTGAACGTATTTCCTAGACTTGCCAACGTCTTAACGTGCGGGAAACGTGGGTCTGATAAGGAGTAAATGTGAGACAGATTCTAATATCTAGCTGAGCTGATAGAGGTCAGTTCTACCCAGGGCGTCATGGATTGCGTGTGTGTGTGTGTTTTGGGGGAGGGGGGGGGGTAGGGTGAATGGGAGGGCGGTGTGGGTCAAGGGGTGGGGATGGTGGGGGGTGTTAGGGGGGTGATGAAGGGGTCCCGGGGGAAGCCGCTGTTCGCGATTAGAAACCAGAAACAATTTATTACTTGTGAGTGGCAATTTGCCTGTTATAAAGTTCAGAAGCTCATCACAGGGGGAAGGGAACTCGGCTCGGGAAGGGATGCAGATGTCTGCATGCTGCGGGGGCACGACAGAGAAACCGAAGCATCTCGTGGGGTGGAAAGATGGGAGTGGGGGGCGCAGGGGGGCGGAGGGGGCGGGGGTTGTAGCGTAGGGAGAGGCGGGGGCAGGCGGGCAGGGGGGGGGGCAGGGTGGTAGGAGTGCCAGGGGACTGGAGGGCAAGGGAACCAACAAAAGGTGCAACGGGAGAGACGTACAGAGGAAAGAGGATGCGTCTACACTTTTTCTGGGTGGGTAGCTGACGAGGAGGGTGGTGTGCCCGGTAGAGGCTGGGGGAGACGGCGGGGGGTGATCCAGGTCGGGTGGGAGTGGTGGATAGACGCGCGGGGGGAGGGGGGAGCGGGGGGTGAAGGGGGGTGCTCTCGGGCGTGTGGGTGGTGTGGGTGTGAAGGGGGTGGGTGTGGTGAGGCCTGTCTGGGGGCGGTGAAGGGAGGTGGGGGGGGGGGGTGCTCCGGGCGGTGTGGGTGGTGTGGGTGTGGTGGGTGGGGGCTGTCCGGGGGTACCCATCAATAACCTGGGCCTGGGGATAGGCCGTTATTACGTGTTGACAGACACCGGCCGCCGCGGGGCCCCCGCCTCAGACAGGCAGGTGCCCGACGCGTGATAAGATCCAGCTCAACTTACCAGTCATCCGGATCGCAGTCCCGGAAGCCTTTGGCGAAGGGATTGCTAGCTATCTTCAGCTGAGTTATCTGCAAACGAAACAGATAATTGGATTCATAATGATCGCACTTTCATCCCCTCTTGGGAGGCGAGGGGCCTGTCGGAGTTTGATTGGAGCGTCGGCCGCTAATTGGCAACACCTTGGTGTCCTGAGAGCCCCCTCCACCCCCCTGCCCCCATCCCCTGCCTCACCTTACCTGTACCCCCGGCCGCCGCCCTCCTAGACCAGCACCCCAGCGGCATACCCCGCACCCCGCAGACGCCCGCAACAATTTGCCGTCAATGTCCCGCGGGAGACCTGTCAATTCTTATCCCGCCGGTGAGCTCACTGATCCGTCTCCCGAGCAGTCCCGCCGCCGCACCCCCCCCCCTCCCTCCTGCCCCTTTCTCCCTCCTCCACCCTGTCTCATATATCTGCATTCCCCTCCTTCCTCCCCGTCTTCTCTCTCTCTCCCTCTCCACCTATTCCCGTATCTCCTCACGCTCGTTCTCTTTTCTACATCCTCAACACCCCCTCCCCCACCCCACCGTCCTTCCGCTTATAGTGGTTATCACCCCTCTCCTCGCCCCTCCCACTCCCATTACGACTGAAGGCTGCAACATTCCTGTGACGTCATCAAGAGGGCGGAAACGGATGCAACAAAACACATGGCGTCCGACCATCCAACCCACCACAGCCAGGCGATAATACAGCATTAACATAGTTACAATCGTCATGTTAAATCAATTATATATCAAGGTAAATAAATAGGCGTTTCGGCAGGGGTCATGGCAAATGAAATAACCAATATTGCTTACCCTGTGGTTCTGGTAGGCTGTGACTACATCACTGTTACTTACCCTGTGGTTCTGTGAGGTCACTGTTACTTACCCTGTGGTTCTGTGAGGTCACTGTTACTTACCCTGTGGTTCTGGTAGGCTGTGACTACATCACTGTTACTTACCCTGTGGTTCTGTGAGGTCACTGTTACTTACCCTGTGATTCTGGTAGGCTGTGACTACATCACTGTTACTTACCCTGTGGTACTGTGAGGTCACTGTTACTTACCCTGTGGTTCTGTGAGGTGACTGTTACTTACCCTGTGGTTCTGGTAGGCTGTGACTACATCACTGTTACATACCCTGTGGTTCTGGTAGGCTGTAACTACATCACTGTTACTTACCCTGTGGTTCTGGTAGGCTGTGACTACATCACTGTTGCTTACCCTGTGGTTCTGTGAGGTCACTGTTACTTACCCTGTGGTTCTGTGAGGTCACTGTTACTTACCCTGTGGTTCTGTGAGGTCACTGTTACTTACCCTGTGGTTCTGTGAGGTCACTGTTACTTACCCTGTGGTTCTGTGAGGACACTGTTACTTACCCTGTGGTTCTGTGAGGTCACTGTTACTTACCCTGTGGTTCTGGTAGGCTGTGACTGCCATAAACTTGGTCTCCGGGAAGATGAAGGTCTTGTAGTTTTCTGTGTGTGAGACATCCTCGCCTTTGGGACTGACGTAGACAACGTGGAAGCGAGGCTGGTATTTGTGCATCGAGTTCAGGATGATCTGTAAACAGCAGGAGGAGCACATATGTTGTAAAACAGGGAGCCAGAGCTGTGACGGAAAGCTGCTTTATCAATTAAAATTAATTCCGAAAATGATTTACAAAATTGATTACATTTTTTTCTGATTTTTATGTCACAGAGTTCTTTCTGGTTTACCATCATAATACACTCCACTGTTCCGTTCGAAACAGATATGTGTTTTTTTATTACCTAAGCTTTCAAGAATTCATAACAATAATTCCGTTGGATGTTGGTGCAATTAATTGTCAATCAATAACGTAGTTCTCATAGTAAGTATGCATTTTCCTTTACACTAATGGGGATATTAATTATCTGGCGATATCTGGATTGGCCACACGGTTAATGCAGAACGCGCTGAGGCGCAGCGCGCTAATTAATACGACACGCACAACGCCAATTAACCCCATAATGCGTACATTAAGGTACCCTCGTGCGCCATGAAATAACGTTATTAAAGCGCGCAAAACGTTATTGCATCTGGGCCCACCTCCCACCTCCCATCCGTTTTATAAGTAATAAACTAGCACGCCAAAGGGCTGATGAAAGAATAAATTCATTTTACTCACGTGGCCGTTGTCATCAAGCAGGTTATTAGTGAGCTTGAGTTTGTCGAAGGAGACTATTTGCTTCATCCACTGCGTGCCCTTGCCGGGGGAGTCTGGGTGGACGTGGATGCGGCCGGGCATCTGGGGGTCTGCCTTGCCGGCCACCACCCAGGAGGAGCTGTGAAAGCTGTAGCGGAAACGCTTGTCGTCGCATGGCACGAAGTCCATCATCAGCATGTAGTCCGACATGTGGTCCAGGCCGAACAGGCGGACCTGGAAGGTGGGGAACATCCGCCTGGGGGGGAAAGGGGGGCGGGAGAGAAAGAATTGGAATCATTTGAGCGGAGGGTAAAGACGCACGTGGCGCATAATCATTCGCAATAATTATGTTAATGAAATAATTAATTCAAAATATGGTGGTTGTTGCGGGGCCGGCGTCTTTCCTCCCGATATACACAAACCAAATAATCATGCTAACTTATAATAGGATACGAGTTTCGTTAGCCTGAAGTATTTTGTCAACATGTGTTAGGCGCCGTAACTATTTCCTACGCGCACATACACGCGAAATCAATAGATTATTGCACATCACATCGTTGTCTGAAACCGCGAGGGAATTGACAGTAATTTGAGTATCGAGCGAGCCCAATAACGATATATAATTATGTTAGTGACAAGAGCAATTTACACCCGGATCAACCCTCACATCAAGGATGCAATCACGCGAATGTATTATTTGCAATGTTGTTTTAATCTTAGCGGAATAACATAGAGACGCAGCTGCTCTCATGACTTAGGCATCGCTATGGGTCGATGGACATCAATATCTGCATAGTTAAAGCCACATTTATACATATATATATATGGAGAGAAAGGTTGTATATTCCAGCGCCAGGGAGACGCCATCGCCATATACGAGTCACAAGGGTCCCCATTATCGCTCAATTATCGCCATTAGCGCTCAATTATCGCTCAATCAAGTTGGATATGCATTGTGAGAATGCGTTCCTGTAGCTTCCACCAATGACCGATTTAGGGGATGAATTATAGTGTCCAGCAAGACAGCAAACCTCGCTGGCTCGTGACCAGGGGGTAAAGCCGCATGGTCCCCCTCCCCCGCAGGAATTGATTGTGTTAAATATTGCAGATTTAACCAAGATAGTTATTAATGGCTAAATAATCAATCGCATTCGTGTTGATATCGACAGATTCATCCCATGAATTTAGTTATCAGTAGATGTGGCAGCATATCGACGAGGACAAGTTTTACATGATAGCTTTAGTCATTGCGAAAGTTGTAATTATCTGATAACAAAAGCGCATCCCAAGAGCGTTCAGTGGAAAAGAACGCTTTGTGAAGCAACTCAAAAACTCGTATTGAGTTGTGCTTTTCTCTGGTGGGCGCTATTTTAGTCCTGTAAGAAAGTCTTACTGGCTTGCCAGTGAAGATAACGAAGAGGATATCTGTCAAAGCCACCAGCTGAGCTGACTTGAGTGGTTGTGACATATTGTGTATGGTGTAGATAGGATCGAAAGCGCATACCAGATTTAAGATTCAATACATACACGACTATTCATCAACAAATGAAGCACGGGACGGAGGTCAAGCGAACGGTTGGTGTTAGTAGGGGCGGGGGGGGGGGGGGTAAAGTATGATACATGTTTAAACATACAATCTGTTATGCTTTAAACTATCAGTGCGGGAAGCGTCTTGCCGGAACCGGAAGTACGTGGGGAGGGGTTGGGGGCAGTAAAGTGGCGGAGGGCTCAGGAGGTAGGATTCGGCGGAAAATGGAAGTCGTTGGAGAGAATGAGGAGGTGATGGGTCGTGAGTGAGGTGGGGGTGGAGGGCGACATGAGGTTTGGGGTTGGAGCTGGCAGGCGGTGGAGGGAGGGACGGACAGGGCGTAGAACGGGATGCATAAGGAGATGAGCCTGTGGTGGAGGAGCGTCTGGGATAGCACGTGGGCTCTCTTATCACAAGTGCGTCCAAAGGTGTAAAGTAGGTCCTCTTCCACGGGCCACCACCCCCCTACCCCCCTCCCACTCCCCTTCTTACCCCGTTACATGTGTACCTTCCCTACCACGCGCTTAACCGCTGACCCACTCCCTGTATCTGCACCCGTGTAAACTCCCCACCCAAGCCAAAGCCACTCAACCACCCCACCCAAAATGCCCCACCACCCAGCCACGCAACATCACCCGAAAACACACCACACCCCCCCCCCCTCTCCACCCAAAGCACACCACAAGGCTACCACACCACAACACCAGGGGGCAGCACCGCTATCGCACCTCCCTGACACTTCGCCATAAATAGCGAGCGGGTCAACGTCATTACACCGGGTCAGACCCCCCCCCACCGCCCCCCACCTCTCCCCCACCGGTCCCCCTTACCCACACCCCACTGGCTCGCTCACGGACGGGACGGTGGTGGCCAGCCCGCAGTCAGTGAGTCTTATGTTCAAAACCGCCACCGCCACCGCCACTTTTGATTTTACTCCCTTTTTATCAGCTCCCATCGGCTCAATTTTACCCCCCCCAATCGCCGAAACAGACAAGTTTTTATTGGCCACAGCCCTGCCCCCTATCGGGAGATCAAACACAACAAAGGGACGCCGTTTAGGAGAGTGCGCGAGTAATGCTGCCTCACACGCTGGGCGCTGATAGCTCGCTACCTAAAGGCTTCCAGAAGAGAAACCAGTCTATTAAGGCTTTTTATTTCTTGTGTTTAAAAGCCGACGGCATGCGCGACCCTGCCAGTTTATTGTTCACTTAACGTTGGGTACGACCTTCACAAGTAACCTTCACAAATGGATGTCCCGAGAGCGGTCATCAAAATGTTCGGTTCCACATCGATTTACTGTGTCTACAACACTCGCAGGCTTCACCGCGGCATTCCGTGTTATAGTTTAGCTTAAACGCCTGTCGTATTTCGCATTATAGTTCACCGAGACTTCGGCGACAGCCACAGAAAGTAACAAAAACACATTTGCTAATTGGTCTTTACCTGCCGTCCCGATGATACACAGTGACCAGACGTGGAAGCCGACAGGCTTAAAGGAGACTTCAACCGGCGTTACAGTTCAATTTTTAACTGGTAACTGCTTAACAAACCCAGGCTTACCCAACAAACACAGCAACTATCATGCATAATGGCATGCAATCAATTCCAATTGCATATTATTATTTTTTGATTCGTTGTAATATGATTTACCTTGTATCATAATCTGATTTACCTTGTATCATAATCTGATTTACCTTGTATCATAATCTGATTTACCTTGTATCGTAATCTGATTACCTTGTATCATAATCTGATCTACATACCTAAGCTACTACTAAGTCCACCCAACACACATAAAATGAAATGTTATGCATATAAAGTTTAAAACTGGCCAAGACACCTCCGGGATTGGATGAAACATGCCCAAATGCAAACGGCTAAATGCGGAGCTATAAATAATCTCAGTATATTTGTAGGATGAAAGTGTCATTTAATTTATATTTATATGTCTGTTTATTTAGTTTACTCATTAGTTTCTTATCATCCGGAGCTCATTAGTAAGCTGATAAATAACTTTTAGTCCGTGTTACCTTTGGATGACAAAGAACACTTTGACAACTACATCCCATCCTGTGCTGTTAACATAAGGAAAATCCATTAAAAGTTGTCCCTCTCTGGGTATGTTATGTTCTTTGACCCACACATAATAAGGCCTGGGTCTCCAGCCTCCCGCTCCTCACTCTCCAACCCCGACCCCGCTCCCTGCCACCCCCGTCGTGTACGCCTCCCCCCCCCTCCCCATGCTGCCACCACTCGAGCGAGGCACCCCCCCCCCCTGCTGCCACCCACTCGAGCGAGGCACACTCTCCCAGACCGCGACAGCCGATCCCCCTCTTATCGCTCGTAAGTAGCCCGAAAGGGTGTTCGTATTTCACTTGATAGGTTTTCGGTGTCCCGTCACCCTTCATTCCCCCATTGCGCCCCCCCCACCCCACCCCACCCCCAGCTGCCCTCTCTCCCCCCCCCCCCACCTCCCAACGTCCCCTCCTACTCCACCCTTCTCTCCATTTCTCTCTCCCTCTTGTCCAATCACAACCCAACCCACTCTTCCAGCATTCACGCTGCCACTTCTCCAACCCCGCCCCTCGCCTGTCCAGCTGCATTCCCCCTCCCCCTTCCCCTCCCCCCATCCCGCGATGAGAAAGAGAGAAACTGTCGGCCCCCTCCCCCCTCCCTGGTTGGTTTCCCGTGATGGGGAAGCAGAAACAAACTGTCGGCCCCCTCCCCTCCCCTCCTCCTCCCTCCCTGGTTGGTTTCCCGTGATGGGGAAGCAGAAACAAACTGTCGGCCCCCTCCCCTCCCCTCCTCCTCCCTCCCTGGTTGGTTTCCCGTGATGGGGAAGCAGAAACAAACTGTCGGCCCCCTCCCCTCCCCTCCTCCTCCCTCCCTGGTTGGTTTCCCGTGATGGGGAAGCAGAAACAAACTGTCGGCCCCCTGATGTCAGTTTCAGGCTGGCCGCGCATCTCTCAGTCGAGAGTAAACAATGCTCCCTTTTATCCCACCATGTCTCCTCCACTCGCACAACTTTCTCCAGACAGTCTCTGAAGTTAATCCGTACTTTCCTCATATCCTGGAACTGGAACTTCAGGCAAAAAAAACCCGAGTTCGCAATGTTCCCATGCGTACGGCACTCTGCGTGCAGTCATATAGATCAGCATCCCCAAGTTAAGTGCATAACAACGTTTGCAATAAATAACTTTCAGTCATATACATATATCACCTATTTGTATATTGGCACAGGGTGCACCTCCTACGTGAAGGTCTACATTGCCGAAGTAGGGGAAAATATATCGGATTTTTTTTCGTGATAAACCGTCCAAAAATATAGCTCATAGCTGTTTAGTCCACAGTAAGCAGATCCCGATGACAACCTATTCCGGACTACAGACCATGCTGCATATCTGGAACTAAAATTTTAATCATTGAATTAATGTGCCTAGATACCGACATCTCCAGAATGCACGCGATAATGTCAAGGTAAGCGGCGAAGACTATTATATTTTACAGCTAGAAATACAATACTTAAAAAGAGCTCACGAGTAGCGTTAATGGACTTCCAGACTTCGGACGTCGAGGAAGTTAATGGGCTTGAACAGGTTTTCAACATTTAGTGTCAGTCGTTGATTGAGGTTATAAAAAATACTACAGTGTATCCCTGACGAATCTAATCTTTATTGAGCGCGCGTATACGGCAGATAACGGCACTAGAACTCCTATTACGAGGCACATATGTGGAAGCGATGACAGAAATCGAGCTCTTGCATCACATGAGAGATAATGGACTCCGCCGTGGGATAACAGAAACGGAAATAAAGAAACGTCATTGCCCCGAATAATACTTCAGAATTACCGAATCCATTTAGTGATTTTTTGTTCCTCTTTGGTGTAGCAGCAAATAAGTGTTCGCCGGGAAAGGACTTTATAACAATACGTATTGCTGGCTGGTATGGGATGTCAGGAAAAGTAGATTCGACATGTGTTACTGGCCAGCGATAACCAACAGAAATGAGACGTGGTGTGTGGTATTAATGTCTGTACTACATAAAGGTTGGATAATCCAGGCTTTATAAGATGCATTAGGCCGTTCAATGCGGACGCTGATCCATTCAGCGTGATAACCTGCCTTGGTGAGTGTCAGCAGCCTATTGCGCAATCCCTTCGCAGCCTAAAATATCATGGGCGATAATTGCGGAATAATAACTAAATTGGAAAGCGAAACAAGTTGTGCCATAAAACGTCACATGTGACATTTCTGTTGGTGGGCATTCTCATGGGTTATTTACCATAGTCAACAGTTAATTTTGCAACGACAAAAGCACCGTTGATCTGCCTTTAATCCTTGCCCTTGTGACAGTAAAACGGGCCGGGTGACATCTCAGCCGCCTGGACTTGTGAAGGGTTAATATTAGAATTTCCTAATTATTAATCCTGTTGAAACGTTCACGAGAGGATGACCGCTCCGTGGCAGTTTCCCTACAGCTCGTGTATTATAATGCGAGTTTTATATTATATTCCATGTTATATTATATTATGAAATTGTGCATTATCAGCATAAATTGAATAGATTTTCTGAAATAATTGAAAACCGTGAGACGATTAATATAATATTAGTTATAAGCTATTTTACGGCTGTTATTCTATAGCCGGCCCCGGCAGCCTGTTTCCGTACAAGTAGCCAGGCCCTTATTGCCGACGTCATTAAAGTACGGTTCTCGCATAAACAGAGGACTGCTAATTACTTTTAGCACCATACCAGACACGTTTATGTTCTCCACGCGACACGCGTTCTGCTGGTGCAGCCAGCCAATAACGTGTCCCTCCGTAACTCGCCAAACGGTGAAGGCAATATAAAGTTCAATATTACCACGCTTCTCAAGCTTAGACCTGGCTTTTAAATTTAACCTACAGACATTATACATAGCGTAGCATTTACCAAGGGAGATAAACTGTTGAAGCTTGCCGGGTGACACTGCGCGGTTACCATAATAATAAACCTCCGCATTTAATTCTGTGCATCGCCATTACTAACTAAACAAAATCAACTAAATGTGTGCCGAAATACAGAGCGTAGTCAAATGTGGATCATACAGAAATTTACGCTGAAATAATCCATTAAACAGCAGCTGATTTCAAATCCGGAATTTTAAAACGCGGGTTTTGAAGACGATATTTGCGTATGAACGATGGTTGTGAAACCGACATATTTAAACGCAGGTTGAGAAGCCGAGATAGTTACGCGCGGGTTTTTCCCGACATCACTGCCAATGCAGGCCACTTGCTATATAATAAAAAAAATGTCCCACAATGCAGTGCATTAAATAATATCAGCCAGTTAGCGCCCGTCGGCCTATAGGCCGCAGAGAATCAACCCAAACGTCACGCCAGTCCAAAGATTGCGAATGTCCGATATATGACACACTGAAACAGTAATATAGAGCGAAGCATTGCTGTCTGCAAGTTTGGTTACAGAAATCAAATAATCGAGACAACAAAAAATACTAAATTATCAAAAAAACTACGAAGAATTTGTGAACAATTTTTGATGTAGCCTTGTAATCGCTAACACACACTTCCCGTACATTATTAAATGCGAATTCACATAAGATCTTTATATCAAAATTTAATTTCAGACTAGTATAAAAAATTATTTGAGTGGTTTGCTATTAGTTATGTTAATTATTAATTAACTATTAACAAGTTGAAGGAATTTACATCATTTTAAAATTTGCTATTTTTAAGTGATCCCATTGAAATTATCAATTATTTTGAACTCGTTCGCTAAACAGACGAAATATTAAACTTGTCAACTAAGCCTTTAATTATAGATTATACATAAATTATCATAAATCATAAGGATGGCATGGGCGAGATCTCGTTATGAAATATCGCGAAGATACATCGTATAGCGGCAAGTCGCTAACCCTCGTTAAATAAATGATGTTTGTAATTTTGTGTAAAAGTCACTACACACGTGGACGGGCGTCTTCCCTGCGAGACAGGAATGTTGGATTGGTAATGTTCTATGTATTGTGAAGCTCTCCAGGGCGGTTTGGAATGTTTCAGCATAATGAAACGCGAAACAACCCTACATTTGCGCATATGACTGGTCACTATTACCCTCTTCAAATTAAGCAAATTACCTGATGAAATGTTTATTTTATTGAACTGAACTAAATCCGGGCCGAGTAAGTAAATATTGTCTATTTATCCGTTATTCTACCCCGTGGCGGAGATATAACTTGCGGTGGTCGGACAGTCGCAGTCTCTCAGGGCGCACACTCCCCGGGCTGACTGCTGGTACAGGCGGCTTCGGCGGCGGGGGACGGAGCCTCCCCCTATAGCGTATACACCCGTGTTGTGTGGTATTAAGGATCCCATGCCGGGGTTTATAAACAACACTTCCCGTTAAGTAAACCGAGTAACCGCTGCAACGGGTGCAACGCGCGGCCGGACGCCATCGACCGAACACCAGGCGGCGCGCGGTTCACAGGGGCGCCGATAGGGGGCGTCCTGCCGCCACTTGGCGACCCCCGGTCACACTTATACCGGGCGTGTGTCACACCCACCGCGGCGGCCGGCGGGGTGGGTAGCACATACAGGAGGGGTGCGTGGAGGGGTGCGTGGAGGGGTGGGGGTCCGGTGGTAGGGTGGGGGGTTGGGGATGCTAGCGTGGTCTTTGGAGGGGTAGGGAGGTAGGAACGGTAGAGTGGGGGTGATATAATGATGATGAAAAGTGAAATTTCTGCACTACATATTGTAATTAATTTATGTGCTACATATTGTACTTAATTTCTGCACTACATATTGTAATTAATTTCTGCACTACATATTTTAATTAATTTCTGCATTACATGATAATTATTTTCTGCACTACATATGATCATTAATTTCTGCACTACATATGATCATTAATTTCTACACTACATATGATAATTAACTTCTGCACTACATATGATAATTATTTTCTGCACTACATATGATAATTAATTTCTGCACTACATATTGCAATTCACTTCTGTAGTTCATAAACCTACATCGACTTCAGAGCTTGAAGCTACGGCACAAGGCTTTAAATATTAAATTTATATCAAGTTCACACTTTGTCGAAATGAAACTTTTCTGTTAAACACATCGTTCTGATTCCTCAGCTTTCATAACACACGTATCTCTTCAAGGACCGAATTTATAATATTTATATACACTCATCATCAACAACAGTTGAAATATAAAGGTGTGAACCGTCTGGGACCGCCCCAGGATGCCCCCCCCCCCATCTCACACACACATCACATAACATAATTCAAACAATGACTACATCCGAGGAAGTATATAGATGTCGATGGCTTCTTGCCTAGTTCAATGTGCAAGAACATATTTCCCAGTTGAATCGACTACTGCCTTTTATCCGGCCGCCATGTAGGGAGTTCAACCATGTATGTTGATAAGGCAGTACACACCGTCATTTTTATCTGGAATGTTCTGAACATAGCTGGTCGCTTGCTGCCTCAATATACCGAACAGCGCAGGAGGCATATAGTACTGCCACCTAGTGAGCCTTTTCGTGGTTAGCTGATGAATTGTGCTGCCGTCTAGCGGGCCATTTGGTTATAATGTTGTAACGGTGCGACGACGTGATACCGCCCGGTACAGACCAGAGGATGGCCATAGTACTAGTCAGAGTCTGTGGAAGCCAGGGGGGGGAGAGGGGGGGAGCAGAGGGTACATGGCACTCGCTGCCTTCGACTCACTCCGTTAGGGCTCTATTATATCTTTTGTCACGGACTTCCTCAATGCATTTTCACACTCGCTCGCCAGGGCGGCGCTGCCGCAGATTGATGGGAAAAATATGTCGCGCATGTGTACAAATTAGTGCCGGGGACCCAACCTACGCCTAATAATACACCGTATCAGGGGATAAAAAGTGTATTAAATACGCGGATCTTGTTAGGTTTATGTTTAATTCTTGAAAATCATAAATTACACCTGATTTAACCATATTTTAAGAATCTTGAATATCCGACAGCAGCGGTAAAAGCGGAACTTGCGTAGCCCCACCGTGCGGGGAGCTTGGCTGCATCCAGCGCGGAGTCATCCAGGTAACTCGAGGACTCACCCCGCCAGAGTCATAGGGAGGGGAGAGGGTGGGTGAGGAAATAGAGAGACAGTGACCGCCCCGCCCATGCACCTGGCTTACCATCCATCATGATGCCCCACGCGGAGACCAATAAAATACGAATTTGTCATGGCGAAGTATCCATGTAGCTGATTAAACAGACCCCCCGCAGTGACTGGGACGTCATATCATGCCGGTAAGGGGCGGTGGACGCGGGGGGGGGGGGGGGGGGTATGGATTGTAGCAGAATGAATCGATGTTTTAGGGCGCAATTTTGTACACAATGGCTTATGGAACATACTTTTGCTGTTCCATGTCACAATCACAACCGTCGGATATCAATAAATGCAATGAGCGGTCACAGTGTGGGGCGTTCACAGTGTGGGGCGGTCACAGTGTGTGGCGGTCACAGTGTGGGGTGGACACAGTGTGGGGCAGTGTGGGGCGGTCACAGTGTGGGGCGGTCACAACGTGGGGCGGTCACAGTGTGGGGCGGTCACAGTGTGGGGCGGTCAGTGTGGGGCGGTCACAGTGTATGGTGGTCACAGTGTGGGGCGGTCACAGTGTGTGGCGGTCACAGTGTGGGGCGGTCACAGCGTAGGGCGGTCATAGTGTGGGGCGGTCACAGTGTGGGGCGGTCACAGTGTGGGGCGGTCACAGTGTGGGGCGGTCACAGCGTGGGGCGGTCGGAGTTTGGGGCGGTCACAGTGTGGGGCGGTCATAGTGTGGGGCGGTCACAGTGTGGGGCGGTCACAGTGTGTGGCGGTCACAGTGTGGGGCGGTCACAGTGTGTGGCGGTCACAGTGTGGGGCGGTCACAGCGTGGGGCGGTCACAGTGTGTGGCGGTCACAGTGTGGGGCGGTCATAGTGTGGGGCGGTCATAGTGTGGGGCGGTCACAGTGTGGGGCGGTCACAGCGTGGGGCGGCCACAGCGTAGGGTGGTCACAGTGTGGGGCGGTCACAGTGTGGGGCGGTCACAGTGTGGGGCGGTCACAGTGTGGGGCAGTCACAGTGTGGGGCAGTGTGGGGCGGTCACAGTGTGGGGCGGTCACAGTGTGGGGCGGTCACAGCGGGGGTCGGTCACAGTGTGGGGCGGTCACAGTGTAGGGCGGTCACAATGTGGGGTGGTCACAGTGTGGGGCGGTCATAGTGTGGGGCGGTCATAGTGTGGGGCGGTCACAGTGTGGGGCGGTCACAGCGTGGGGCGGCCACAGCGTAGGGTGGTCACAGTGTGGGGCGGTCACAGTGTGGGGCGGTCACAGTGTGGGCGGTCACAGTGTGGGGCGGTCACAGTGTAGGGCGGTCACAATGTGGGGTGGTCACAGTGGGGGGCGGTCACAGTGTGGGGCGGTCACAGTGTGGGGCGGTCACAGTGTGAGGCGGTCAGTGTGGGGCTGTCACAGTGTGGGGCTGTCACAGTGTAGGGCGGTCACAATGTGGGGCGGTCACAGTGTGGGGCGGACACTGTGGGGCGGTCACAGCGGGGGTCGGTCACAGTGTGGGGCGGTCACAGTGTGGGTCGGTCACGGTGTAGGGCGGTCAAAGTGTGGGGCTGTCACAGTGTGGGGCGGACACTGTGGGGCGGTCACAGCGTGGGTCGGTCACAGTGTGGGGCGGTCACAGTGTGGGGCAGTGTGGGGCGGTCACAGTGTGGGGCGGTCACAGTGTGGGGCGGTCACAGTGTGGGGCGGTCACAGTGTGGGGCAGTCACAGTGTGGGGCGGTCACAGTGTGGGGCAGTCACAGTGTGGGGCGGTCACAGTGTGGGGCGGTCACAGTGTGGGGCGGTCACAGTGTGGGGCAGTCACAGTGTGGAGCGGTCACAGTGTGGGGCGGTCACAGTGTGGGGCGGTCACAGTGTGGGGCGGTTACAGTGTGGGGCGGTCACAGTGTGGGGCGGTCACAGTGTGGGGCAGTCACAGTGTGGGGCAGTGTGGGGCGGTCACAGTGTGGGGCGGTCACAGTTTGGGGCGGTCACAGTGTGGGGCAGTCACAGTGTGGGGCGGTCACAGTGTGGGGCGGTCACAGTGTGGGGCGGTCACAGTGTGGGGCAGTCACAGTGTGGGGCAGTGTGGGGCGGTCACAGTGTGGGGCGGTCACAGTGTGGGGCGGTCACAGCGGGGGTCGGTCACAGTGTGGGGCAGTCAAAGTGTGGGGCGGTCACAGTGTGGGGCGGTCACAGTGTGGGGCGGTCACGGTGTAGGGCTGTCACAGTGTGGGGCGGTCACAGTGTGGGGCGGACACTGTGGGGCGGTCACAGCGTGGGTCGGTCACAGTGTGGGGCGGTCACAGTGTGGGGCGGTCACAGCGTGGGGCGGTCACAGTGTGGGTCGGTCACAGTGTGGGGCGGTCACAGTGTGGGGCAGTCACAGTGTGGGGCAGTGTGGGGCGGTCACAGTGTGGGGCGGTCACAGTGTGGGGCGGTCACAGCGGGGGTCGGTCACAGTGTGGGGCGGTCACAGTGTGGGGCGGTCAAAGTGTGGGGCGGTCACAGTGTGGGGCGGTCACAGTGTGGGGCGGTCACGGTGTAGGGCGGTCACAGTGTGGGGCGGTCACAGTGTGGGGCGGACACTGTGGGGCGGTCACAGCGTGGGTCGGTCACAGTGTGGGGCGGTCACAGTGTGGGGCGGTCACAGCGTGGGGCGGTCACAGTGTGGGTCGGTCACAGTGTGGGGCGGTCACAGTGTGGGGCGGTCACAGCGGGGGTCGGTCACAGTGTGGGGCGGTCACAGTGTGGGGCGGTCACGGTGTAGGGCGGTCACAGTGTGGGGCGGTCACAGTGTGGGGCGGACACTGTGGGGCGGTCACAGCGTGGGTCGGTCACAGTGTGGGGCGGTCACAGTGTGGGGCAGTGTGGGGCGGTCACAGTGTGGGGCGGTCACAGTGTGGGGCGGTGGGGCGGTCACAGTTCCAGGCCGTGATTCAGGGTAACCCGGTGCGCCCGTGACCGGGGGGCTCCCTGACGCAGTATGTACGGTATTATCGGGTGATTACAGCACTAAGCAGCCGTGACGGGCTCCCAGCGGGCAAGGCGTCTGACAGCAGGAATGCTAACTGCTGCAAAGTTATGACAACAACGTCCACAACCCACCCACCCACCGCATTGCCAGCGTCGGCAGGTTACGGTGCTCGGCAGGGGGTGGGAGGAGCGGGGGGGGGGGGGGGAGCTAGAGCATACACGCAAGCGGTGGGGGCAGCCAGGTAGACAGGTGAATTGGGATGTGCACCTGTTGGGACATTCCCCAAGTAAGACACCCACCCGACCGTCAAACCGGAAACTTATCGCAATTTCTCGGCAAGTTTCTCTCGTACGAGACGAGATTTTGACAGATCGGGGTCAAATTCGTCATGCGAAAAAGCGGCAAGCGACTTCAAAGTGAGAGCCTAGCCTGATAAATACCCGTGTCGGCACCTTAGATTTGCTTATTATCGCCCAGACAAGAGGGGCGAAATTCTCGTAGATTGAATGTCGGCTGCCGACGCTGATCGGCAAAGCTGCTGCGATCTCAGTTCGTGAGTAACAAAAATGAATGACAAGCCGTATGTACCGCCCTGTCTTATGCAGCTATTCAGTCAATATCGAAACTTTGGATAAATCTCTTTGTCTTATCCTTTATCACCCCCACCCCGCCTGGGCCCGATAACATGTGTGATCATCCATGAGGCTTCCACGCCTTAACGATCCCTAAGTGCTTCAACACAATATGTAATTCCTATCTTCTGGTTAAGGACCTAGGCTACACACGCGATGTAATAAATTTGAAAATTGATTGGTCTGTTATTACCTTAAGGCTGTAATGTTGTGTCCTTTGTGTGTATGATGCCGTGCACTTGTTAGACAATACGATGGCAAAGAATTGTAAAATAGAATAGAACACAGTATCTGACGGTAATTCTATACGAAATAAATCATATTTAAAAACGCGAAATACGTTGGAAAAGCTAAAATTTTGAAGAAAGCCACTCTCCCATACGAGATTAGAAGACGACAAAAAAGTGGATTAACAACATGGAGCGTTATTTATTGCATACAATTCGTCTTCGTATACACTTGGCTCTAAATACGTCATTTCCATTCCAAACAGTTTCACAAGTTCTCATGGAAATTATTGCTGTATAAGTAAACCATAGTCTTGTACAAACAGTCCGGAGCTGTAGTTCCAACAAGTGCAAATAGAATCCCCGACAGATGTTGCATGGCAACATTAACTATTTTATAGAGGAGAGGATTTTTTCTAAGATCACCGCTTTATTGTTCGCGGCGGGGTTCTTGGCTGCCGGAAAACAACAAAAGTGGCGCGGAGTCAGACCAATGGGTATCTGTTGGCGTGTCTGCTCGGCACAAGCGCCAGGTATCGGTGTTTAGATTGTCCTGATTGATGACCTCAGAGATGAACTTCAAAGCGATCTGGGTTTGTGCTATATGAACGCTGGGGTCCCGGGTGGAAGTGGGAGGTCGGGCAGGTAGGGAGTCAGGGGAAAGGAGGGGAGGCGAAGGTGGGTGGTATGGGGGCGGAGGTGGGTGGTATGGGGGCGGAGGTGGGGGGTGTGGGGGCGGAGGTTGGGGGTGTGAGGGCAGAGGTGGGGGGCGGAGGTGTGTTAAGCGTATCTCCTCCGGATCTATTCCAGACTGTCTACCTGGATCTGGGGAGGGTAGGGGGTAGTGAGGGGGGCTGGCTGGGGGGGAGATTTGGAGGGGGTGCATGTGGATACAGAGTAGAGGCGCTCGGCAGGAGCCAAGCCACGTTGTTATAGTAGTCAACAATATAATTGATCGATAGATTTTTTTTTGTGCATTTTTTTTTCATCCGCAGCACATGGAACTGCAAGAAATTTGTTTAATAAAATTACGACGCTATCAGGGGTAGGTAGAGTGACGGATGTCCACGTGACGGGTGGGGAGGGCGCGAGGTGGGGTGGGGTTAGGTAGGGTGGGGTGAGGGTAAGGGGGCTGGGGTGGGGTGGATAGGGTGCGGGGCGGTGGGGGTTGGATGGGGTACCACGGGCACGATGGGCCTGGCAGAGTGAGGCGAGGGGTGCCGTGGGGGTTGGGCCGGGCCCCAGAGGCATGGCAGGGTGAGGCGGGGGGTGCCGTGGGGGTTGGGCGGGGCCCCAGAGGCCTGGCAGAGTGAGGCGGGGGGTGCCGTGGGGGTTGGGCGGGGCCCCAGGACCTGGCAGGGTGAGGCGGGGGGTGCAGTGGGGGCTGGGCGGGGCCCCAGGGCCCGGCAGGGTGGCTGGGCTCCATCCCCCGGGAGGTCTACTGCCGTCTGTGCCTCATTTGGGTCTTGCCGGTCGGGGTCACTGGGGGCTGACCCATCATCACCTCGTGACTTCCAACAACACGAAGTTCAGATTGATGAGGGATCGCTACACGGGGATACAGGAGAGAGGGTGCATCATGGAGGCCGGGAGCGGGCGATAGGGGAAAGAGGTCGAGAGAGTGTGATTGGGGGCGGGGGGGTGGGGGGGGGAGAGGATGCAGCGGTAGAGCTATCGACGGTCCCGCAAAATGAGGCCCCCACAAATAAAGTTGTGTCTTCTCGCAATGTGTTTACGGTACTTCAGCCGGTGGCGCTTCTACCTACCTGACGGAGACTGCCACCCCACCCCCCCCCCCCTCCCCCGCCCCCGAAATCTCCACCCCGAGAATCCCACCCGGAGATCGCTACCCCGGAGACCCCCACATCGCGACCCCACCACTAGACCCCCACACCGGGGCCCCCAACCCGTGACCTCTATCACAAGGCCCTAACCCGGAGACCCCCACATCGCGACCCCACCCCTAGACCCTCACCCCGTGAGCCCCGCCCCGAGCCTCCCACCTCCAAACTCTCACTACTAGTTCCGATTAATAAATAGCTTTGTTTTGCTTGTAATTACCTGGGCCCCGGATTTATTATAGTTAAGTTACGTCATAGCTTCTAAGTCTCGTCATGGTGTTGTTCATAATCCGAAGCGGTTTCTTTAGTTATAGCTACAGATTTATTTCATGAAAAAAAACGGTGCAAAATGTATATATAAACCGTGTCTGTTCTATACCTGCAAATAGTTAGCAAATTATTTTAAAAAACATGAACCACCTTGTCAATTCAAAAAATAGTTTTAGATTTTTCAAATATTTGAATCAACATTTCAATTTATCAAATGTTTTATTTAGGGTAAATACGGTCTAATAGCACAAAGTTGGCTACAGACCATTGCAGTATCTTCTAATGTTAGCACGACTGCTTATCGTTAACATGAACAATTGAGGCAAACATGCTACACTAGCATTAGTTATCGTTTCTTACTGAACCCCTTCCAATGAAAATATTTTAGTTTAAATTATTGAATAATTCCCGAGAGAAATCCTATCCTATTTAAGTTATATATACATGTACTTTTAATCTGGTTAAATATATTCATATTCCTCACTTTGACTAGTGATGGCGGGGAGAGGCGGGATGGGTAGTAATTGCGACTGTCGATCAAATGGTGGGGAGAGGGTGGGGAGAGGGTGGTAAGCTTCATGTACTGGGTTGAAAACCGGGGTGGGGAGAGGGTGTTTTCTCCAAAACTGAGAGGCGACGTGTCAATGTACTCCCCCCCCCCCCCCCCTCTTCCTTGGCTCTATGACAAACCTGTTACATTCCTTCAGTCTTATACATATCTAGTTAGGGGGTAGGAGGTGGGGGACACACGGGGCTTTCGAAACATAGGGTAAGTTACAAGTGCATCCTCGTTTCCGTCCTCACCCGTTTACCCTCCCCGCCCCCTTCCGCCCCCACCCGTTTACCCTCCCTTCCCCTCCCCCACCAGTTCACTCTCCCTTCTTCCGCCCCCACCTGTTGCACCTTCCCTTCTTCCGCCCCACCCGTTGTACCCCCCACCCCCCTCCTTCAACCAATATTGTCGCTGCCCCAGGTTTAGGGTGTCCTATATTTATTTACGACGCGGTTCCTGTGGTATCTGTTGCGTGATAAAATTGTCTAAATCTGAACCCAGTTGGCAGTTGCCTACTCCCCTCATGCTCGTTTTGAAATATATACCCCTCCGGAGGATAATAATTCTCCTGACAAGCTTCATTAGTCTAAAATATTTACACAAGGCGCGAGACACTGTTATGACAAAACCTTGATACTCGCATCGCCGAGAGATGGGTGACGGGATATGGGATAGGTGAAGGAGATGGAGGGAGGGAGAGGTGGGGGAGGGGGCCAGGGGTAGGAGAAATCTTCTGGCTGTCAGTTTACCGTTATTATGATGTCGATTTAGCACGGGAGCCGCCCATAACATGACAGGCTCCTCGGTGCCCGGTCTCTCCCCCCAGGTCTGCGTGTGTCATGGCCACTTGCTCGTACCTGTTACTTGTGGCATTTATCGCCCAGGGCCGACACCCCGCCGGGCGGGAGGCTGGCACGGGTATGTCATGCCAGCCGAGCGCGTAATCCAAAGTGCCGCCTCCCAGAGGTGCGCCAGACTCAGCCAGTCATCAAACTACCCCCCCAGGTAATTAGTTTTTGAAGACCCCCACAGCCCCGGGGTGCGGCCAATCCGGCGCGAGGGGTGCTACCGCTACCGCCGCGCCCCCTCACCGGCCAACTGCATTTCGCACACCGCGCGGGGGAATACATTCCGTATCTGGTCAGGGCGACCAGATGGATTTAGCCATTCGGTGAATTCCCGACGCTCCACGGGCGGCGTATCGGAGGATGAGTATCTACTGTCCGTCCGTCACTCAACGCGGGAGGCGGCCACTGTTTGTTTATGGGCTCCTGCCAAGTAATTAACCGGATCTAATTGATAAAAGTGGAGATAGTAGGATTCCCTGTTGGGGCCGTCTGCCGGTCAATCTGTTTATGTAGTGCCCCCCCCAACCCCCCTTCTCACAGTCCCCAATGAGGGATGTATGGCACCCGGTTCTGTAGCGACTTGAGATAAGACAGGAAGTGTAAATAAAACAAGATGTGACTATATAGCTTTATAATGGCACGGCCGTATGTATACTTGTGATACTCCGAAATAAATATCATCTTTCTGGTTTTTATTCGACGCGGTTGCCCGTTTTAGAAATTAAGTTATCAATAAATATACATTTTGCAGGAAGCGTGCCAAGGGAAGATGAACGAGGTTAAAACAGCGTCCAAATCCCTCTCAAAACGGTTGTATCTATTACCTCTCTATGATATTCGCATTTGCAACCTCAATTTACAATAAAATTACAATGAATATGCCCCTGGAGTCCCGAAGTTGAGCGGGGGGGTGGGGGGGGGGCACCCAAGATTTAGTTCATGTGGGAAGGATGGGTGGGGGGGCTGGCTCACGTTGACAAACGTTGACAAGCTACTTGTATTTACAGTTAAAGCGGTGGGCGGCTGACTTTGTTCGATTTGATGTTACCTGTATAATAATTTGGCTCTCACGTACGTTCCATCCCCAGATTCCATCATGCGATCATCGCGCCAGTGCTGTGTAACCCGCACAGTTTACAGTCGGTAAAGTCTGGCTACGAGCAGCATAAAGACACAATGTTAAAGACGAGGGGAAAGGGACTCACCTGCCGGCCTTGGTCACTATCATTTCAGTTCCGAGCGAGTCGAACTCATCCCACAACGCCTTCATCTCGAGCTGAGCATTCACGTTCAGGAGTTTCGGATGGAGCGGCTTTTTCTCCTTCGGCGATCCCGCGTCCAGCACGCTGTCCAACGAATCCTTGCCCGGCGAGCTTGATTGTCCGCATTTGTCTTTACTTCCGTCACTAGATGGAGCCACTGAACCAGTACCGATGCCGTTGTGTTCAGATTCTGATGACGTCACACTTCGTCCATTCACTGCGGAACTACCGTAGTAACTTCTGTCGGAGCCCGCCGCAGAAATGCATGCTGAAAAAGAGAAACGGAAATTTAATTTAGATAAATAATCGCTATACTTTAAGGTTTATCTCAACGAGATTATATTGGGACCAAATAACGCTTGTGGTTAGTCACAAGCCAAATTGGAACGAACACTCGCTTTGCTTGTTAACGTTGTCTACCGGTTGTTCGAAATTATTTCGGTTTTTAATGGTCCAAGATTGGACGTTTTAAGCTGAATTGATGTACATGCTACAGTGACTATGGCAGCAGGATACATTTTCAAGTTTTCGGTCAACAAAAGTTCGATGAATAATGCCATTCCACACAAACAGTCACAGTCAGAAAAAAAAACTTTCTCCCTAAAAAACCTATCCACGACATGTCCCATGCAATATAAATCGCGAATGTGGTGGGCGCTGTGTGCAGGCCATAGACTACAATGGCGACCAGATACCCATGACGATGGAGGCATTGGGAGGGGCGGCGGTATGACGGGCGCACGGAAAAAACAAAGACAACGTGTCTCAGAAACAGCTGTCGGATATAAATCTTCCAATATCAATTCTCGGGGGGGAGAGGTTTCAAGAGAAGGCTTGGGAGGTGTGTGAGTGGGGTGCGGGTGGGGGGAGCGGGTGTAGCAAGAGATAGATGCCTGTTTGATGTAAGCGCGAGGGGTGACGGGGCGGGGGTGGCGGGCGTGGGGGTGGAGATAACCCCATGTATGCACGCACACAGATTCGACATCATGGCAGCTATTTCACAAATGCGTTTTAAAAATAACGAATTGATATGTTTAATAGAAATATATCTTTTCCCTGATAGGACTGTACCCATGACAGACAACCCAGAAAAACGCAGACATGAGACAGATCTCCTCCCGGGGCGACCGCAGTCACAGCTCACAAGGCAAAACTTCATCGACAGGGAATAAATCGTTCGAGTTTTGTTTACAACGTTTGGGTTAATTCAGTTTGATTTTATAACATGTTGGACATGCGACATCTCAGTGTGTGTGTGTGTGGGGGGGGGGGGGGGTGCAAGATGCAAGGGGGAGTGGTGCAAGGGGGGTTGAGCAGGGTTGTGGCGCAGATGGAATGGATACTTTGGGGTCTCCTCGATCTGTATATTTGTCTTCATCAAGGCGTAACGACAATATTTTGCCTGCTGGGAGTAGGGGAGGAGAAGGGGTGGGGGTGATGCGTCGAGGGCAACAAGTGCGCTGCTGCACGCGACAGTCCCCGGGGGGGCGGGGGGCGGAGTAGCCGAGGGGGTTGGGGGTGTCGTTACCCCCTGAGAAGGATGCCATCCGTCATCGCTGGGTGGAGGGTGGGGTGGTTTGTAGGTGGGGGATGGGTTGCTGGGGGGTGGGGGGGGGGCTGTCGTTATCGACCGCGCACTTCCGTCATCGCTGCCATAGCCACTGCAAACCCGGCACGCCACCTAGCGGGACGCGCAATAGGTGACTGACAGAGGAGATTGCTGCGCATCCCCCTGGCGGGGGAGACTGGTATGCGCGGCCGCTGCGAGTCCTCGTACATAACTCCCCGTGATCCGGACACGCGTCGTGACGCAATGGGGATCCGGACGACGGATCCCGAACAGTACCCCGCCCCCACCCCGGGTGGGCGGTGAGGGGGCGGGGGACGGGGGCGGAGGGTGGGAGGCGGAGGGTGGGGGGTGCAAGGCCAGGGCGCGGCCTGGTCAGCCCCCCCCCCCCCGAAACCCCCCTGCTCTAAGTCGTAATGTCACACTCTCTTCCTTCCTCCCCTGCCCCCTCCCACCCCACCCCTCCTACCCTTCCCTCCCCCCACCCACTACACCCACACGCACACCCGCAAGTGATCCACCTCAAGTATCCCATGTCCCGTCACTTTGCACCAACCACAGCGGCCCCTTACCCCCCCCCCCCCCTAGCCCCTTTACGCACCCCCCCGCCCCATCACCCCTCACCCCGCCCACCGACTTCGCCACTTCTCGCTCCCGAGGCCTCCTATGTGACAACGCGTGACCGCGCTTTCATCCTGGGCGCGTCCGGCCGACAGTTTACGGTAAATATTTATTGACACGTATAACTACAGCTCCGGCGCCCGACGCTGGCTCTTTTTTTCCCCTTTTTTTGTGACTCCTCGCGACACCCGGCCGCTCTGTGTGTGTTCCCCCCAGTGGGGGCGACAAGGGGCGACCCCTATAGGAGAGATCCGGCCAGGGGGGGAGCCTTAAAGCGAGGCACTGCGACATCAAAGTGATGCGGCGCGGTCCTCTATAAAAGTGAGAAGTGTTTACATTAGTCCGATACATCGGTAGCGGGTTACCGGGCTAATGTGCGCATGCGTAGTGTCCCTTGTCTGGCGCGACAGCGTCACCAACCCTGCTGCTGCAGCTATCTGCAGCTCAGTGTCAGTGATACAGGGATACAAATTGCAACCTGTGTTTACAATTGTCACTGCACACTGCACCTGTGTCTGCAAATGTCTGAATGAAGCTTGATCCATGTTTTGATAGCAAAACAATTATTGATTTTCCTTATGGCAAACGCGTTTCTCAAATCGTCAACTAAAATTGCTTTCTTTTACTTTGGGAATTCTCTGTTCTAGCCTTTGTGCGAATGAAATCTATAATGGGCCATGAAATCTTCGGAGATAATGCCCTGAGCTTGAATGAAACTTGCCCTAGATGCGCATGTTGATCTTCACTCTGCCGGCAGAGGGAGCTCGTTCAGCACACCACCTCTGCCCCACGTAACCGCCAGCCTCACGATTGACCTGGGGTCACGAATGGTTTTAGAGGGTTGTTTAGTTTGAATTTTGTCTTTTCGATGCACATTTTAAAAATGTAGACATTCCGCTGATCACAATACAAAGGTTAAACGAAAAAAAAATTCAAATTAACACGGGATAAAAGTTCAAAGCGCTTCACGCCTTTGACCTCGATCGAGCTCAAAAACGATAGTTCGAAAATAACATGGCTTCTAATGATTCAAAATCGAATAAATTCGCCCGGTACCATACCGGTAGCACAGTATGTGCTAAACAGTGGCGTAGTTGATGCCAAACTGCAACTAGATCTTCGATCAGATTATTTCAATTTTCGCCTATGAAGGATAATGCTGATGGTTAAATTTGACGTGGGGGTAGAGGGATCATAGCTCAACCGGTACGCCCTCTGGCGGGAGATCGGCTGTTCTGCAGCTCAGCTTGCTTGTGGAGTGCGCTTGGGAGAGGCCGCTCCTCTTAAACTTTAAAAAAATCCAGACGAGGGTTTAATTAATTTAACACTGTTATGTGTCTTAAAAAAAATTAAGATAAACACACATACGTCGGCACTTCTAAAACAAATGTTTCAGAGATATATGTGAGCTATTCTGATTGAGGTGAATCAATTCAGAACAGACACTTGTAGGGGTTATTGGGGATGGGGGTGGCACTCTATTATCTCTCCAAAAACCGTCTCTGTTGAACCATGACAGACAATGCGAAACCACAGGCCATAGGTTATTTATACACCTGTATATATACTAAAGCTTTTCTTTCACGCATTGTGGATTGATCTATTAGCAGTGTGGGCGACATTCAAATACTTTAAGGTGTCCTTCCAGTAAAAGGTCAGCCATAAACAGAGAACGCGCCTTCTTAGATTTTAATCCTAATCTTTGTTTCTTTCTATCTGTTGACACCTGTCCAGGAGTCTGACTGTATACCTTCCTGCGTCTGAACGCAGCCTAACACCCCCATCCTCCCCCCTCTCTCTCTCTCTCCTTCGACATACCCCCACTCCCCCGCACCCTCAAGAACCAACTCCCCCCCCTCTCCGCACCAACCAGTCCCTCGCCCCCCCCCCCCGCTCTCCCAACGCCACGCGCCTGGACGTCCCCCCCCCAACCCTCCCCACCCCCCCCCGCCACGCACCTACCCGTCGCCCGGCACCGGCCCTGGTACCAGCAACCTCCTTCCTGAGAAACACAGGGCCTAAATTATTTTACACAGATCCAGTATCGTCAATTAATTTTGCCAGAGATCCCGCTAGCACATCTGGATTAACTCCGACGCCAGCCAGAAGCAACGCGAGAGTGATACCAAGGAAAGTGGCAGCGCGAGACACCAGGATCAGGGGTCGGGAACCAGCCAGCGTGAGACACCAGGATCAGGGGTCGGGAACCAGCCAGCGTGAGACACCAGGATCAGGGGTCGGGAACCAGCTAGCATGAGACACCAGGATCAGGGGTCGGGAACCAGCCAGCGTGAGACACCAGGATCAGGGTTCGGGAACCAGCTAGCATGAGACACCAAGATCAGGGGTCGGGAACCAGCTAGCATGAGACACCAGGATCAGAGGTCGGGAACCAGCCAGCGTGAGACACCAAGATCAGGGGTCGGGAACCAGCTAGCATGAGACACAAGGATCAGGGGTCGGGAACCAGCTAGCATGAGACACCAGAATCCGGGGTCGGGAACCAGCCAGCGTGAGACACCAAGATCAGGGGGTCGGGAACCAGCTAGAATGAGACACCAGAATCAGGGGTCGGGAACCAGCTAGCGTGAGACACCAAGATCAGGGGGTCGGGAACCAGCCAGCGTGAGACACCAGGATCAGGGATCGGGAACCAGCCAGCGTGAGACACCAGGATCAGGGATCGGGAACCAGCCAGCGTGAGACACCAGGATCAGGGGTCGGGAACCAGCTAGCATGAGACACAAGGATCAGGGGTCGGGAACCAGCTAGCATGAGACACCAGAATCCGGGGTCGGGAACCAGCCAGCGTGAGACACCAAGATCAGGGGGTCGGGAACCAGCTAGAATGAGACACCAGAATCAGGGGTCGGGAACCAGCTAGCGTGAGACACCAAGATCAGGGGGTCGGGAACCAGCCAGCGTGAGACACCAGGATCAGGGATCGGGAACCAGCCAGCGTGAGACACCAGGATCAGGGATCGGGAACCAGCCAGCGTGAGACACCAGGATCAGGGGTCGGGAACCAGCTAGCATGAGACACCAGAATCAAGGGTCAGGAACCAGCTAGCATGAGACACCAGGATCAGGGGTCGGGAACCAGCTAGCATGAGATACCAGAATCAGGGGTCGGGAACCAGCTAGTATGAGACACCAAGATCAGGGGTCGGGAACCAGCTAGCATGAGACACCAGGATCAGGGGTCGGGAACCAGCCAGCGTGAGACACCAAGATCAGGGGTCGGGAACCAGCTAGCATGAGATACCAGAATCAGGGGTCGGGAACCAGCTAGCATGAGACACCAGAATCAGGGGTCGGGAACCAGCTAGCATGAGACACCAAGATCAGGGGTCGGGAACCAGCTAGCATGAGACACCAGAATCAGGGGTCGGGAACCAGCCAGCGTGAGACACCAAGATCAGGAGTCGGGAACCAGCTAGCGTGAGACACCAGGATCAGGGGTCGGGAACCAGCTAGCGTGAGACACCAAGATCAGGGGTCGGGAACCAGCTAGCGCGAGACACCAAGATCAGGGGTCGGGAACCAGCTAGAATAAGACACCAGGATCAGGAGTCGGGAACCAGCCAGCGTGAGACACCAAGATCAGGGGTCGGGAACCAGCTAGCGTGAGACACCAGGATCAGGGGTCGGGAACCAGCTAGCGTGAGACACCAGGATCAGGGGTCGGGAACCAGCTAGCATGAGACACCAGGAGCAGGGGTCGGGAACCAGCTAGCATGAGACACCAGAATCAGGGGTCGGGAACCAGCCAGCGTGAGTCACCAGGATCAGGGGTCGGGAACCAGCTAGTATGAGACACCAGGATCAGGGGTCGGGAACCAGCTAGCATGAGACACCAGAATCAGGGGTCGGGAACCAGCCAGCGTGAGACACCAAGACCAGGGGTCGGGAACCAGCTAGCGTGAGACACCAGGATCAGGGGTCGGGAACCAGCTAGCATGAGACACCAGAATCAGGGGTCCGGAACCAGCCAGCGTGAGACACCAGGATCAGGGGTCGGGAACCAGCTAGCATGAGACACCAGGATCAGGGGTCGGGAACCAGCTAGCATGAGACACCAGAATCCGGGATCGGGAACCAGCCAGCGTGAGACACCAAGACCAGGGGTCGGGAACCAGCTAGCGTGAGACACCAGGATCAGGGGTCGGGAACCAGCTAGCGTGAGACACCAGGATCAGGGGTCGGGAACCAGCTAGCGTGAGACACCATGATCAGGGGTCGGGAACCAGCTCGCGCGAGACACCAGGATCAGGGGTCGGGAACCAGCTAGCATGAGACACCAGGATCAGGGGTCGGGAACCAGCTCGCGCAAGACACCAGGATCAGGGGTCGGGAACCAGCTAGCGTGAGACACCAGGATCAGGGGTCGGGAACCAGCTAGCACGAGACACCAGAATCAGGGGTCGGGAACCAGCCAGCGTGAGACACCAAGATCAGGGGTCGGGAACCAGCTAGCGTGAGACACCAGGATCAGGGGTCGGGAACCAGCTAGCGTGAGACACCAGGATCAGGGGTCGGGAACCAGTTAGCGCGAGACACCAAGATCAGGGGTCGGGAACCAGCTAGAATGAGACACCAGGATCAGGGGTCGGGAACCAGCCAGCGTGAGACACCAAGATCAGGGGTCGGGAACCAGCTAGCGTGAGACACCAGGATCAGGGGTGGGGAACCAGGTAGCGTGAGACACCAGGATCAGGGGTCGGGAACCAGCTAGCACGAGACACCAGGATCAGGGGTCGGGAACCAGCTAGCATGAGACACCAAAATCAGGGGTCGGGAACCAGCAAGCGTGAGACACCAGGATCAGGGGTCGTGAACCAGCTAGCATGAGACACCAGGATCAGGGGTTGGGAACCAGCCAGCGTGAGACACCAAGATCAGGGGTCGGGAACCAGCTAGCGTGAGACACCAGGATCAGGGGTCGGGAACCAGCTAGTATGAGACACCAGGATCAGGGGTCGGGAACCAGCCAGCGTGAGACACCAGGATCAGGGGTCGGGAACCAGCTAGCATGAGACACCAGAATCATGGGTCGGGAACCAGCCAGCGTGAGACACCAAGATCAGGGGTCGGGAACCAGCTAGCGTGAGACACCAGGATCAGGGGTCGGGAACCAGCTAGCGTGAGACACCAGGATCAGGGGTCGGGAACCAGCTAGTATGAGACACCAGGATCAGGGGTCGGGAACCAGCTAGCATGAGACACCAGAATCAGGGGTCGGGAACCAGCCAGCGTGAGACACCAAGATCAAGGGACGGGAACCAGCTAGCGTGAGACACCAGGATCAGGGGTCGGGAACCAGCTCGCATGAGACACCAGGATCAGGGGTGGGGAACCAGCTAGCATGAGACACCAGGATCAAGGGTCGGGAACCAACCAGCGTGAGACACCAAGATCAGGGGTCGGGAACCAGCTCGCGCAAGACACCAGGATCAGGGGTGGGGAACCAGCTAGCATGAGACACCAGGATCAAGGTTCGGGAACCAGCCAGCGTGAGACACCAAGATCAGGGGTCGGGAACCAGCTCGCGCGAGACACCAGGATCAGGGGTCGGGAACCAGCTAGCATGAGACACCAGAATCAGGGGTCGGGAACCAGCCAGCGTGAGACACCAAGATCAAGGGACGGGAACCAGCTAGCGTGAGACACCATGATCAGGGGTCGGGAACCAGCTCGCGCGAGACACCAGGATCAGGGGTCGGGAACCAGCTAGCATGAGACACCAGGATCAGGGGTCGGGAACCAGCTCGCGCAAGACACCAGGATCAGGGGTCGGGAACCAGCTAGCGTGAGACACCAGGATCAGGGGTCGGGAACCAGCTAGCATGAGACACCAGGATCAGGGGTCGGGAACCAGCTCGCGCGAGACACCAGAATCAGGGGTCGGGAACCAGTTAGAGAGCACCACCATGAGATAATTGGGAACCAGATTGAGCAGGTCACCAAAGGAAGGGACAGGGAACCAGTTAGAGCGAAATAATGAAAGAAGGAGCTGGGAACCAGTTTGAGCGAGACAATGCAGACAATAACAGAAGGGACAGGGGACCAGTTACAGAAACCATTTCAGGGATACCAGCCCAAGGCGCAAGGTACCAATCTGAGAGAGCCGCAAACAGAGGAGGCAGCGAACACGCTAAATGAGGCATCTCACAGGGGTCCGAATCCTATCTGGACCCCCTATCTCAGGGTCCACCACAGGAAGGAGATGGTGCGATAGTCGTTGCGTCCGCCAAGTGCAGAAGCGATCTCTAATGGCATGACACCAACGGGGGCAAACTGCGCCAGATAATATAGGCATGCATAACGGTCTCCCTTTGCGGGAAACCCAATGGATTCAACAGATGAGGGAGGGAGAATGTTACTTCGATGAACTAGAGGGGCCACTAGTGTAGAAGGAGATCAGTGGGGTTTGGAGGTGAACATAGGAAGGTGGTGGTCGGAGGGGGAGGTTGAGGGAAGGGGCGAGGAGGGGGGGGGGGGGGGGCTAAAAGGACCGCCGGACATCCGCCATATTGGGGACACTTTACCGGATTTCAACGCCGGTTGCGTCGGGCAACAGAACGAAGTGAGTCTCGCGTAATCTCGTCCTGTGCACGTGACGGCGGCGGAGTCACGGGGTTAAGAGGCGCGCGATCCATCACGCGGGGTGTATACAGGACCCCGGCGGGCAGGGCGCCGCTCGCCGCCAGGGGGCAGGGCCGGGTGGCCAGGCACCCCCCGGGTCCCCAGGGCACCCCGGGCTCTGTTTACACGTGCCCAGCCGGGGGGTCAGGGTTTGATACCTCTCCGCGGAGATGTTACACTGAACAGTGACAGGTCTGCGGCGGGGAGGCGAGACACGGCAATAGGGTGGGTGGGTGTGGGGGTCCGGGGGAGGGGGGGAGGCTGATGGTACTAATGGCTGAGGGTGTGTGTGTGTGTGTGTGTGTGCAGAGGTAAGGGAGAGGCAAAGGGTATGGGGAAGCAGTGGGGTGGGGTGCCACAGACGGCTCACTTGTGTAGTACCAGAAGTCTGTGGCGGTGTCTGTAGTGGCACCATGGCCCGGCCGGCAGGGGCCCGGGTCTGTGTCAGCCAATGGCTGATGGGGAGCTGGGCCCCGGTCACTCACATCGGACCAACAATAGACACAGTCCCTCCATTGTACCGCGCAGAATGTCGTCTGCTTCATATCTTCAGGTGGGTTTGAGAAACATACAGACACCACGTGTGTACAAGCGGTGTCTATAGATATCGTCTCCTGCTTAGGTTTCCTCAATATTTCTCATTTTCCTCCGTTTTTATATCTCAACCTTCATTCGGTCTCATATTCCTCTTATTCTTTGTCCTTTGTTTGACTACATCTTTCCCTAATCTTTCCCTTATTCCGCTCTCAAGTCTGCAACTTTTCCCTTCTTCTACTCTCATCCACATGCTATTTGTCTCTCGCTCCCCTCCTTGTTTCTCACCCTTTGTCTTATGGCTCTCTCTCCAGCTCCCCTCCTTGTTTCTCACCCTTTGTCTTATGGCTCTCTCTCTAGCTCCCCTCCTTGTTTCTCACCCTTTGTTTTATGGCTCTCTCTCTCGCTCCCCTCCTTGTTTCTCACCCTTTGTCTTATGGCTCTCTCTCTAGCTCCCCTCCTTGTTTCTCACCCTTTGTCTTATGGCTCTCTCTCTCGCTCCCCTCCTTGTTTCTCACCCTTTGTCTTATGGCTCTCTCTCTAGCTCCCCTCCTTGTTTCTCACCCTTTGTCTTATGGCTCTCTCTCTAGCTCCCCTCCTTGTTTCTCACCCTTTGTCTTATGGCTCTCTCTCTAGCTCCCCTCCTTGTTTCTCACCCTTTGTCTTATGGCTCTCTCTCTAGCTCCCCTCCTTGTTTCTCACCCTTTGTCTTATGGCTCTCTCTCTAGCTCCCCTCCTTGTTTCTCACCCTTTGTCTTATGGCTCTCTCTCTCGCTCCCCTCCTTGTTTCTCACCCTTTGTCTTATGGCTCTCTCTCTAGCTCCCCTCCTTGTTTCTCACCCTTTGTCTTATGGCTCTCTCTCTAGCTCCCCTCCTTGTTTCTCACCCTTTGTCTTATGGCTCTCTCTCTAGCTCCCCTCCTTGTTTCTCACCCTTTGTCTTATGGCTCTCTCTCTAGCTCCCCTCCTTGTTTCTCACCCTTTGTCTTATGGCTCTCTCTCTAGCTCCCCTCCTTGTTTCTCACCCTTTGTCTTATGGCTCTCTCTCTAGCTCCCCTCCTTGTTTCTCACCCTTTGTCTTATGGCTCTCTCTCTCGCTCCCCTCCTTGTTTCTCACCCTTTGTCTTATGGCTCTCTCTCTAGCTCCCCTCCTTGTTTCTCACCCTTTGTCTTATGGCTCTCTCTCTAGCTCCCCTCCTTGTTTCTCACCCTTTGTCTTATGGCTCTCTCTCTAGCTCCCCTCCTTGTTTCTCACCCTTTGTCTTATGGCTCTCTCTCTAGCTCCCCTCCTTGTTTCTCACCCTTTGTCTTATGGCTCTCTCTCTAGCTCCCCTCCTTGTTTCTCACCCTTTGTCTTATGGCTCTCTCTCTCGCTCCCCTCCTTGTTTCTCACCCTTTGTTTTATGGCTCTCTCTCTCGCTCCCCTCCTTGTTTCTCACCCTTTGTTTTATGGCTCTCTCTCTCGCTCCCCTCCTTGTTTCTCACCCTTTGTCTTATGGCTCTCTCTCTAGCTCCCCTCCTTGTTTCTCACCCTTTGTCTTATGGCTCTCTCTCTCGCTCCCCTCCTTGTTTCTCACCCTTTGTCTTATGGCTCTCTCTCTCGCTCCCCTCCTTGTTTCTCACCCTTTGTCTTATGGCTCTCTCTCTAGCTCCCCTCCTTGTTTCTCACCCTTTGTCTTATGGCTCTCTCTCTAGCTCCCCTCCTTGTTTCTCACCCTTTGTCTTATGGCTCTCTCTCTAGCTCCCCTCCTTGTTTCTCACCCTTTGTCTTATGGCTCTCTCTCTAGCTCCCCTCCTTGTTTCTCACCCTTTGTCTTATGGCTCTCTCTCTAGCTCCCCTCCTTGTTTCTCACCCTTTGTCTTATGGCTCTCTCTCTCGCTCCCCTCCTTGTTTCTCACCCTTTGTTTTATGGCTCTCTCTCTCGCTCCCCTCCTTGTTTCTCACCCTTTGTTTTATGGCTCTCTCTCTCGCTCCCCTCCTTGTTTCTCACCCTTTGTCTTATGGCTCTCTCTCTAGCTCCCCTCCTTGTTTCTCACCCTTTGTCTTATGGCTCTCTCTCTCGCTCCCCTCCTTGTTTCTCACCCTTTGTTTTATGGCTCTCTCTCTCGCTCCCCTCCTTGTTTCTCACCCTTTGTCTTATGGCTCTCTCTCTAGCTCCCCTCCTTGTTTCTCACCCTGTCTTATGGCTCTCTCTCCAGCTCCCCTCCTTGTTTCTCACCCTGTCTTATGGCTCTCTCTCTAGCTCCCCTCCTTGTTTCTCACCCTGTCTTATGGCTCTCTCTCCAGCTCCCCTCCTTGTTTCTCACCCTGTCTTATGGCTCTCTCTCTAGCTCCCCTCCTTGTTTCTCACCCTTTGTCTTATGGCTCTCTCTCTCGCTCCCCTCCTTGTTTCTCACCCTTTGTTTTATGGCTCTCTCTCTCGCTCCCCTCCTTGTTTCTCACCCTTTGTCTTATGGCTCTCTCTCTAGCTCCCCTCCTTGTTTCTCACCCTGTCTTATGGCTCTCTCTCTAGCTCCCCTCCTTGTTTCTCACCCTTTGTCTTATGGCTCTCTCTCTCGCTCCCCTCCTTGTTTCTCACCCTTTGTCTTATGGCTCTCTCTCTAGCTCCCCTCCTTGTTTCTCACCCTGTCTTATGGCTCTCTCTCTAGCTCCCCTCCTTGTTTCTCACCCTTTGTCTTATGGCTCTCTCTCTAGCTCCCCTCCTTGTTTCTCACCCTGTCTTATGGCTCTCTCTCGAGCTCCCCTCCTTGTTTCTCACCCTTTGTCTTATGGCTCTCTCTCGAGCTCCCCTCCTTGTTTCTCACCCTTTGTCTTATGGCTCTCTCTCTAGCTCCCCTCCTTGTTTCTCACCCTGTCTTATGGCTCTCTCTCTAGCTCCCCTCCTTGTTTCTCACCCTTTGTCTTATGGCTCTCTCTCTAGCTCCCCTCCTTGTTTCTCACCCTGTCTTATGGCTCTCTCTCGAGCTCCCCTCCTTGTTTCTCACCCTTTGTCTTATGGCTCTCTCTCTCGCTCCCCTCCTTGTTTCTCACCCTTTGTCTTATGGCTCTCTCTCTCGCTCCCCTCCTTGTTTCTCACCCTTTGTCTTATGGCTATCTCTCTAGCTCCCTTCCTTGTTTCTCACCCTTTGTCTTAGGGCTCTCTCTCTAGCTCGCCTCCTTGTTTCTCACCCTTTGTCTTATGGCTCTCTCTCTGGCTCCCCTCCTTGTTTCTCACCCTTTGTCTTATGGCTCTCTCTCTAGCTCCCCTCCTTGTTTCTCACCCTTTGTCTTATGGCTCTCTCTCTAGCTCCCCTCCTTGTTTCTCACCCTTTGTCTTATGGCTCTCTCTCTCGCTCCCCTCCTTGTTTCTCACCCTTTGTTTTATGGCTCTCTCTCTCGCTCCCCTCCTTGTTTCTCACCCTTTGTTTTATGGCTCTCTCTCTCGCTCCCCTCCTTGTTTCTCACCCTTTGTCTTATGGCTCTCTCTCTGGCTCCCCTCCTTGTTTCTCACCCTTTGTCTTATGGCTCTCTCTCTAGCTCCCCTCCTTGTTTCTCACCCTTTGTCTTATGGCTCTCTCTCTCGCTCCCCTCCTTGTTTCTCACCCTTTGTTTTATGGCTCTCTCTCTCGCTCCCCTCCTTGTTTCTCACCCTTTGTCTTATGGCTCTCTCTCTGGCTCCCCTCCTTGTTTCTCACCCTTTGTCTTATGGCTCTCTCTCTAGCTCCCCTCCTTGTTTCTCACCCTTTGTCTTATGGCTCTCTCTCTCGCTCCCCTCCTTGTTTCTCACCCTTTGTCTTATGGCTCTCTCTCTGGCTCCCCTCCTTGTTTCTCACCCTTTGTCTTATGGCTCTCTCTCTCGCTCCCCTCCTTGTTTCTCACCCTTTGTTTTATGGCTCTCTCTCTCGCTCCCCTCCTTGTTTCTCACCCTTTGTTTTATGGCTCTCTCTCTCGCTCCCCTCCTTGTTTCTCACCCTTTGTCTTATGGCTCTCTCTCTGGCTCCCCTCCTTGTTTCTCACCCTTTGTCTTATGGCTCTCTCTCTAGCTCCCCTCCTTGTTTCTCACCCTTTGTCTTATGGCTCTCTCTCTCGCTCCCCTCCTTGTTTCTCACCCTTTGTTTTATGGCTCTCTCTCTCGCTCCCCTCCTTGTTTCTCACCCTTTGTCTTATGGCTCTCTCTCTGGCTCCCCTCCTTGTTTCTCACCCTTTGTCTTATGGCTCTCTCTCTAGCTCCCCTCCTTGTTTCTCACCCTTTGTCTTATGGCTCTCTCTCTAGCTCCCCTCCTTGTTTCTCACCCTTTGTCTTATGGCTCTCTCTCTGGCTCCCCTCCTTGTTTCTCACCCTTTGTCTTATGGCTCTCTCTCTAGCTCCCCTCCTTGTTTCTCACCCTTTGTCTTATGGCTCTCTCTCTCGCTCCCCTCCTTGTTTCTCACCCTTTGTTTTATGGCTCTCTCTCTCGCTCCCCTCCTTGTTTCTCACCCTTTGTCTTATGGCTCTCTCTCCAGCTCCCCTCCTTGTTTCTCACCCTTTGTCTTATGGCTCTCTCTCTAGCTCCCCTCCTTGTTTCTCACCCTTTGTCTTATGGCTCTCTCTCTAGCTCCCCTCCTTGTTTCTCACCTTTGTCTTATGGCTCTCTCTCCAGCTCCCCTCCTTGTTTCTCACCCTTTGTCTTATGGCTCTCTCTCTCGCTCCCCTCCTTGTTTCTCACCCTTTGTTTTATGGCTCTCTCTCTGGCTCCCCTCCTTGTTTCTCACCCTTTGTCTTATGGCTCTCTCTCTCGCTCCCCTCCTTGCTTCTCACCCTTTGTCTTATGGCTCTCTCTAGCTCCCCTCCTTGTTTCTCACCCTTTGTCTTAGGGCTCTCTCTCTATCTCCCCTCCTTGTTTCTCACCCTCTGTCTTATGGCTCTCTCTCCAGCTCCCCTCCTTGTTTCTCACCCTTTGTCTTATGGCTCTCTCTCTAGCTCCCCTCCTTGTTTCTCACCCTTTGTCTTATGGCTCTCTCTCCAGCTCCCCTCCTTGTTTCTCACCCTTTGTCTTATGGCTCTCTCTCTAGCTCCCCTCCTTGTTTCTCACCCGTGTCTTATGGCTCTCTCTCTAGCTCCCCTCCTTGTTTCTCACCCTTTGTCTTATGACTCTCTCTAGCTCCCCTCCTTGTTTCTCACCCTTTGTCGTATGGCTCTCTCTCTAGGTCCCCTCCTTGTTTCTCACCCTTTGTCTTATGGTTCTCTCTCTAGCTCCCCTCCTTGTTTCTCACCCTTTGTCTTATGGCTTTCTCTCTCGCTCCCCTCCTTGTTTCTCACCCTTTGTCTTATGGCTCTCTCTCTCGTTCCCCTCCTTGTTTCTCACCCTTTGTTTTGTGGCTCTCTCTCTAGCTCCCCTCCTTGTTTCTCACCCTTTGTCTTATGGCTCTCTCTCTCGCTCCCCTCCTTGTTTCTCACCCTTTGTCTTATGGCTCTCTCTCTAGCTCCCCTCCTTGTTTCTCACCCTTTGTCTTATGGCTCTCTCTCTCGCTCCCCTCCTTGTTTCTCACTCTGTCTTATGGCTCTCTCTCTAGCTCCCCTCCTTGTTTCTCACCCTTTGTCTTATGGCTCTCTCTCTAGGTCCCCTCCTTGTTTCTCACCCTTTGTTTTGTGGCTCTCTCTCTAGCTCCCCTCCTTGTTTCTCACCCTTTGTCTTATGGCGCTCTCTCTAGCTCCCCTCCTTGTTTCTCACCCTGTCTTATGGCTCTCTCTCTAGCTCTCCTCCTTGTTTCTCACCCTTTGTCTTATGGCTCTCTCTCTCGCTCCCCTCCTTGTTTCTCACCCTTTGTCTTATGGCTCTCTCTCGCGCTCCCCTCCTTGTTTCTCACCCTTTGTCGTATGGCTCTCTCTCTAGGTCCCCTCCTTGTTTCTCACCCTTTGTTTTGTGGCTCTCTCTCTAGCTCCCCTCCTTGTTTCTCACCCTTTGTCTTATGGCTCTCTCTCTCGCCCCCCTCCTTGTTTCTCACCCTTTGTCTTATGGCTCTCTCTCTAGGTCCCCTCCTTGTTTCTCACCCTTTGTTTTGTGGCTCTCTCTCTAGCTCCCCTCCTTGTTTCTCACCCTTTGTCTTATGGCGCTCTCTCTAGCTCCCCTCCTTGTTTCTCACCCTGTCTTATGGCTCTCTCTCTAGCTCTCCTCCTTGTTTCTCACCCTTTGTCTTATGGCTCTCTCTCTCGCTCCCCTCCTTGTTTCTCACCCTTTGTCTTATGGCTCTCTCTCTCGCTCCCCTCCTTGTTTCTCACCCTTTGTCTGATGGCTCTCTCTCGAGCTCCCCTCCTTGTTTCTCACCCTTTGTTTTATGGCTCTCTCTCTAGCTCGCCTCCTTGTTTCTCACCCTTTGTCTTAGGGCTCTCTCTCTAGCTCCCCTCCTTGTTTCTCACCCGTGTCTTATGGCTCTCTCTCTAGCTCCCCTCCTTGTTTCTCACCCTTTGTCTTATGGCTCTCTCTCTCGCTCCCCTCCTTGTTTCTCACCCTTTGTCTTATGGCTCTCTCTCTGGCTCGCCTCCTTGTTTCTCACCCTTTGTCTTATGGCTCTCTCTTTAGCTCCCCTCCTTCTTTCTCACCCTTTGTCTTATGGCTCTCTCTCTCGCTCCCCTCTCTTTTTCTCACCCTTTGTCTTATGGCTCTCTCTCTAGCTCCGCTCCTTGTTTCTCACCCTTTGTCTTATGGCTCTCTCTCTCGCTCCCCTCCTTGTTTCTCACCCTTTGTCTTATGGCTCTCTCTCTAGCTCCCCTCCTTGTTTCTCACTCTGTCTTATGGCTCTCTCTCTAGCTCCCCTCCATGTTTCTCACCCTTTGTCTTATGGCTCTCTCTCTAGCTCGCCTCCTTGTTTCTCACCCTTTGTCTTATGGCTCTCTCTCCAGCTCCCCTCCTTGTTTCTCACCCTTTGTCTTATGGCTCTCTCTCCAGCTCCCCTCCTTGTTTCTCACTCTTTGTCTCATGGCTCTCTCTCTAGTTCCCCTCCTTGTTTCTCACCCTTTGTCGTATGGCTCTCTCTCCAGCTCCCCTCCTTGTTTCTCACCCTTTGTCTTATGGCTCTCTCTCTAGCTCCCCTTCTTGTTTCTCACCCTTTGTCGTATGGCTCTCTCTCCAGCTCCCCTCCTTGTTTCTCACCCTTTGTCTTATGGCTCTCTCTCTAGCTCGCCTCCTTGTTTCTCACCCTTTGTCTTATGGCTCTCTCTCTAGCTCCCCTCCTTGTTTCTCACCCTTTGTCTTATGGCTCTCTCTCTAGCTCCCCTCCTTGTTTCTCACCCTTTGTCTTATGGCTCTCTCTCTAGCTCCCCTCCTTGTTTCTCACCCTTTGTCTTATGGCTCTCTCTCCAGCTCCCCTCCTTGTTTCTCACTCTTTGTCTCATGGCTCTCTCTCTAGTTCCCCTCCTTGTTTCTCACCCTTTGTCGTATGGCTCTCTCTCCAGCTCCCCTCCTTGTTTCTCACCCTTTGTCTTATGGCTCTCTCTCTAGCTCCCCTTCTTGTTTCTCACCCTTTGTCGTATGGCTCTCTCTCCAGCTCCCCTCCTTGTTTCTCACCCTTTGTCTTATGGCTCTCTCTCTAGCTCGCCTCCTTGTTTCTCACCCTTTGTCTTATGGCTCTCTCTCCAGCTCCCCTCCTTGTTTCTCACCCTTTGTCTTATGGCGCTCTCTCTAGCTCCCCTCCTTGTTTCTCACCCTTTGTTCTATGGCTCTCTCTCTCGCTCCCCTCCTTGTTTCTCACCCTTTGTCTTATGGCTCTCTCTCTAGCTCCCCTCCTTGTTTCTCACCCTTTGTCGTATGGCTCTCTCTCTAGCTCCCCTCCTTGTTTCTCACCCTTTGTCTTATGGCTCTCTCTCTAGCTCCCCTCCTTGTTTCTCACCCTTTCTCGTATGTCTCTCTCTATCACTTTCCCCGTTCCTTATCTCCCCGTTTGTGTATTTCACTGCTAACGTTTCCTATGTCGTTCCCGCTGACGTTCCCCTTTCGCTGCCTGTGCCCACTACCGCTCCTTCCGTTGCCACCACTCCTCTTTACCGCCACGTAAGCATGCTACAATTTCTCCTCCACTTTGTCTGTCGTTCACTTCTCCCATTTCTTTGTCTTTTCCCGGCCAATCTCCCACTCCTCTACTTTGCGTATCTTACTTCTTCCAATGTCAGCGACCCCCCCCCCCTTGCCCCTCTACTATTCCCTCCCCCTCGCCCCTCTAGTACCCCCCCCCCGCACCCCTATCGTTATCTTCCCAGTATCCCCATTCCTTCCCGTTCTAAATTATCCCATTCTCTTCCCAGTTTTACTCTGACTCTCCCACTTCCCCCAGATACCGTATCCTGCCTGTACATAGCGACCACCGGGCGACCTGTAGAGACCAGTACACAGACACTTGACTATACTTAATGGGCAACAGAAGCCGATTTAACCATCATCAGCACGGGACCTTCAGGTCCGGCGCTGTTGATCCCGCCTGCCAAGATTCTGTCGTGACCGATCAACGATATTCCGACCAATTTACTTTAGCGCGCATTGTTAAAACTGAACTGGCCTTAACGGTTTATCTCGTGTTCGCTCTCCCCCTAGGCCGTGGCGTTCCGTGGCCCCCTATCTTATCAATAGCGTGCAACTTAAAACAAATGACCTGCTATTTATCTTGTTCCGTAAATAATGCCTCCATGTGTGCTTACGGGGCGTGAATTTATTGTGAGAACATTTCAGAAGTAACCGCAACTTCGCACCGGGAGGCGGACTTCCTGGGTCTGTGGTAGTTACTCGGCGATCTTAGACAGACGGTCGGTGCCCAGTGAAACGAGAACGGAACGTCTATGTAAGGTGATCTACGTATATTTATATATATATATAATATATATATATAGGTATATTGTGCGCCAGAAAAGACGCCATCATCGTACGTTAATGAGGCGGTCAGAGATGTATTGGTGGAGAGCGGGAGAAATACTTTCCGGGCTGATGCGTGTTAACGAGCCGCGAGAGATGTATCCTGCTATTGGAGGTGATGGGGGTAAGTCACCCGAGTTGGGGTGGAGGGCAGGGGGCGGGGGAGGGGTCCTGGGAGGCAGGGGTGGGAGGTTACTGCCTGGGAGGGGTGCAGAAGACCAATTTGTTGCCAACCTCCGCAGCTCGGTCATAATCGTTGACACACGATCACTGGAGGTCTCAATTTTATCGAATAGCCGCGGGCGAAAGCGGAGTGGCGGCCATGACGGTCGAGAGGGGAGGGGAGGGGGGGAAAAGGGAGGGGGGGGGAGGTAGGGGGATGGGGTTTGGTGGGAAGGGGAGGGGAAGGCAAACAGGAATCGGTGGTGGACAGGAAGAGAAGTGGTGATTGCTGGGGCGGAGGGGTGCTAGGAGGGGGACGGTGGAGGGGTGGGTGGGAGATGAGGTGGGAGGGTGGGGGGCAGACGAGGGTAAGAAAACTGGCATGCTGAAGCCGGCAACATTTACCGGGCTGCGCGGAACCCCACTACTAGCACACTCCCCCCTCCCGACCCTCACCGCCACCCCCCTCCCGACCCTCACCGCCCCCCCCCCCCCTCCCGACCCTCACCGCCCTCCCCCCGCGTCCCACCAGCCCTACCCACGCACACACATTCTCGCACTCAAGCTAAAGCCACACTACTCTCTCACAATGGATCGGGAATAGTAAAATGCAACTTGAACTCCGCATCCATCCCTCTCTTTCCCGCCACCCCCAACCCACCCATAACGACCCTGGCATCTCTCCTTCGCGCCAGTCCCACCCACCCCGTCCGCAACTCCCTCTCCTCCCTCTCCCTCTCCCCGCCCTATCCAGCCCTCCCCCAGCACCTCCCTTACCCTCTCCCGCCCCCAGTCCCCCCACCCCGTCCCCTCACACCACAGTTCCATCTACCCCCTCTCCCCAAACACCACTCCCACCCCTCACACCGCCACACCCCACCCCACGTCACTCCTCCCTCGCCCTCGCCTCTGATCCACCTTCTCCCCCGACACGCCAATCCACCTCAGCCCACCCCCCCCCCCCCTCCACCCAGTCCTGACTCGGCGTTCCCGAAGTTCTGGCTTCTGTTACGGGCCCGGCCTGAGAGCGGTCCGAAAGCCGAGCCCCGAGGCGTCGGGCGAGTGCCTCATTCGCGCCTTGCCACCTTCACCACGCGGCCGTCAGATGGCCCCTCATGCCCGCGAGGCACCATTGGCAACGGGATTCACGACTTCACCCCCCTCCCGAGAGACGGAGACGTGCTGAGGGTGAGAGACCCACTACAATTGCGGCGTCCTGCTGCGGTGTAGGGGAAGTGGATCCATGCATCCTGAGGCCTCGGGAGCCACAGCGGTGCTATCCCGACAGACACGTGCACAATACAAGGGGATCCATGGAAACAGCGCGCTCACAACTAGGTTCATAGCGAGCAGACGACATCAAGGAGTCGCAACAGAAATGTTTATCTCTGGACAAAACTGCAATTTTTCAATTTAACGGCATAGTGCTTTATCCTGGGATGTGACAGTAATAGTACTTCTCTGATAATTAAAAGCGGATAATTTTATAATTATTTGCTATGCACTCAATGCGTTTCACAAATTAAGCGATACATCAACCAGAAAAACATCTAGCGAAATTGCCAAAATGTCCCGCCCAGCTGTGACTGTGTGTTTCATGTCTATGCTGAATGTGTCTCTGGTCATTATCTTCGTACTTACTAACTTACTGTCCCTCCTTCGTTCTCGTCAGTAAAAAGATGCCCAGACTCATCAAATCAAATAACCCATTCCACTCAACTTTATGTAACTGAGAATGCCCTCGCTTGCATTCCGGCCTGCATAGACACTGCTACTCTACCAGGGTCACCATAATAATGTCATTATCTCCGATGTTACTAGACATTGTGTACCGTATTACGAGGACCACCGTCGTTCGTAGTACGACCATCAAACGGAGTACATACTTCCTTCGCAGTATGCGTGAACCTAAATCGAGGTACAGCCACTTTGTAACAACATGCATGTGTTCATAGTATGCAAACATAGATTTACGCTGGATTCCTATTGATCTAACCATGGAAATCCCTTCACAATGAGCAACTCTATATTTAGAAACCATAACATTGTAGCCTGTTGGGCGGGGAATTCCAAATTAATGACTGAACGGTGCGAACGAGCACTGAGAGACACCCATTTTCCACATGTTTTTACCTGGCACATCACATGGAAACCTTTCCAAGCTGAACCCTCATTATATTTTAGAAAACTAGCATCTGTAGATAGGTTATGAACCGATTTGGTAAAAATTCTATGGCATATTTGTCTGATTAGGCATACGATGGTATGGTAAAGCATAGCAGCCGCCCTTCGATGGAAGGACGACCAACTGGCGTACTACGAATGAAGTACGGGATGCTCAGAGCCCAGGTACTGCAATTCGGGTGGGTTTGGGACCCTAATGTCGTTGCAGAACATATCTATTTAGCACAGTATTGTTGACACAGTTAATGTTGACACAGTTGTTATGAATTCTGATAGTTTCGCATCGTCATTCAGACAAAACTAGATTTTTTTTTCGAAGCAGCCTTGGTCGAGTGTTACACCGGTCTTGCGCGTCCGTTGATCTAGGGACGCAATTTTGTTCGTGACAACAGGTACCCTTTCCATCCATTATCTGACAAATATGCCTTGGAATCTTTTGTAAATGACGATAAAACGAACCTAGAGATGCAAAGCTATCAATATACTTACATGGCAGGTCTTGCAAAAAGTCCTTCAAATGCCTTTGTAGACTTTTAAGAGTTTCTAGAGCCTCCGCGTCGGACATGTTTACATGTCTGCAACGCTCCCATAATTCACTCCCGGGTTAATTATGATCTCACAACGAGGTTTAGACCCTAATAATGGGCTTCCCTCATATCATCCAATCCAATGAAGCTGAACAAGGGTAATATATGCAGAATCAAATATGCATAAGTAAATCAACATGTCAAAACCATCCGTCCTTGGAACGAAGTGCACACGAACCTTATTGGAAGTACGTACTACGAAGGACGTTCGTCCGTCGAACGACGGTCAGTCCTCGACCTGATTACCCGTGCACTTATCATATACGCTACACAACTGGTTTAGGTAGTCGTAGATATTATGGCAACGCGATTGCAAGAACGGTAAATGATGTACAGATGATAAGAATAGGACGCTTGACGCACGCAGAAAGCCAGGAAAACATTAGGGACGAAACACTCAAGACAAGACAAGAGACGGTGGTAGAGAGGGAAACAAACATGTATGAAGTATGCACCGCGCCACATGGTATATTTACACGTGGGTGCCGCAGCCCCACCTGTATCAGATAAAGGCCGGCGTAAGACAACTGGCATGGGCGTTTATCTCTCTGTACGAACACCCCTGCCGCGTGCTCCGCCGCCAGTTCTCGCCGCGGGCGAGATTCTCGTCTCATTCCCGCACCGGCTGAATTATGACAGCGCTAATTAAATTAGAAGCCCGGCTTTTCTTTACCGTCGGTTCTTTATCCAGACCGGGCTATGACCATCAGACGCGGTCTCTGTACAGCTAGCCGCAGTGATATTCGTCTTCCGGTATTACTCCCCCCCCCCCACCGCCCTTGCCCCCCCCCACCCGGGTGCGGGCCATCCTACGCGCTGTGTGGCTCATAGGAGCAGGCAGGCCGGTGATAAGGGGAAGACTCTCGCAATTGGCACCCGGACCAGTTATCTGTTAGCCTAGAAGTTCTCGTGTATCTCCAGACACACAGGCATGGCTTGTTGTTGGGGAGAGTCACTTCCCAGTCGCGACTAGACGGGGGGGGGGGGGATGAAGGCAAACCTTCACCCTGACGGACGGTACTGTCCGGAATCCTGGTGGAGTGGGTGGAGGTGGGAAGGGGGGGTGTAGATACTGAACATCATCCCGTCATTGTCTATTACTGGCGTAATATTCCGGAGAGAAGAATTATCAAGATCCAGATTTTCAGGCGGTTCATCTGGTTTCCGCCTGGATTCTATTGCCCTCCCGGGGCAGACTACTGACTGGGACACAAGGGCGGCCTTGTCAAGACGGACATGAGGTACACACGCAGCCCCCCCCCCTACTTCCTCTCGCCCTCACTGCCTGCCAAGTCGGGATCCCACTCGCCAAGTGTCTGAGTGTTCGGAGATATGCTTGATCAGAAACTTACAGGGATTTCAATTTATTACATTCCGGTCTTTCTTAAGCCGCAATTGTAACCCACATCAGAGACCTGAGTGTACGTAACTGCTGTAACATAATAAACACGGCGTTTGCTTCTGTGCCATGGCCTATGCACGGAGAGACAACGTGGGCCAATATTTAGGCTATGCCACCCACCTCGTAAAAAGCCAACCGTAGTTTCCCCCGCACCACACATGGTAAGTGTACTCCAATAAGCCAACAACGATGTATCTTCCGACTTCTGACGGGAACACAACCACCATCGACAACATGACGAGTCAGGCCCGGCCCTGCCCATTGTAACCAGAATATAGGGCGGCACTGTGCGATATAACTGCGTGAATCCCTTCCCTTGGAAGCAGCCAGAGACGATTCTGGGTCCGACTGACAGGCCGATCCCTTGTAGTCAGTAGGCCAACAGTTACCTTCCGGAGATCCAATGTGGGTTATCATATAACCCATCGTAACAAGCCAACATTGACTCTTTTCCTTGCCAGCGGGCTAATAAAGCTGTCATTTCAATCTAATCGACCACGATATTCCCTTTCAGAAGCTGGCTTCTTCTTTCCTATTCCTGTAAATAAATTATAATGAATTGCAAGATTTCATTTTAGAAAGATTAAATATTTGAGTCCTAGCCGATGGGCTGTCCTTTGATATGTGGAATCTTGTGCATAGATATACATATCCATACATGTACCAGCAATCGTAACTCTTGAGAATATTATGTTCGAATTTAAATATGTGATTATTACCGATTATTAACATTCAAAACACACAAAAACCATTTATTTGTATTGTTATTTATGCACATTCCTCTTACTTACGTCGCTGGCATTGTTATTGCACAGGGTTAGCAGGCACCCCTCCGCCCCAAGCGAAGCAGTTGGTCTGTTAGTGAGATGTTAGGTTGTTGACATGATAAGTAGCAAGACTGAAACGTGGTATCAGCAAGTGGGAAGCGGAGTCAGTGCCAACCCCGGGCTACAGAGACTAAATACCGACGACAAGACTCATTCATTAGACCTAAATCGAGTTGACACGGAATATGTTCACACCCCCGACGAGTCGATTTGCACCTTCTCCCGCTGAGATTTGCTTTTGTTTATCCGCCATCTTGGTGGCGGAGGAGTTCTCGGTGAGGTCTCGCGTGAGGTCACGTGGGCGCCGCCATCATGACGGCGTAGACTACACATTATACGGAGAGGAAGGACAAAAAGGCCTGGATTGCCCTTTATTGCGGGTTTACGTGCGACCACCCCCCTCCGCCCCCCCCCCCCGCCCCCTACACCGCCCGCTACGGTGCCTCCACACAACAAAACAAATGGTCACCGGTGGGTGTCAATACCGTGATCGTGATTGGTTAGTATTGTTGATACACAACAGTGTCTTCAGCTGATAAACACCTTGCGCTATGTCTGAGTACAAAAGATCATCTCGGCTCTATGCACACCTCCCCCCGACACTGACACACATTCTCTACCCCCCCCCCCTCCCCAACACTGACACACATCCCCCGCTCGCCCCTCACTACGGAATCCTCGCTCACATGTAACTATTTACAGCCGGCTTTTTGGCTGGGGGTCGGCGAGCACTCTCACAGTTGAGAGGAAGGGCCAGAAACCGACTGGTTACCACGGCGCCACAGCGTACGCACTTGGCCAGCACTAGACTCGGTTATGTTACCGTTCTTCTGTGTTTAGTCCTTTAGGCGTCACGCACCTCGGTTTTCACTAAATGCAGAAAGCGCACTGATTGAAGCCGCAGACAACATACACTTAACCGCTATAAATACGCCGCTGCAATAACTCTAAAGGCTTGTCATCAAATTCTCTGTGCCGGTTGTCCCTTCAGGGAAAACAGTTTACACGACACAATTGCTTTGGTAACTTTCTGGTCGGCGCCCTGTTTTTTTTCGCTGATCGATGATATCCCAGACGAGATACAACGGCAAAGGATGAACTCAGGGCTAAGATCACAATCGTCCCGGGAGTAAACCCGTTTTTTTCATTTACAATTCAAGTAATTTACGTAATAAAGGGTGTGCTATTGCATGCGGATAATAGCGGGATTTAGTCACAGGGTTGGGCTGGTGATGGGCTTGGGGTTGTTGACGAGGACTGTCATCACTATAAGCAGGTTCGGCGGTTATCAGGTTATGACCTGGTTCGTGGTTGAGGGCGGTTTCCAATGCAGATCGCAATGATCTTTATCTATGACGTGATTCCTGGCGCTCTCTCAATTATGGCGATTGTCAAATTTTTAGCAATGGTCTTAATTATGGCAATGGTCTCAATTATGGAAATGGTCGCAATTATGAAAAAGGCCTCAATTATGGCAATGGTCTCAATTATTGAAATGGTCTCAATAATAGCAATGGTCTTAATTATGGCAATGGTCTCAATTATGGAAATGGTGTCAATTATGGCGATGGTCTACATTATGGCGATGATCTAAATTATAGCGATGGTCTAAATTATGGCAATGGTGTCAATTATGGCGATGGTCTAAATTATGGCAATGATCTAAATTATGGCGATCGTCTAAATTATATCAATGGTGTCAATTATGGCGATGGTTTAAATTACGGCAATGATGTCAATTATGGCAATGATTTCACTTATGGCGAAAGTTTAAATTATGAGGATGGTCTAAATTATAGCAATGGTGTCAATATGGCGATGGTCTAAATTATGGCGATGATCTAAATTATGGCGATGGTCTAAATTATAGCAATGGTGTCAATTATGGCGATGGTTTAAATTATGGCAATGGTCTCACTTATGGCGAAAGTCTAAATTATGGCGATGGTCTAAATTATAGCAATGGTGTCAATTATGGCGATGGTCTAAATTATGGCGATGATCTAAAGTATGGCCATGGTCTAAATTATAGCAATGGTGTCAATTATGGCGATGTTCTAAATTATGGCGATGGTCTCACTTATGGCAAAAGTCTAAATTATGGCGATGGTCTAAATTATGGCAATGGTGTCAATTATGGCAATGGTCTAAATTATGGCGATGATCTAAATTATGGCGATGGTCTAAATTATGGCAATGGTCTCACTTATGGTGAAAGTCTAAATTATGGCGATGGTATAAATTATAACAATGGTGTCAATTATGGCGATGGTCTAAATTATGGCAATGGTCTCACTTATGGCGAAAGTCTAAATTATGGCGATGGTCTAAATTATAACAATGGTGTCAATTATGGCGATGGTCTAAATTATGGCAATGGTCTCAATTATAGCAATGGTCTCAATTATAGCAATGGTCTCAATTATAGCAATGGTCTCAATTATAGCAATGGTCTCAATTATAGCAATGGTCTCAATTATAGTCTCAATTATAGCAATGGTCTCAATTATAGCAATGGTCTCAATTATAGCAATGGTCTCAATTATAGCAATGGTCTCAATTATAGCAATGGTCTCAATTATAGCAATGGTCTCAATTATAGCAATGGTCTCAATTATAGCAATGGTCTCAATTATAGCAATGGTCTCAATTACAGCAATGGTCTCAATTATAGCAATGGTCTCAATTATGGTATACATCTGGCCCTGGTATATATCTGACCAGACATATGCCCATGTGTGAGCATGTAATAGAGTCTTTAGGAAGTTGTGTTCGCAGTAGATCTACATTGTACATGTTGTATATAGAATTCGCTATCGCATCACCTTGATACAAAGTGGATTTTCACCCCTACCCCTCCCCCTCTCCCACACCCGCCCCCGCCCGGGACCCACGCTCTTGTTTTCTGTTGGCAGACGAAGATTTTTCTAGCTATTTATGGACATTTGTGCGAACACGTTAAACAGCTATGTAATATGTTCATGCGCATTAGAAAATACTATTCATGATATTACCATGTTGTGTAAAGTTCCTGCTTGTTTATTTTACACACACACGTATAATAATTGACCATTGTAACAATTGTTCCTGTCCGGCAGAAGCACACCTCATTAATATACAGGTAGCGGGTGGAATTTTTCAAAAGCATGGCCTTAATCGCCTAAGAAGGCACCATGGCCTTAATCGCCTAAGAGGGCACCATGGCCTTAATCGCCTAAGAGGGCACCATGGCCGTAATCGCCTGAGAGGGCACCATGGCCTTAATCGCCTAAGAGAGCACTATGGCCTTAATCGCCTAAGAGGGCACCATGGCCTTAATCGCCTAAGAGGGCACCATGGCCTTAATCGCCTAAGAGGTCACCATGACCTTCAACTAATGTAGATGGCCTAACATTGCTTACATCGATCGAAGATGAAGCAGAGGAATCGTTTATTTCAGTACACATGTAAGCTTATATACAATTTCCATTAATGAATTATTAACACCAATGCGTGTATAAGATGGCCTTAATTTAGCCCTGGTACATGCCTCTCTTACCACGCCCGTAAACGGAGCTAGGGTGAGAGCCATGCCGCTGACACGGCCGAAAACAAGAAATCGGCAGAAATCGCGGACCGGTGGCTCAAGTTGAAGTTCATAACAGAATAAATATACAGTGCCTACCCGACAATGTGCGCTACGACGTTCCTAAAGCTTTTTGGACTTTCGTCGCACTTTCATTTCTTTGCTTGGTAATGTATTTTCTTGTAATCCAGACAATTTATTTCACCTCTCGCTTCGTTTTGAATGCTCCGCCGCTCGCCGGATGTAAACAATCTTAGCGTGAGCACTCGCTGCCAGGCGGCGTTTATTTACACCCTAGCTCCGTTTACGGGCGTCGTAAGAGAGGCATGTACCAGGGCTAGCCTTAATTGGTCTAACAAGAAGATTGGAGATCACATGGTCTTCTCCATAACATGCTATATGTTGTCATCATAAGCCCTCAGGCCAAGGTGGCCACCGTGCGCGACGTGATGGCTTAACATTGTGAGATGGTCTTAATGTGGTGGTTGCCATGGGATAGCCTAATGTGATGGTTGCCATGGGATAGCCTAATGTGATGGTTGCCATGGGATAGCCTAATGTGATGGTTGACATGGGATAGCCTAATGTGATGGTTGCCATGGGATAGCCTAATGTGATGGTTGCCATGGGATAGCCTAATGTGATGGTTGCCATGGGATAGCCTACTGTGATGGCTGCCATGGGATAGCCTAATGCTATCTAAATGACATTATATGGCATTGGATGCTCTAATGTTATCTATTGGCATTAGATGGCATTGAAATCATGAGATGGCATAATGAGGTCTAAATGGCATTAGTGCCATTGGATGACATGAGATGGCATAAAGTGGTCTGGATGACGTTAGATGGCCTTGGATGCTCTTAGATGGCATAATGTGAGCTAAATGGCATTAGATGACCGTGGATGCCATGAGATGGCATAATGTGACGTAAATGATTGAGGCGGCCTGGGGTGGTCCAAGATGCATCACTGCGGCGCCACACAACGCCAGCCACTTGTGGAGACTCAGTGTGTAAGATATTGCTGACCCGCCGCTTCCTGTATTCCCACGATCTCCGGAAATGTAAGACATGATTTTAACGTAGGCGTTGTTAGTTTTAAGCATTGTACATTCAACAACGCGGCTGTATGCCAAGTGAGATGAGCATCAGACTAGTGGAAGGGGCGGTCCGTGGACAGTTTTCTCGTTGTTTGAGAGTTCCGCTCAGCAGGAATATGCCATTAGCCTATTGCTCCGAGAAATGTGCATTTCCGACGCTCACTCCATTGTTTAATGTTTCCGTAACTTTGGCAACAACAGACTTCTCGCTAGCTGTTGTTTTTTGCTCTGATATTATGGCCGTAAATATAGAGAAAATTCCGCGTAGCACTTTCCAAACTGAGATGTTCAGATCATAACTTAGCCATAGAAGCGGGAAGGAGGAATAATACTCCACGAGAAGATAGGTTATGTATGTACTGTATCAGCAGCAATAGGCCATACGCCGAACAGGAGTATCACTTTTAATGTATATGTGGGTATTACACGGATCTCCTGCCAGAAACCGTTAACTGTTCGTATTTTCAATTTCGGAGAATTTTAAGAACGAGTAATGCCGCTCTGCTTATCAGGAACGGTCGCTTTATTCATAACGCCTTTTATATGAGAACTATGTGAAAATACTTTGATAGTCTCGTCGAAGTTGTTTGCATTATCTATGTACCATGGGCATGAGGCCAAGAAGTACAATAAAGGCCTCACGTGTTACTGCTAATCTACAGCCTCAATACAGCATCCACAGAGAGGTTGGTTGGTTGGTCGGAGACGGACACTCAGTCATATTGCGTCTTGCGTCAATGTGGAGGATCAATGGTGGAATGGTGGAGTGGCGGAGTGGCGGAGTGGCGGAGTGGTGGAGTGGTGGAGTGGTAGAGTGGTCCCATGGGATACACCCTACACGCGTCGAGGAGGACATGGGGTCTCATGAGCATGTTAACCCTCTAACTCAAGACAGGATGGCTGGTCTGGCAGAGTGAACCCCCGACCTGAGACAATATGGCTGGCCTGGCAGAGTGAACCCCCGACCTGAGACAATATGGCTGGCCTGGCTGAGTGAAGCCCCGAACCCCGGCACGATGGCTGGCCTGGCAGAGTGAACCCCCGACCTGAGACAATATGGCTGGCCTGGCAGAGTGAAGCCCCGAACACGGACAATATGGCTGGCCTGGCAGAGTGAAGCCCCGAACACGGACAATATGGCTGGCCTGGCAGAGTGAACCTCCGACCTCCGGCACGATGGGTGGCCTGGCAGAGTGAAGCCCCGAACTCAGACAGGATGGCTGGCCTGGCAGAGTGAAGCCCCAAACACGGACAATATGGCTGGCCTGGCAGAGTGAACCCCCGAACCCTGGCACGATGGCTGGCCTGGCAGAGTGAAGCCCCGAACTCAGACAGGATGGCTGGCCTGGCAGAGTGAAGCCCCGAACACGGACAATATGGCTGGCCTGGCAGAGTGAACTCCCGGACTCAAACAATATGGCTGGCCTGGCAGAGTGAAGCCCCGAACACGGACAATATGGCTGGCCTGGCAGAGTGAAGCCCCGAACACGGACAATATGGCTGGCCTGGCAGAGTGAAGCCCCGAGCTAGGACACAATGGCTGGCCTGGAACTCCACAAAGCCGAACGTGTGTCCACGCAAGGCACAGGTGAACACTAATGATGTATGGAGGTATGTCCTACCCTCAGCTCCTTTAGTTTACAATACTTTATATTTGTGCTTCCATTAGAGCGATTATTACAAGAAATTCCATAAAAACCGGTCAACCTTCCTCGTCAGGATACCACTGCATGTGTGATGACATCAGGATACAACTACAGGCGTGATGACGTCAGGTTGCCACTACAGGTGTGGTGACGTCAGGCTGCCACTACATGTGTGATGACGTCAGGATACAACTGCAGGTGTGATGACATCAGCCTGCCACTACATGTGTGATGACGTCAGGCTACAAGTACAGGCGTGACGACGTCAGGTTGCCACTACAGGTGTGGTGACGTCAGGCTACAACTACAGGCGTGGTGACGTCAGGCTACAAGTACAGGCGTGATGACGTCAGGTTGCCACTACAGGTGTGGTGACGTCAGGCTGCCACTACATGTGTGATGACGTCAGGATACAACTGCAGGTGTGATGACATCAGCCTGCCACTACAGGTGTGGTGACGTCAGGCTACAACTACAGGCGTGGTGACGTCAGGCTGCCACTACATGTGTGATGACGTCCGCACATCGAAGTAGCCCACAGGTACCCTGCAGAGGGCGCCACTGGTCAGTTATATTCAGAGGAACCAGCCTGTTACCTCCGTGTCATGGTGATGGGCCAGGGAACCAGGCAGTGCATCATCAAGCCTACGGACCAGCCCAACATAGTCGTAATGGCGGCTTAAATTACACGTTATTTTGAACCACATTGCACCTCCATCGTCGATTAATCATCTGCTGACTCTGCAGTAATTAACTACATAGTTTTGTATCTTGTGACGATGGGCCCCTCAGAATATACAGATATCATTGCTTCTCCTGCCCGATGCCTGATGCGAAAGTAAATTATCATACTCAGTCCCAGCATAAAGGCCTTAAGAGACTAAAATTATGCATGGAGGTGGTATCATACCATGCCTCAGTACCTTATGATTGAGGTGGCCTCCTACCATGCCTACCACGCCTCACCATAGAGGTGGTCAGGGGTATATTAAATATCAAATAGAAAGCGGAATATTTAAGCATGAAATAATCTGAAGTTGTGACAGATGCTGACCAAAGTTTACTGACTTTATTTGATTTAGTGAATAATTTAAAATACAATTATTCTGTTGGGGATTACATCCATTATGCTGTACAAACGCTATTGCTTGCAGTGTTTTAAATATTAGTTGTTAACCAGCGTCATAATCTAGGCCCACCACTTGTACCCCACTCAACGTGTAGGCTTAATATGCGAGAACGTGTACTTTCATCAAGCATACTAACAGAGGGTGCACATACTTTACCGCACAACCTTGTATATTTCCGCCCTGGAGGCGGATTAAATATAATCCACTATGGTCAAACAAGATTGCTAGGACATCGTATATAGCCTTCAAGGCTTCATGGGAACATATCATGGTATCTGTATTACTGGTTTATTATTTAAGAAAATGAACCCAATGAGCTACAGCTGGTATACATTGCAGGCACCATTGTATGTAGATGTATAGCATCAATTAACTATTTGTTTCGTTATTTAAATGATGGGGTCAATGCAGTGAACCCACTGTTGTATCCCCGCTGTCAGCACGGTGATGACACGATAACTATCCGTGTTAAAGCACAGTCAACCTGTCCCTAGACCTAAACTGTCAGATGATACTACGTTGCCCTCCCATATGAGATGCCTAAGGACCTCCCAGCGAGGGGCTTGCGACCGGCATGTGCTTAACATTAATGCGGCAAATAGGTGACGGCGACGGCGCCACTGGCAAGCAAGTCAGCAGGCCTTCATGTTTTTGAATAACCCTGTTAAAGCTATTATCAGTCGGGTTTAATACGACATTTATTTTAAATTGACTGTCGCCCAGGCGTGACTGTGATGTATATAGACTCGACCGGGAGACGCGCTTTTCTTTTCAACATACGACAGATATATACGCAGTACGCTATACAACTGGAGAGGGGGAGGCAGTGGTGGTTGTAAAGCCAAGGTAACGGGAGTTAGGGTGATAATTGCGAGCACATGTCATCTCGCGGTCTCCTTGGGGACGGTGTCTCCAAGGAGACCACACGGGGAGTCGTAGGACTGAACAACGAAAATAGCGAGCGGCATCCGATATCAACCACCAAAGACTATAATAATAATAATAATAATAATAATAATAATAATAATAAGCGATATTTGAACATATATTTAGTTAATTTGTCTATATGCGAATGGCAGATATAGGGCCTACAATGTTATACAGTTAACAGTGTAGTTGTAATGTAAATGCAGGGACTCAAGAAATAAAAAATTGTCTCAAATAATGACTGGATGTTTGAGAAATCCTTCACACCAACCTATCATAATTAACATGATGTCGTCTAATGAAATAGTAAACAGAAACATGATTTCACTTTAGTGTAAATCTAGATCTGCACGACATTACTGTAGATCTAGTGTTATCAAGGGCCTAAACTTACATCAGTCCAACTACTTCAGTATTACAGTTTGCTAGACGTTGTTTTGTCAATTTTGATGACATTTACTTTACTTTAGGTAAAGCATAAATATTATATTATAAGTCACTTTTGTTACTTTATATTATTCCATGACGCTTCTCTGTTAATTAAATTACAAATCAAGTTTTGACCTGAGTGATGTAAATGCCACACGATTATTATAGATCTACCATTGTTTGCCTGGATAACTTATATAACTTTGTTGCTTATAAGTTATTAGCTCTCAATGACAAACGAAAAAATGTTGGCGATGCCTTTAAGAAGGGAGCTCAAGACTTAAGAAATGACTTATTTCAATACCTAATTATAGACAACGTGCAATATGATATAGACATATTATGATAATGTATGTATGTTGAGGTGAAAATATATCCATATAATTTCATAATTATATATGAAGGAATAGGAAGGACGAGAAATAGTTTGCTGAAGAGTGGCTTGGTGTGAACACGGTGTAATGACTCACTGGTCAGCAGATACATGGCGTTAAAGGCTGGACTCTTACCCTCAATGGCCTTCAGACCTGGAGCGTATCCATTGGGTACAGGTCCGTGGTCGTGGTAGTCTGTGTGGTAGTAACCCCCGCATTCGCCGGGGTGTCTCTGGGCGTGGGGGTTGCTGTGGGGGTGGTGGGGGTGGTTGTGGTGGTGGTGGGGGACGGGCATGCTGCCGCCGCCACCCCCGGGCAGCCCGGGGTAGCTGGCAGGACTGTATCCCGACGACGCCGCGGCCACCAGGCTGGCGGCGGAGTCCACGCTGGAGCCGGGGTCCGACATGATGGTGGCGATAGAGAAGGCGTGATCCTGATGCGGATGCTGCTGCAGCTGCTGCTGTGGTGACGTCCTCTGACCTGCTACTGATCCAGGAGGGATATTATCATCCATATGAGGAAGGAGGACTGCTTCCTCTGCCTTATGGATCACTGGTGTGAAGCTCAGGCCCTGCCCCTTTCTTTAGACCAACAATCCGGATCAGTGGAGACAGGGGAATCCCACCAATCCCGAACGAGCCCCTCAATAGGGATACACTCTCCCGTTATAATGATCACAATGTATTATGTTACCTGCTGGCAGAATCCCTGCCAGTCGACCCTCCCAAGCCAGACGTGTCTCCCTGGTAACCAGTGTCACCGGGAAGTATCATGGGATCCAGTAGTTCCTACCACCCAGAGATCCAGGTGTTTTTTTTGGGGGGAGGGGGTATGGGAGAAGAGAGATGGCGGGAGGGGGCGGGGGGGGGGTGCCTCGGTCGTGTTATGCTGCGGTTATTAAACTCTCCTTAGTATGGCTGTCTATTCCGGATACGGCTGCACCCTGTCGGGATCGGGCCAGCCCCTCCTGGCGGGATCCGGACGTGGCTCGGGCAGGTGATCGCAGCGGGATCAGCGGGAGATCCGGATTCCGCTAAAATGATTGGTGGCCCCGCTAAATATCCTGATGATGCCAATCGCTCGATCTTCGGGAGTGTGGGGCGACGGAACCCTACCTCCCTTACCTCACCCACACTGGGATTTTTTTTCCTTCCGGATTGCGCTGGGGTGTGGGAGTGTAGGGTGGGGTGGGGTGGGGGTGAACAGTGGGGTTATGATTTCGCACGTGTCTACGGGATCCGCTGTCGGGAGCCCCCTGCCGGGAACCCTCGCTCGCTCTGTATTGTTCCCCGCTACGCCACAGCGGGATCTCGGAAAGAGAATCCCGATTTCGGATGTGGATGTCCGTGTGTTTTGTTTAGGATCGCTACGCCAACCCGTGCGCTAGTTCTGGAGTATGAACCGCTCTCCGCCTCTCTGTTTCTGTTTCTGTCTCTCTCTAGCGGAGTGCAAAATAAACGTGCACGGCAAAGTTTTCATAAAACAGCTAAACGAGACTAGTTGTCGACAGGTGGCGCTGCGGGATTCTGGATCTATCGCCGGAATAAGCGGCAGGCCGCGGATCCGGAGACTGTTAGGTGGTCGTGGCGCTCTCCGGTGGCTGCAAGCTGCAGCAATAGGCTGTCTCTCTCAGCCTTTACACCCAGTCTCTCCTCGTCCTGCTGCTTTGTCCGGATCTCTCGTTCTCTAAGTTGTACCCGCCAGGATTCCCATGGTATCACAAGGTATCGTCCGCCAATGTCGTTCAGTTTAGGATAATTCCGCAGTCTCCCGGATTGTTCCGGATATTGTCGCTGATGCTGTCTGCGTACGCAGGGACGTTCGGGATCCCGGATTGTCCGTCTCGGTTGAAGCGACCTGGATCCTGTGTCTCCTGGATCGAGTGTCGGTCTCGGGCGCCACCCACTGCTTCGGACTCCCTGGAGCCGCTACAAGAATGCCAATCGCCCCAGGTCTGGATCACAAATCTGTCTTTGCCCCGGGCCGCGGGGGGTTTCATTAAGTTCTCGTCTGGCGCAGTTTGAGCCAATCAACACCCGCAAGCCCTTCAGGATCCCGCCGCTCAATGCGGAGCCCCGCCCGCGCTGGGGGCCGCGCCAGGCCCAGCCGCTGGGTGCTGGCAGTGGGGATCCCGACGAAATCCGGACGCCTGTCAGTCACAGGCTTTGGGAGGAGCCTCTAGCCGTGGAGAGGCATTGTGCGTCCTGGCAGTGGATGCTGGTAGTGGTGGAGGGGGGCGGGAGTGGGATAGTGGTGCGCGGGGGGGTGGGGGGGAGGGGGGGGCATTGGGTCTTGGCCAGGGTCAGATAGGAGGTAGGGATGGGCTGAGAGGCATTAGGTGAGGGTGGGGATGGGCGGGAAGTCATTACATGGGTGGAGATGCGGTGGGGGGGGGGGGGGGGTCATTGTTCTACGGGAAGGACTGGATGTGGGGAGGGTCATTATTATAAGGGATAGACTGGGTGGGGGAGGGAAATTATTCTAAGGGATGGACTGGGTGGGGGAGAGAAATTATTATAGGGATGGACTAGATGTGGGGAGGGTCATTATTATAAGGGATGGACTGAATGTGGGGAGTCATTATTATAAAGGATGGACTGGATGGGGGGAGGATCATTATTATAAGGGATGGACTGGATGGGGGAGTCATTATTATAAAGGATAGACTGGATGTGGGGAGGGTCATTATTATAAGGGATGGACTGAATGTGGGGAGTCATTATTATAAAGGATAGACTGGATGGGGGAAGGGTCATTATTACAAGAGATGGACTGGATGGGGGAAGGTCATTATTATAAGGGATGGACTGGATAGGGGAAGGTCATTATTATAAGAGATGGACTGGATGGGGGAAGGTCATTATTATAAGAGATGAACTGGATGGGGGCGAACGTCATTATTATAAGGGATGGACTGGGTGGGGGAAGGTCATTATTATAAGGGATGGACTGGAGGGGGGGGAGGGTCATTATTATAAGGGATGGACTGGGTGGGGGAAGGTCATTATTATAAGGGATGGACTGGAGGGGGGGGGGGAGGGTCATTATTATAAGGGATGGACTGGGTGGGGGAAGGTCATTATTATAAGAGATGGACTGGGTGGGGGAAGGTCATTATTATAAGAGATGGACTGGATGGGGAGTGGGGGTCATTATTATAAGGGATGGACTGGATGGGGGAGGGTCATTATTATAAGAGATGGACTGGATGGGGAGTGGGGGTCATTATTATAAGGGATGGACTGGATGGGGAGTGGGGGTCATTATTATAAGGGATGGACTGGAGGGGGGGGGGAGGGTCATTATTATAAGGGATGGACTGGGTGGGGGAAGGTCATTATTATAAGAGATGGACTGGGTGGGGGAAGGTCATTATTATAAGAGATGGACTGGATGGGGGCGAAGGTCATTATTATAAGGGATGGACTGGATAGGGGAAGGTCATTATTATAAGAGATGGACTGGAGGGGGGGGGGAGGGTCATTATTATAAGAGATGGACTGGGTGGGGGAAGGTCATTATTATAAGAGATGGACTGGGTGGGGGAAGGTCATTATTATAAGAGATGGACTGGATGGGGGAGGGTCATTATTATAAGAGATGGACTGGATGGGGAGTGGGGGTCATTATTATAAGGGATGGACTGGATGGGGGCGAAGGTCATTATTATAAGGGATGGACTGGATGGGGGAAGGTCATTATTATAAGGGGAGAGCGAGACTCAATGATGATGAGGGACTGGGCGGGGAGAGTGATGTTATGAGATGGGGTTGGCCCGTAAACGATTTTTTTTCATCGGAGCTTCTGTTTGTGGTTGTCATCAGCCTTAGTACAAAAGAATCAGCCACCTCATCCCCCATCTCCCACCCCTCACCGAATATGCACACTTATCTAATCCATGTGTCAAGCACTGCTGGTATCTAGGTCAATACTGATGTATATAGAATACGTATATATAGATATCTATATATATATATATCGATATATATATCTATATATAGCTCTGTATTTAAATAATTATTTTATTCCATAACATGGACCACACACACATTATGATAACATGTACAGCATACTATTCCTCCTTCACACAATAACAACGTTGGCATTTATTTATTTCAGACTAATAATAATTCAAGGTCTAATATATCCTTTACACAGACTACCCGGACGTTATAGTGTCCCGCGGGGTTAAAGCTCGCATTCCTCCCAATCTATCGAGAGATAGGCTTCAGCCACCGACTCTGTTATAATGCAATCTGGATCTGCTTGTTGTGACTGAGCGGCCCCTTCCGACGACAGCAGTATCCCGAAGGGATGTAACCTCTCGGAGAGATCCCGATGATGCCCCGACCGCCACAGCACCCTCACTCACTCCCCCTCCTCCACACTCCACACCGATGCCATCCACACGCCGCCCCCCCCCCACCCCCACCCCTCACTTTCTCCTGGTTAGTACTTAAAAGTCGTCTGGTGACAACTTCAATCCTTACCCAGCACAAAACCTCGGCAGCCTATCCGCCACAGTTTAGCGAGAGTTGTTGGAGGGTGTCAGCGAATGTTTAACTTATTGGGCGGCCAGCCCCCCACGGGTCGGCCCCCGCCGCGGGTCCGGCCCGGTCTGGCGGCCAGGATACACGGGAGGGGGGGGGGGGGTGCCGCTGACACAACACCGAGAGGAAAACAATGGACCTCATTGGCTGATCTCTGCCCTCAGACTTAGCAAAGGGACACCCCCTTGTGCTGCGCGCGCAGCAAGACGGCGGCTACTGGCGTGTACGTCACCGGTCACAGCGAAAAATCCCGACGCAACACGAACGAAAGAGGGAGAAACGTGATCACAGCAGGCATAAATACAGAGGATATAGCAAACGATGGTGGGTACAGAGGGCTGGAAAAGAGACGAGAGCAGAAGAAGGTCGAGGGGCGGGGGGGGGATGTTGAAAGCGTTAGGGGTACTATAATCCCAGCCATAGATTCAGGTCGACAGGCGGA
>OZ025258.1:31370925-31460001 GCA_964019135.1 Arenicola marina
TCCCGCTTTTCGCCTGCGTCAAACCGGCCCAGTTATTAATTAAACTATGTCTGTCATCCAAACAGTTTGACGCTAACTACCGTTTGGTGACCTGCAAAAGTGCAACTTTTCCGGATAATGTTCTGAATGACACGTCCATATACGCTTTATCAATTGTAAAGACGAGACCGGGACAGCCCGGGGAGGCCGTGTCGCCCCGTGATGACCCCCACAGACACACACACAAACACACACACACACAAGTACCCACACTCCTGGCCCACGATAGCTTCTTCCTGTTGCCACGGGTGGGCCAGCCGATGAAAATCTCATGATATTGGGCGAGTGCTTATTTCATGTCACGTGTTGCTTTCGTCATAACGACGAGAGGCAGAAGAGTTGACCATTTCATTACTTCGCCCATATAGAAACCTGGAACAGAACCAAAACGAGTCGTTACTGGACTTAAAACAATTGATGCTGAAGGGCATCTAGTGCGTATATCCAATGAGAATATAGAGTGGTATAATAAGTGTAAAACTTCCATTCATCTGTTTCTTGTGTTCATAAATTAGGACCAATGAATATCCGGGTTAAGATTGTTGTATTTTAAATTTAAACTGAATAGGAAACTGGCACCTGCATCTGAGGCAAGTTTCATCCCATCCAGACCTCCGGGAAGTTGTTTTACTCCAATTTTAGCCATTATGTGCACGAAAATAGCTTAAAACGCCAATACTTAATTCGGAGGGTTTTGTGGCTGTGAGGTGGGGCGCTGTGTGGTGGGTGTGAGGATGGGAAGGGTGGGGGGGGGGGAGGGGGAACGGTAACGGTGAATGAGTAACCTCTCCCTTCCCTCAACAGTCCTCAAGAACCCCCGGCCTCTACCCCCACCTCCCACCCTCCTCTACGCCACCGAGCAATGTCAATTGGGGCCGAATCATTATAACCGTGGGGGACAGCACACGGGACCGGAATTGTAGCCAAGTGGATCTTCCTTCATTATACAAATCTGGATCTATGTTCGCCGTGAATCCCGATCCATGAATTCCGGATGTGGACGCCCCAACTTTGACCCTAGGATGCCGCTGTCTTCTGGAGCGACAGGGAGAAGCCGAGGTCTGGAGCAACTTGTAGATGATACAGTGGCACGTAACTCTGCCCTCCCAGCAGCCCACATCAAAGGCAAGCCTCGTTTCCACTTTCATCCCGCGAGGTTTCCGGATCCTAGGTGTCTATTTCGGTGTTTAGTAAACACCACAGCTTCCTTTTCTTGCCCTCGGCGTAATTTTTTTCGTGTGTGTGGGGATCGTTTTTTTCATTTTCTGTCATGGCACTATACTGTTGGCCTCATGTGGTTTTAGTGCTGTAATCTCGCGAGAATTGACTTGCGGAGAAAACGCTGCGGAGTGGAAGAGATGGGGGGACCTATAGAGAGAGACCAGGGGGGCCGGTGGGGTGTCCTTGATCACTGGTTACAGTTGTGTCTAGCGGGATAAGCAAGCATTGGTGGAGCTGACAGGTGCGGGATCTGTGGGTAGCGTGGTGGCTGCGGGATTGAGGGTGTGGGGGTGAGAGTGACTGTGGCGAGGATACCTCGTGTGGCAGGGAGTGGGAGAGGAGGTGGGGGTGGGGGGAATGCAGTAGGTACGGTGAAGACACTAGGGGAGAAAAAGGAGCAGCATTTGTAGCGATATCCAGTCAAAACCAATACGTAAACATTTGCTTTAGATGTTCCGCCTGTCTGGACACCAACCCCCCCCCCCCCCACCCTAACCACCCTCACCTCTTGCTCCCCCGGCAATCATTTAATTCCCCGCACACCCCCCCCCTCCCCACCTGTTAGCTAAGCCCCACCCCGCAACACGCGCCACATGTGTCTCCCAATACAAACTGACGCACGTGTCCCATGTTTGCACATGACCGATCCGTACTATAGACTTTCCGAAAGATGAGTGACGAAGAGCGACAAGCGATGAGCAGCCAATCGGTGTGCCCTCCCCCCCCCCCCCCCCACCCACACACACACTAACACCGACCAAACAGGTGTCACTTTTTCGCATTGATTCTCATCAAAATAATGCAGGGTGAAGACAACGTTTCTTACAGCGCGTTTATTGGGCGAATGGCTAATAAGTTAGTAAGACGCTTTAACATGTGTCTGTCATAGCGGGGCAATGGGAAGGGTCAAGGCAGAGATTGTCGAGGTAGCCGGATACGCTACCCACGAAACGTAATTCAATGTTGTCCAAAATTCATTTAATTACTGTAGGCGTATGTTCTCCATGGTAACAGAATAGTTCATTCATGATTTAAGGAAAATAATACAAATCACATTCATAGTTATACATCTCGACCCACCGCACATTTAAAGTTTTTAAATCTGCGAGAAGGTTCTCCCCAGCTAACAAACCTTAAGCGAACGTATGCCCGCTGCGAGGACGTCATCTGGAAAACTGTTCCGGCTTGACATGCGAAGGTGAGAAGATATCGCTATGGCTAACATAATAACGTTCAAGAAACGTTCCTATAACGTTTCATCGTAACCTACAATTGTGCAATATTTCTATAAGGTTTTTGGAAGATTTCATAGTAACCGTATTATTTAATGTTCCAAGAACGTTGTTTAATAACCTTCAAGTAATGTTAGCGGAACGTTAGGTGTATACCAAGGATCCCTCATGTTTTTCACAAACGTCTAGCGTTCGTAGTAATAAGCGAAAGAAATAACAATATGACAGTATTCTGTTTTATACGTCAAATAGTAGCAGGCAGAAGGTATACATTGGGCAGAAATAAAATCGATATTTATATTGACATAAATGGAGACCGGGAGCTACGGAATAACGGGACATATATGTTAAAGATATTTAAACACTTTCTGTACAATTATTGTGCATCCAGTAGAGAATACTCAAATTGCGGCTAAAGCACGATATAAACGAAAATCAGTCCAGTAAAACTAAGGCCCAAGCTCATACATTGTTTAAGTAAAAAAAAGGGTTGATTGAGTTAAAAAAGGGGCTGTTTCCCGTCCGTCATTTAACGTATTACTACTACCTTCAGTGGATAAAATCTGCCTGACGTCCTGGTTGGTCTATAGAATTGACGTTTAGACCGCTTAACTATATTGTAAAATTGGATCAAAGATCAAAAAGATCAAATCAATTCAAATAGGCAAGGTTCCCCGGGCAGAGTTCGTTCTCTTGCTACTAATGGGAAGTTGTTGACGCGAGACAGTACGGGATTTGTTTGTTTTGATGACGGTTGGCACCAAGCCAGGTAGCCCGCCGCAGGCATGGTCACCATGCGCGATAAGCACCCGAAAGCGATATTATGCCGCGGGATATGGTGATAAGCACCCAGCGGTTATGTTGACACATGCGATAGCTTTGACACATCTAAGAGAGACGGCTGGATATTAATAGGTTCAAGGCCGCTGCTGGTGCCAATGGGCCCTTGCATGCCGCGGCATAGTGGGACAGACAGCGCATAGTGGGACATTTTATTAGTATAGATTTACAAAAAAGTATAATTCTGGAAGTACATTTATATTCTTCTTTAATCGCTAATTTATTCTGTGCTTTACAACAGTGACACAGTCTATGTAACATTCCATTTCAATGACAGATTTAATTTCGACATTACTACTGAAATCGTTTATTAATGGAATCATAAAACTGTAAATCGTAACGCCAATTTGATTATTGATAGAATTACAAAATTAGTATTTTAGAAAGTTGTTTCTATCAAGTTCCCTTGATGATGCAACGCACAATAAGTTGTTATTTCGATTAAGTTAAGATAATGTCAAACTATTTCGACGTCCAGCAACACCAAATATTCTTGCAACTGTTCTTTTTTACACAATAATTCGGCAAAAAAAGCGTAACAATGTAACAATGTCAATACCTATGATGACTCTTGCAGAAGCGTTTTCCAATCCCGTTAAGGCCAGGCGATTGTGTTCGTGTTTGCGGGAACATTAAATTGGATCCCAGTTTGTAAGCAACAATCGTTTTTAACATTCTACCTGTACTTGACACTGCACCGAAAATATCTAAAAATGGTGAAAGAATGTACGGAGAGTATTTTGTATTCATGTTTCATTTTTTTTCAAATGTTTGTGTTTTTGTGCTGACTTGCCACAGCTGTACGTGGCGTGAATAATGGTCGAGATCATCGGAAGTGACGTAATTATACGTGGTAGAGGGGTGGGTGTCATCGGGCACCGTGCGTCAATTTGTCTTCCTCCCCACCCAACCACCACCCACCACTCACCAGTCTGGCCGTACCTTGATCCGAGTCGTGGATCTCTGTAGGTACAACCGGCGGCCATTTCAAAATGTGCAGTGATTTTTTTAGGGGTGCTTCCGTACCTTCATTGTCCAATAGTCGTTACGTTAGGGAGTGACCCCACCCCCCTTCCCCTTCGTCCATGGCTGCCACCCACACGGATGCCAACCCCACCCCCTGCCTCATACACACCCCACCCTGGGGTTATGGAGTAGCCTTCAAAGCGCTCCATTCTCCTGTGTAAAAATCTCAATTTTTCACGTTTCGCACCCCCTCCTGTCAACTGAGAAAAGACTTTCCCACATCATTAACGGTCATTTCATAATAAATAACACCAGCGGGCCCTTCCCAGAGACCCGCTAACCTATTTCAGACCATCATTGCCCGATTGATTTCATCTCTATGCTCGTGACTCCTACCCATCAGCCACCCTCTCACCCTCTCAACCCCTCACCCCCTCACCCCTCATCCCCTCACCCCCACCCTCTCACCAGATCACCCCACCCTCTCACCTCCTCACCCCCGTACCAAAGGCGCGATAACCCCAATCAGAACACACACACACCCATCCCCCTTTTCCACCCCCCTCCCTCCCCCTCCCCCTTCCCCTCCTGCCCAGCCACCCTCACATATAGCTTCACAGCAAGAGACTTCAAACAGACCAAGGTCTACACTGCAGCCATCCCTGGGTGGGCGTGCCCCGGTGGGTATACCCCTTCCAACTATCACCCCCTTCCCCCCTAGCCCCCCCCCCCTCCACTCCCGCTAGCATCCCCCTCCCCCTCCTGCCTCTGGTAGTCTCCAGAGTATAGAGGGCGCCCTAAGCTTGCCGCACGGCATCCCCAAGTATGGAACCAATTATCTCCTTATAATGACGAGGATTCGCTAGTTCCCTACAGCACCCCCCCCCCCTTCGCCCCAGCCCCCACTCCCACCCCCTACCCCCCCACCCCAAGCCCTCACTGGACCACCCCAAAACAGGCACAGCGAGAGTGTCGGAGGGTGGGGTGGAGGAGAGGGATGTAGGGGCACAGGCGGAGGTGGTGGTGGGGTGGGGAGCTGGATTACTGAGACCAAACAAACGACCAGCGTTATTGCTGACGACCTGTCGACAAATTTTAAGAGGTTCGCCGAAGAGAATTGTTATATATAGTTCTTCACCCCCCCCCTCCCTTTAACCCCTCCCCACTCACCCATACCTCCCACCCCCGCCTCCTTTCCACCAAATCTCATACTTCATATTAACCACCAACACCCTCACCCCCCAGCTTGAATTATCCTGCTCACGGATTGAAACCCACAACGCAGCGTGGCGTGGGAACTTTAATCGGGATTTATTTGTCGGGAACCGACCTGGGAGGTCATGGCAATGGCGAGTATTTTAAAGCCACTGGCTGAACCAGAATAATTAGTAATTACTGCCGGGTCACGTGGTCAGTGATTGATGCACATGTAGTGTATTAACTTAAAAAGTTTTTCTCCTGAGCATTCTGCTCTGAAGGCATCAGTCCTAATTGAAAGATTGCGTTATATTTCAGCGGAACCGGGCCTGGTTTCCAACACGATATGCTCCGCGTATCCACCTAATATACCAGCTGCCGATTTGTCAATGTTCCAATGTTGTACTGCTGGGAGAAAAAAAAGGTAAATTATCATCCGGGGGAAAAACTAATTGTCTTTTTAATATAGAAACGGTGTGCGGTAAACGAAGCTTGCAAGTAAGAAATAGAACACTCACGCGAGCCAAAGAAGGTATACAACACCGTTGGTTCACCTATATTCCTAGCTAAGCACCAATTTCTGCTTTCAAATCGTCTGTTTGTGGAATTACGTTCTGCTCTTTGTTGAAATTCTCTCTCTCTCTCTCCCTCTCTCTCTCTCTCTCTCTCTGCTTTCTCTGCCTTCTCTGCAGCTGCATCTATTTGTTTTTCTCTCTCGTTTTTTTTTTCTCTCAGCCCCTCTGCTCTCTTTCACTCCTCGTGCGCTGTTTCCTGCACCTGACACATACCCAATATTGTTCAAGCTAAATACTTACTTGCTTCTCTGCTTTGCCTCACTGGCAGAGCGACAGTTTCATCCTGTGTGGGATGGGATACCAAGGCAACACTACAACCTGAGACAAAAAAAAATCAAACGCACCAGAATTGATAACACGCAATGCTAAACCCGATAAAAAGAGACCGCGCGGAAACCGAGGCAAGAGAGAGCAAGCCCAGGGCACACCGCATCTCCCGCCGGCGGGAAATTGAAAACAGAAAGTCGTCTGCGCGGCGTGGGGGTAAAAGTTTCACAGCGCGTTATAACAGAAGCCAGCCTACTTCACCCCTAGCTCATCAATCCTACGTGATTTAGAGATAAACTCTCGCGCCCCCGAGTGGGGAGAAAAAAACTATTCATTAGCTACAGACCGGCTGGCAGGAGACTAGGAGAAAGAGAGATGGAGATAAGAAGGTGTTAATATTTTACTGCGGAGGAGAAAAATAGATGAATTCATAATTCTGTGAATGTCGGGGGGGGAGGGGGCGTTTTTGTAGCTGCGGTGTCCGGGGTGTCGATGGGCCTTGGGGGGGGGGGGTGTCAAAGCAGGTGGGGCGAATGTGTCTGGGGGGGTTACACGGATTGGTAGTCGGGGTTGAAGGGGGAGGGGGGGGGGCGGATGCACGGGGCGTGGGCCGGGGTTTGCTGAGGTCTGACCTGCTCTTGCCTAATGGTGTCCACATGGGGGGATGTGGTTTATGTTGCCATTACCTGTCACTGCCGAGAACGAGCAAGTGTCTTCAACTGGAGGTGCGGGTGGGGTGAGGCGATGGGGGAGGGGGTCAGGCAGTGGGCAAGGGGGGGAGGGAGATAGAGATGAGCCGGTGGGGCGGTGGGCTGATAGGGGGTGGGGAGGGGGCGTGTGGCTGGAGACAAAGAAGGCAGTGGTGGCAAATTGGATGCAACCCTCAACTACTCGTCCACCCTCCCCACCCTCCCACCCCCTCACCATCTTTACAGATCCACAACAGCCCTCTCCCCACGGTCCCCCCCACCTCCAACCGCCACCCTAGTTCTCCCCCAGTACCGCCCACGGCGAGCCCCACACAGCTTGATCGAACCTCACACACTGTTCTCCGGCTCACACAGTGTTAGCCCGGGTCAGCCTACTGCAGCAGCTTGTGGTGGAGTCATCAATCTCTCGTCTCTGATTGAATCCAACGGCCTGCATCTGATCGTACTTATGGCAGTCCCCCCGTGTGGCACACAGCACCTACATTAAACGTACAAGTCACGGCGTCGCGCGTACGCCCTTGTACTGGACTGGTGGGGTGGTGACCCGTCCAAACAACTTTTATTTCCATCAGCGATGGCAGAGAGGAAAACATCCTGATCCAATATAAAATGATGCGTTTTCGCACCTGCATGTAGCCAGAAGAAACGTTGCATCATAAATATCCACAACTCACCGTATTATTTAGCTCACCATGATCAGCTCACCGTATTCAGCTCACCGTGTTCAGCACACTGCATTATTCAGCTCACTGTATTCAACTCACTGTATTCAGCTCACCGTATTATTCAGCTCAACGCATTCAACTCACCGTATTCAACTCAGCGTATTAAGCTCACCGTATTCAACTCACCATAGACAGCTCACCGTATTCAGCTCACCGTATTCAACTCACAGAACTCAGCTCACCGATTTCAGCTCAACGATTTCAGCTCACCGTATTCAGCTCACCGTATTCAACTCACAGAACTCAGCTCACCGATTTCAGCTCAACGATTTCAGCTCACCGTAGATAGCTCACCGTATTCAGCTCACTGTATTCAGCTCACCGTAGACAGCTCACCGTATTCAGCTCACCGTATTCAGCTCACCGTATTCAGCTCACCGTATTCAACTCACAGAACTCAGCTCACCGATTTCAGCTCAACGATTTCAGCTCACCGTAGATAGCTCACCGTATTCAGCTCACTGTATTCAGCTCACCGTAGACAGCTCACCGTATTCAGCTCACCGTATTCAGCTCACCGTATTCAGCTCACTGTATTCAGCTCACCGTAGACAGCTCACCGTATTCAGCTCACCGTATTCAGCTCACCGTATTCAGCTCACTGTATTCAGCTCACCGTAGACAGCTCACCGTATTCAGCTCACCGTATTCAGCTCACTGTATTCAGCTCACTGTATTCAGCTCACCGTATTCAGCTCACTGTATTCAGCTCACCGTATTCAGCTCACCGTATTCGGCTCACCGTATTCAGCTCACCGTATTCAGCTCACCGTATTCGGCTCACCGTATTCAGCTCACCGTATTCAGCTCACCGTATTCAGCTCACCGTATTTAGCTCACCGTATTCAGCTCACCGTAGATAGCTCACCGTATTTAGCTCACCGTATTTAGCTCACCGTATTCCGCTCACCGTATTCAGCTCACCGTATTCAGCTCACCGTATTCAGCTCACCGTATTCAGCTCACCGTATTCAGCTCACCGTAGATAGCTCACCGTATTTAGCTCACCGTATTTAGCTCACCGTATTCCGCTCACCGTATTCAGCTCACCGTATTCAGCTCACCGTATTCAGCTCACTGTATCCAGCTCACCGTATTCGGCTAACCGTATTCAGCTCACCGTATTCAGCTCACCGTATTCAGCTCACCGTATTCAGCTTACTGTATTCAGCTCACTTTATTCAGCTCACCGTATTCAGCTTACTGTATTCAGCTCACCGTATTCAGCTGACCGTATTCAGCTCACCGTAGACAGCTCACCGTATTCAGCTGACCGTATTCAGCTCACCGTAGACAGCTCACCGTATTCAGCTCACCGTATTCAGCTCACTGTATTCAGCTCACCGTATTCAGCTGACCGTATTCAGCTCACCGTAGACAGCTCACCGTATTCAGCTGACCGTATTCAGCTCACCGTAGACAGCTCACCGTATTCAGCTGACCGTATTCAGCTCACCGTAGACAGCTCACCGTATTCAGCTGACCGTATTCAGCTCACCGTATTCAGCTCACCGTATTCAGCTCATCGTATTCAGCTGACCGTATTCAGCTCACCGTATTCAGCTCACCGTATTCAACTCACCGTATTCAGCTCACCGTATTCAGCTTACTGTATTCAGCTCACTTTATTCAGCTCACCGTATTCAGCTTACTGTATTCAGCTCACCGTATTCAGCTGACCGTATTCAGCTCACCGTAGACAGCTCACCGTATTCAGCTGACCGTATTCAGCTCACCGTAGACAGCTCACCGTATTCAGCTCATCGTATTCAGCTGACCGTATTCAGCTCACCGTATTCAGCTCACCGTATTCAACTCACCGTAGACAGCTCACCGTATTCAGCTCATCGTATTCAGCTCACTGTATTCAGCTCACCGTATTCAGCTCACCGTATTCAGCTTACTGTATTCAGCTCACCGTATTCAGCTCACCGTATTCAGCTCACCGTATTCAGCTCACTGTATCCAGCTCACCGTATTCGGCTAACCGTATTCAGCTCACCGTATTCAGCTCACCGTATTCAGCTCACCGTATTCAGCTTACTGTATTCAGCTCACTTTATTCAGCTCACCGTATTCAGCTTACTGTATTCAGCTCACCGTATTCAGCTGACCGTATTCAGCTCACCGTAGACAGCTCACCGTATTCAGCTGACCGTATTCAGCTCACCGTATTCAGCTTACTGTATTCAGCTCACTTTATTCAGCTCACCGTATTCAGCTTACTGTATTCAGCTCACCGTATTCAGCTCACCGTATTCAGCTCATCGTATTCAGCTGACTGTATTCAGCTCACCGTATTCAGCTCACCGTATTCAACTCACCGTATTCAGCTCATCGTATTCAGCTTACTGTATTCAGCTCACCGTATTTAGCTCACCGTATTCCGCTCACCGTATTCCGCTCACTGTATCCAGCTCACCGTATTCAGCTCACCGTATTCCGCTCACCGTATTCAGCTCACTGTATTCAGACCTCATGTCGACATTCTGAAGTAACAAGAGACTCAGTTCAGCTCACCTCGATAAACAAACTGGACGCCATTTCAAGGGAATTCCAATGGAATACCATCGGGCCCGTGATTAACTAAGTTTCGCAACACATGGACTGATATTCACCTCTTTGGGTCATACCGAGACCACGAGATCAAGGTCGAGGTCAAGACCGAGATCAAGGTCGAGGTCAAAGTCTATGTCAAACTCCAGGTCAAGGTCGAGGCACAGACAAACCATGCCTCCGAGACTAACCCGATTCTGTATGAAGAAAGAATGGCATCCTAGTCGTGCGCGAACATTACGTTTACACACATGGGGCTCGTACCCGGCACCGGTCGCTTGGGCTGACCTAGCCGACCACACTCGGCAGTAAATGAACGCGGCACCTACTAGGACACGGAGTGATCCCGCCACTTGTGGGCGCGTGAAGACTAAGCAGGGCGACAAACAAACCGGGTTTGGCAAGACTGAAACGCACTAAATGCGGTCCATCGTCCATATTAGAACCCAAGAAATGTATTATTGTAGTACACGTTACTTTAGGCGTGAGTAATACGTGAGCTATGCTGAAACAATGGTTCGCCCTTACATGGAAGAACGATCCTAAATGCATGTCGCGAAGATGTTAGTGGCCTGTAGACATGCACGACGTCCAGGATAGTCAGCGTGGAATCAGCAGGCCATATGAGACTCCACAAGTCGTCAATCCCTGCAACAATAAATTAACATTTATTTACAAAGAAATGCTCACGAATTAGACAAAACGATAGTTCCAGCAACAGATATGTCTCTGTAAGGATTTATAGCATTGATATATTATAGTTATACATTTAGGCATGATAGGACGAACATACAACACTATATATATAGCACTGAATGCTGCTGAAAGTTCTAAAGATACACATGCATACATATCTAGGTATAAACTAATGTCTTTATTAAAAACTGACATTACCTTGACAGTAATATGGGGGGAATACCCCCTCTGAATCGCAAATTCCCAAGAATTAGGGAGAGTAATCTCGAATCTCCAAGATTATCAAGTATCAAGCGCACGTTCATTAAAAACATAATACGCAGAATAATTTTTTTTTTTTTGGATTTTTTAGATGATCATTATATAAGTAGTAATTCCCCGAAGACATAGCCAAGAATATAAAAGCTGAATCAATAAGTAATTTGAATAAGACAAATTTGTAAGCATACTGAACTGTTTTCAAAAATGCCTCTTTGAAACACGTCTTTTGGTTGCTTCTGGAATGTCGCAGGAGCAGTGAACATTTGTCAGTTATTTTGGTCAGGACGCCGGCTTACATATCAACATGGTTGAGACGCCTTGGCGCATTCCTACCTTGGGGGAACGATCCAGGGAGTCGTGTCCAGAGCAGCCAAGCAGGATCCAGCACTCCTACCCCCGCTGTTACCCCCACCCCCCGCCCCCCCCGCCCCGTCTCCCTCGTCCCCACGCCAAGGACAACGCTTGACGCAGTTGTCAACATCCAATTTAACGCCCGAACTCATCTGTAAACTGGCGAGACAGAATTTGCTTACCACACGACGGGTGTTGTCCCCTCCCAATGACAAGCCCAGGGTTGTGTGAGGAGGGGTAGGGAGGGGCAAGGTGGGGCGGGGCGGCGGGGAGGAGGCGGGGAGGGCGGGCGGATGGGAAGCGGGAAGAGGACTGCACAAGACGCGAGGGGTTAAAAACCCCGAAGAGACGACAACAACCCCAACCAGCGATCTTTAGAGGTGACCCTCAACTAATCAGCCGTGACCTTGACCCCGAGAGGTTAAGGTGACATGCCACCCACGGGACAAGAGGGGCCAGAACGAGGCTTGAAACCGACGCCGGGATCAAAGCGCCTTAGGCCATTTGAACTGACACGCCCTGTCATCCCCCGGGGTCAGAGGTCAACGTCATAGGCCACGTGACCCTATACCGCTACGACCTGCCTGAGTGAGGCAGCTAACGGAGCAAGGTGCCGCGGGGTCGTAAACGGGCTGCGGACTACAAGTGGTCGGGCCTCTCAAGTCTCGCACGCCCACTTCTCGGGTAGCGAGGCGTTAGCGAGGTTTACATTGCACAGCTAAGGCTACAGCGGCATGATAGCAGAAGGGTAAGGGTATGAACTTTAAATCTTAGGCCATTGTCTTTCATGTGGAAGATCTTTGTTGAACGCGTCGCTACTGAAAAGTCGATAAAGGTTTTTTCTTGTTGTACTTCTGTTTTTGTGCCCTGTTTGTTTTAATGTCTGGCTCAGGGAACACGTTTAACATATCCGAGCAGATAAAACAAGGCTTCGCGTGTAATATATGACGCACGTTGGACATTGCCTGGAAACTGTACAAATTGTCAGGGCCCTATTCGTTCGTTCCATCTATTTAGATTCTATTTGATGGGCCTTCTGCTCTGTTCCAACCACGGAAATCCTATATTGTTGAGCCAAAGAGTCATAGGGCTGTGCACGCCAGGAATGGTACATTAATGTCTGTAATACAGATAAGCTAGCATTTTACAACGAATATAAAAGGTAATCTATATGATTGTAAAGATTTTATTTAATGTTACTTACTTTTGAGAACTTGGTGACGTTGCAGCGCACGTGTACTTCAACAAACTGTAGCTGTGTGTATCTAGGCTATACCGTAGAGCAGAGAGGTGTATTCAAACATTAAGTGACATCATGTTCCATTAATGTTCATAGCTATATATCATGCTGTAGAAATTGTGTATATTTAATGCATTAAGACTTATGGGGTCTAATGACCCTGGAAACGGAAATAAATCACTATCACTAATGTTAGCAGGGGCGGATCGAGGAATTGACAATGGGGAGGGGGTCAAACTTTGCGGGAAGGGGCTTGAAAATGAGCGGGCCGGTCCACATCTTTGTATACGACCGGGGGTGGGGGGTCCACACCTCAGATTTTACACGGAAAAACGACGATTCTCCCTCAACAATTAGGGTCATTGAAAAAAGAAAAAGGAGGGGGGGGGGCAATACCCCCCCCCCCCAACTGGATCCGATACTGGTTATATGTCTGGCAGTCAGGCCTTTTCAAAATCTACATGCAGAAAATACGGAATATCCAGATGATGCTGGTGAGAGCATGGCGCACATGTTGTAACTTGTTAAATACTGTCTTGAAGAATAATGGTTGAAACAAAAGTTGGACGAGTTCACATTGGGGTTAAAATGCACTGTTTACCTATCTTTGGGATCGACATACATATCGATAAAAGACCTGAAATACGGTAACCTTGTGGATTATTCCAGTGTGATGCCTTGTCGTGATCAAGGAAAGCTTTACCTGCTTTACCTACAACCTGGCCCTACCTGTTCAGTGCCATTAAATTCTATGAAGACAAATATTTGCCGGATATCGCACGTTAAAGAAATCTAGACATGTAGACATGTAATGATTTTTGTTGCAAGTTACATTATTTCAATGTTGCATGATGTGGGCCTGGCGTCTACAGTTAAAACTAAACTTATTATTATTAAACACCCCAGATACATACGTACGTTAGGCTGTCACTTCCTAATCTCTAAAAGTCGCTAAAGGGTTTCTCAGTAGTCCCGCCAACGTGCAACAATTGGAAAATAATTTTATGTCCTAACCTATTCCCATTATACAATTCAAATGCAAATTTGCATTCGACTAGCGTTGTGAGAACCATTCAAATGGGAGCAACCCGGCCTTGGGATGGGGACAAGAGGAAGCGACTGACGGATCCAACGGAGGGAGGGGGAAGGGGGGGCAGATTTTTAGGTGAAATGAAATTATATATTTCTTGTTCGCCACTTTTATGCAAATAATCTGGCGAGGTTCGCCTTTTCGGGGTGATTGGGACCAAAATATTGGTGTGGACCAACTATATCTGTTTTAAACTATTTGGCGGGTGGGGGAGGCGGGAGGGGGAGGGGGGAGGAGACACCCCACCCTATAGGAAAAATCGGCTGTTTGAACATCAAATTGTGGGCTTGAATTTTTTCCCCGACCTTAGAACAAATAAGCCTTACAACTGGTGAAAAGCATGGTCCGGCCCATAAGTAGTCATATGCTTGCCACAACCGCAATGCAGCATTTGAACAAAGTTGCAAATGTTTGAATATTTGGTTCTATGCTCAAGTTGAGCCGTGAGGAAGTTATTGTTCAGTCAAAGACACGGAATATGTGCATAAAATTTCAAATTAAGCGCCGTTAGCTCCTAGCTATTTGAATATCACTCGGATATCACGTACACGAACGACTTGTTCTGAGCGGCTACATAACGTGATAGGTTATCGTTCACTCGTCCCTAACTTAGCATCATTCACTTGCCACGCAACATTTCATATTGTATTATCTCAAAATAAGAAATGCGTCTTTATATTACATATAATAGACATAAACGAAGACATTGTGGCTGTTACCTATTTAAATTTAGTAGAAATAGGCGGATTTTGATTATAGTGTCCATGTTTTTCTTCCCTTTCGGAACCACTGACTTCCATAATGTTTTTGCGTCCACACATAAGGAAATAGTCGTTAGTTAGCAGAGACGCTTCGGGGGTCAGAACTCCCAGGTTGCCTTCTGTTCGTCTTCCGTCCGTTCTAAAACCGGATACTACGGTGGGAAACGTTATCAAAGGCAGATGGCGCATCTGCGGCTGTACGGGTGAAAATAGAAAATAGGACTGCTTTCTTTGCTGATCGGTGCTGTATGCACTAACCTCCCCCTCCACCTTTAGTCAGTGATAACACGGACGACTCGAGGATCTGCCGAGGCGGGTAATACCGATGGGAATCCTCTTCATGATTGTCGCGAAGCGAAATATTCTTTTTCTTTTGTCATTTGCTTTGTCCATGTTGTCCATGTTGTCCATGTTGTCCATGTTGTCCATGTTCATGTTGTCCATGTTGTCCATGTTGTCCATGTTGTCCTTGTTGTTCCCGTGAATGGTTTCCTAATTAATTTCATTACAGATGCTTTCTTTCAATTTATTTGGTAAACACTCCAAACTATATTTGATTTTCATAAAATGATGTCACACTTCAGTACTTTTATCGATAATTTATTTCAGTGCGAATCGAGCCGTGCAAATACCACCCCATACACGGTCGGTACCTACCCCCCTCCCCGCCCACAAAAAACACAGTATTCATATGCATCGAAAATCAAAGTATTTGCATTGACCCCAAGGCAGCCAATAGTAAAGACGCTTTAAGTCGCCGTTCGCCTAAGTGGAGCGAACCGATATAGAAGTAGTTAACGTTGTAGTCTCGCCGACATCACGTGTCACCAACGTGACATTCAATGGTTGCTATTGACGACGGATGGTCCCAGTCCCCTTCAGATCATCCTCTCGGGCTTTGAAGGTGACTTATATCCGCACCCTAATCAGTAGCGGACTGTAAACCGCCTGGGTCTGTCAGGCCCCTCCCCCTTCAGACTTCTAGGACGGACTTTCCATCGGGTTGTGATCTGTGCGACTTTTTTCGATCCTTCATCGCATTCGATGAAGCAAGTACTTTGACGTGGTTTCTATGCATTTTTCTTCTGTGTTTTTTGTTGCAATGTAGGGCTCCTGTAGGGACACTACATGTGCGTTATACGCTTGTTGAATGATGTGGCTAGCCCTTAAATGTTACGAGGGCATTATAATCCCTGGACAGGAAGAAGATAGAAATGAACAAAGTTTGTTTCAAAGTGAGGCATGTAGGCCGCAAAGCTGTGAGGATCATGTTAAGGTGTATTAGGGAATAAATTCAAATAATGTAATGGCACAATACTACATGCCATTACCCTATCAATATCAGTGCTCGGAAGTCCACCTGCACCAACAAAGACATAGGTACAGGGGGCCTCACGGGAGGGTCGGCCAAGTCCTCCAGCCATCGAGACGGCCCCGGTAAATCCGTGTCCGAGCTCGATAGATACTATGGGAGGGAGCTACTCGGTGTTTCGAATCAATTCATTTGGTTTATTTGATCACAATCAAGTCCTATATACCAAGCAGCCATGAAGGATTGGTCGTGCGTACCTTCCTATGGCTGACGGGTTGGCGGGTGTGTCGCCGTGGTCGGTAGGCGGACAATAAGTTTGTAAAGGAGAACCAATGGAATCAACTGGTGGTAAAAGGCTACCTTTGTGCGCACATATAACTAGGGTGAGAGTAAATATTAAATTTATAAGGATTGCAACGGTAGCAATAGTATATTCGTTAGTTAATGATTAAATTATTGCCCATGAAAGGTCACATTTACATCATTGCTGTATAGCATCCACTGCCTGGTATCTAGTTCCAACTCCGAAACCTAGTGGCTCCGCAAGCTCCGCAAGCTCCGCCATCAAGTGAGATAATGCTTAGTTAAGGTCGAAAAGGTGACTTTGTGGACTCCAAATGTTCCGCCCCAATTTCACGGCGGAATCTTGGTCCGAGAAAATTAGCTTCCCGTACAAAACCTTGATGGCGGAGCTTGCGGAGCCACTAGGTTTCGGAGATGGAACTACCTGGTATCGTGTTGGCTGACATGTCAACTAACCATTCCACTTAGCACGTTCATCCGCTCTAATCTGGGTCTCCGCGAACCCTATATCATGGCTCCGGGATGTTTCTCGGCCCAACTTGGCATTATGTGCACAAAAGTGGCATAAAACAATTCATGTCATTGCAGCCGGTTTGATGCCTCATTCACACTATGGCCGTCCCATAAGGCGCGGATTCGCCTAGCTTTGAACATTGACTTTGTGGTCATTCTTCCATGTTGGGGAAAAACATTATTTCAGAATAGTTCACGTATTATTCACGCCTACCATTCATGGGCGTGTCCATGAGAGGAGGGGGGGCACAGGGGGCACGGCCCCCCTTTCAATCTCCAAAGTATATCTATGCCCCCCCCCCCCCCCCATTTGGAAATTCTGTGCCCCCTGGCCTCTCCTTAGAAATCACAATGCATCAAGCTTGGTAGTTTATGTGTTATTTCTTACCACCGATTATAAAGTGAGCAGTACGTAACAGGCAGCAGCGCAATGTTGTTGGCACCATTTGGTCCCCCCCCCAACCCACCGCCCCTTTTGAGGAAGAACGCTATCTGAGCCGTGCCCCCCACGCCCGGATCGCAAGTTTCTATGGACCCCGCCTTTTCAAATTCCTATATGCGCCCCTGATGTTATGTCTCCGCCGCCCCCCCTCCTCCCCCCCCCCCCCCCCACCACCACCCTTTAAAGGATTCCTGCACCCCACCCTGCCATTTACTTTTATAATACATTTCGCGGGCTGTAAGGCTGTAACATTTGTAGTCGAGATTTTCCACCAATTTTGTTGCCGAATTTAATCATTAATTCGGGCATTAAAAAGTCAACAACACTGATTGAAATGTCGGCGTATATGACTGTAGATGTGGGTTGAATCCGGTGTTAACCTGAGCTATTCGGTTGGCCAGTGTGAAGACAACTTAAGAACCGACGGCTATTGGCCGAGGGGAGAGGCCCATGCCCCTCGTGCCCTGCCTCACTCTCCACAAGGCTGGTTCCAATCACATATGTAGCGATGTCGATGCAATCTTTACATTTCCGTGACGTCTCTGAACCCACCGGGAACAGGAGGTCTTTATCCGTGTTAGCAGCGGGTCGGAGCCGGAGAAGCAGTAATGCTTCTCGAGGTAACTTAATGTAGAGCGCCTGGAACAGAGGCGCCATCTGGTGGTACAACTCGCAAGCTTCATTTCCGTGTATCCCTCCACTTTCATCCGTAGGCAGGTGGCGCCATCTTGCGAATGACTTGCGAGTCAACTTGCGTGTGAATTTCTTGTTCTGTTACGTTGTTAACAGGGGTCTGGAAGAAGGTAAATGGCGACATACGACAAAGGCATATTTGAAAAATCGATATTCGACATTGACCCCCAAATTCCGACACTGAGGGTTTGAAAAAGCGACATCGATAAGACATTTTAAAAAACGACACTGAAGGAAGGTCGTGAAAAATCGACACTGGACACTGGACAAAAAAACATCTCACAGAGAAGGATAATGTGGATAGGAACTAGTGCATGTCGTCTTTTAATGATGTCTGGTGTCTTTATTTTCGGCAAACCGTGGAGTTATTTTTTATATTATTTCTTGTTGTTATTAATTAAATGTCATTATCGACATTCCACGGTGCACCGCATCATATCACTTATTATCATTAACACACCTTTCACTGTCACAGATTGATTAATGCTGTCAGCATGAACGGTAATTAGAATACCTCCTGATCGCTGTGAAAATGGTGCGACTAGTTGAATAGTCACAACTCCAAGTGAGTAGAAAATTTTACCTTGATAATAGGACAGGATACATATACACAACTGGCTCAGAATATTATTAGGTGATCAGAGCCACTTTAAGTGGCGTTTACCGGTAAATTACCATAAATTCTATTTGGAACAAGATATCTTATAGCCCGCAAAGTGGATTTAATTTCTGATACGTCTTATTTGGAGTACAAGATAATAATGAAAGTTTTAGTCTTATCTGTGATCTACGAAATGTGGCTACTACACCAAAATGAGCATATTAACTGTAGCAAACGGAATTTATTAAAGATTTCTTCAAATCTGAATTAAAATATAGAATTAAAATATATCAATTGACACAACTAAAAGACCGATGTATAACATTACAGAAGATATACGAAGTTTTCAATTTAATCAATGGAACAGATGCTATAATGGTGGCAATATTTAGATTTGTTGTATTATGTCTAATTTATGTTTGTATATATTTGCATCATTCTTGTGCAACGATTTTTTTAAGGTTAAATTACGCAACTATACTTATGTAACAATATATCAATACGATTATCCACATGAAATGTATTCAATGTATTATATTTAAAATTAGCACCGGAGACGTTTTAAATTGTATAATTATTTTAATTATGTCATCTTTGCTTTGCATGACTCGTTAAAAGGCTAAATAGCATGTAACAAGATACTATTATGGTCTTATGAAAGCTAATGTTGTCTTACAAATACAGCGATGTTTTAATTATCCTCCCGCGCAACACCGTGGAGGTAGGGGGTGCTTCAAAGTTGTCACTTAGTTAAGGATTGTAGGCCTATTTTGATTGTGTGATATCTGCATCATGATGCCAAGTTTTGGTTATTTAAATTTATTTTCTGAGGTTCGCAACATCGTGAATGCTTACCTCGTATGGTCGTACCATGTGTGTAAACCCTGACGGTATGGCGCCGTCTGCCGTGTATAGGAGTCTTCAAAGTGGTAATAAAACACATACTATATAAGCTATATGGTGTCATTTATACATGGATAAATTCATGCGCGATACCTTAATCGTTTCGGTGAGTATTTAATTTGGTACCTATATATCTACAATTCCTGATCCGTATAATGAAACGCAATTAAACCCTCAAAGTTATATAATTCATTCTGTGAGCCACATAGGAATATCATACGCCTGCCCTTGCCATGGGACGGGTATGTACCACACATTGTGATAGTGTTCATCCAGTGTCAATTACCAGTCGGAATCTATTTTCCTGTACATTAATATTCAAGCCAATCAATCAAATAGAAATCAAAAGTAAAAAACGTAAATAAACCCACATAACAGTTTTCCTCATACATCAGTAATGACTTTCAAGTATTATTTTCCCAAGCTAACAAACTCGTTGCTCGTGATAGAGTTTCATCTTTAAGAAATCCATGTGTTTTCATAACTGTATATCCTTGTCAAAAGGAAAACATCGGAAGGTATGACTGATATATCAAGAACTTTAGCAAACGAGATGCACCAATCAAGCACAGTAATACCTCTATAACTAAATTAAGTCCTTGATTTATTCTCCACTATATATGTAGTTGTGTCTATGCAATCCACATCATCATTTCCATTAACTACATTTAAAGCCGTTAATTAAATACAGCTTTTCCAATCGAAATCATATATTTTCCTGGTTATTGCATAATTGGACATAAAGAGTGTGTATTAAACTTTTAAAGGGGATTATGATCAAAAGGCGCGTTTGTTGTCTTTTATCGTACGGATAAGTTATGTTAATGCATGCATCAAATTAATCGTTTAGTCATTTAACAATAATAAAAAAGATATTCATGTAAATACAAACAATTTGCGCGAGTGGAGACTGATTTGTCGTATGGGCAGCTTAGCGTTCCGGTATTAGCCGTAACACACTCTACATATAGGTCTGTAAATGATGCTTGCATATACGCTGACGGCAACCGAAGCAATAACCGCGGAATACTACCTTGCAGATTTCTTTACCAAATTTCTCCTTCGCCATAATTAACACACAATGTCAGTGCAACAATGGTTTAACAAGGATTATTCACGGAAACGCCTGAGAACCAACATTGTACCGTTATTGTGACGATGCCCAACATCATCTGTGAGCTCATATTCATGTAGAATTAGAATAGTAATACACGTTAACGAGAAGCAAGAATAACGCTATCTAAACGGCTCCTATGAGCTTTCAGGATATTTCCCTCGATAGCGCTCTGCCAGATCTTAATGGGAGTCTCCCGACCAAGTTATTACTTTATTTAAGTCAGTAACAAAATGTAACCCTGTTGCCACTTGCATTTTCTTGGTCAAATAAATGTATTTTTGACTGGCTCTGATTCTGACTGAACCAGACTCACCTCCGAACTGAGATAATATACGTGGCGGCTAACTTAAAATGTAATTTAGTTTGTCTTACAAATGGACGAATACTGATATCAGAGGCTACTAGATTGTCTACTGTGTGGTGTCCAACATTCAACTGCGGAGTCCCATCGTCAGTTCAGGGCACTGGACGGCTTAGGAATAAGTTTGTGCCTTGGCGTTGTGCTGATGCAAATTACGATATTTGTTGCATGGCTGAGAATGCTTAATATATATTCGATAATCTATGGACACCTCAGTTTGTTGTAGAATGGACTTCAACGCGATCATCCCTTCTGATATTGTAATCATCCTCGATATGTTCAATATCGGAACATGGTCTGAGAGTTAATTACTATGGTTTCCTTTCAATCAAAGCCGCTATATTTTGAAGAAATCAGCATAAATATAACTGCGGTTTTTAAGACATATTGAAAATATAGAAAAATTTAAAAATATACTTACTTTTGGCCCAAGCGTTATCTCGCTTCGTACATGGCAAAGGTACGTGATTATATTCCAGTCTACACATCACGATATGGCAATGGTGTTGAACCAATGCAAATACTTCACTGGCGTGTCTGGCGTGAGGTGGTGGAGCGGGGTGGGGGGGGGGGTATCTATGCTTCTGAACACGTGACGAGTTTGCCTGAATACATGCCGGAATGTGATAGTCTGTGTAATTATAGGTGTAAGCTTAGGTGTAGTCTGAAAGGCAGCAGAGGTCGGTGAAGTATATAATTGTTATAACGAATTCCGCACGAAGCCACCCCCGGAAAACATGACATGCAAGTGGAACCAATGCATCTCCTTGATGCCTTGTGGCAGTGTTAGGCGGTAATGAATGCCCCGGCTGACGTCAGGGCAGTCTTGTCCTTCTCACGGGTGGTGACAGACAAGAAGCTACCGACAAATTTGTGAAATAATGACCCAAACAGCGCAACGGCGACATAAAAAAAACAGACTGATTAATTCCTAGAGACACAAGTTGGTTTTCGTCTTCCACGCCGAAAACGAGCGAGGATTCGAGGGCAAATTGACATAATTGAGGACGAGTTCATAGGCAGGTGCCATGAGTTCTACCGTCGGGAGAAGAAGAGATGAAAGTCTTCAGGACCTGAGCGAAGACCGCGCGCGGTAAAGATCAAAGGGAGATCAAAGGGAGATGAAAGGAAGCCGCCCGATGGTGGCTCCCCCTGTCTAACCACCACGATGACAAGGAAGGTCGCGCGAGGGAGTCGCACCTGACGGCCGCCAGAGGGCCAACTGAGGTGTTAAATCACTCGCCTCGCCGCCAGATGTCTCTGCTGTAGTACGCTGACCGGATCCGGAAACAAGGTTGTGATGACAAACGGATGTCCTCACAAATTGCTGAATTAAGACGGGGTAGCGGGGGTGTGAGGGTGAAGGTGGGTGGGGGGTGGGGGTGTGGGGAGCGGGGCGCTGGAAGAAGGTGAGGGGAGGTGGGGGGGGCGCTGTCAGAGGGTGAAGGGATGTGCTGTCAGAGGGTGGAGGGGGCGCGCTGTTAGAGGGTGGAGGGGGCGGGCTGTCAGGTGGGCGGGTGGAGTGCGTTACATGTAGGGACCGGATGTGTTGCTATGTTTGTCCCACTGCTGATAACTATGAGATAATAGTGCAGTTAGTACATACAGGTTGGTTGCTACACTATGCCCCACAATTACCACTACTGGCTCCAAGTTGCTTTATATAACAAGTGTCACTGTATACAATGTGCGTACTGTCCATTTGACATAATGTAACAGTTGTGGTATACTGCAGCATGTAGGGTGGTATATACGTACTAACATTTTCAAAACGGTGAATACCGCAAATATCAGGGGGCAAGCGTACCTCTTTTGACCCCCCACCCCCTCCCGCACCTCGGTGGTCCTTTGTTTGGCTGTGTTTGTCGCCTTCCCTTGGACTTCCTCCCATCGCACCCATTCCCTGGCGTTACTTGAGAATACGTCCACGTAGTCGCACTTGGTGAATCTTCTGGGATGCCCCGCGTTGGACAAATATCTCATTAAATAAATGTAATATATTTAGCATGTGAATTTTTTTTGTTAATTTTATCAACCTGATGATATGGAGACGACTGGCATATAACGGTAATGTATGTTGATTAATATAACCTGGATTCATAGTCCGATAAGACGCACACAAGACGCACATCAGCATCGGTTTTTATCGTCAAATGTTCCCTCCAGCACCGGGGGGGGGGGGCACTGTTATACAAATCTGCTTGGAGGGGGGGGGGGCACTGTTATACAAATCTGCTTGGAGGTGGGGGGGGGGGGTGTCCGCGGGCGCCCCTTGATGCCTGAAAGAGCGGACATTTGTGATGAAAACGAGAACCCTATGCAGCGGACATTTGTGATAAAAAAAGATACCCCAATAGAGCAGATATTTTCAAACTTGCGATCGGTGTGTTGGGGGCGCTGAAAATGTGCGTTCATAGAGAGGGTTGCCGCGCAAAATACCCCTTTCGAGCGGATTTTGGCAGCAAAACGCCCAGACCGAGCGGATTTTTGTGGTAAAACGATTTGACCGAACAGTGAAATAAAGTTTTTTTGCCGTAACAAAGAAGGGGGGGTGGGGCTTTGCCGCAGAACCCCTCTCAACCAAGCAATGTAAGTACCCGCGGGCCTCCAACAAACGAGGCGGTGCTATAACGGAAGGCAGTACTCGCCACACAACGTCCCGAGCCCCGGATCGGTATCTGCATTGTTAAAGCTGTCATCACACGACGGGGAGCCTCGAAGGACACAAGCTGATATTACTTCCGGTATCGATTGCGCAACCGTCATGTAGTCACTGTAAACATGGATGCATGAGGCACACAAAACATGAGGTTTCCTCGTGCAAGCTGATCAATGTAATAGCCAGCGTGAGACCTCATTGGCACGTGTCTCCCCCGGAGAGAGGCTGGCTGAACGTCGGTGCCGGTTATCTCCATGCAAGGAGGACCCTTGAACCCCAAAGGTCTCATCGCGACAATGGGAAGGGTCAATCTAGAGAGGAGGAGCCATGTCTTCGGAATTAACTCCCTGCTCTTTGCGAAGATAGACGTGGTGTCTTTATCGTGCATCAATTTAAACATTTGGCAAATGTTGGGTTCCAACCACACAGGGGCCGCTTGGGCTGGCCTTGCAGAGAAAACGGGATAACAGCCTAACGCGCTACCAACTAGGCCACAGTGTGTCTCCTCGGTACATGGGACCAACTTAGTCATCGGCAGCGTTGATAAATCAATGTTATGACATTTACATGTCCAATAAAGTCATCCTCGCGGATTCTCAGAAGACTTACCGCTGCGGAAGACATTTCGATGACACATAGGAAGCATGTTACTATTCCGAAAGGGCAGTGCACGGAAGAACTGGTGTCACTGGGTGCCTTAATCTGGAGTTTACCTTGTCACGCCATCAGCCAATCAAAACCTTTCACGCCATTCACTGCGGACATTGCCAAAAGCACAAAGCTGAACACGTGGTGCCCACGAGCCCCTGTATGCCCCCCCCCCCACACACACATACACACAGTACCACTGAGTACATCCTGGGGTCACGCATGTGGGTTGATGGGCGTGGCTCCGGTGCATTAATTTCATCCCCTCGTAATTTCCAATGCCATCAGCTTCATCGCAGAATTAATGTCGAAAGTTGTTTACAGTGTTAACATTAACAATGTATTATAATTTTATCTACAACATATATTAGTAATACGTGCGATCTATTTTTGTGTGAATATGTGCAATATATTTTTATGAATATGTGCAATATATTTTTATGAATTTGTGCAATATATTTTTATGAATATGTGTAATATACTATTGTATTTGTGTTTGCAATATATTGTTTTGTTTATATACGAAACGTATTGTTCTATTTATATATGCAATATATTGGTGTGTTTATGTAGGCAATATATTACTTTTATTATATTATTTATACCGATTGTGGCAATAAATAACACTAAGATTGAAATAGGACTATAAGTAAAGATATAGTGGACGGAGAATGTATGTTTGAGGACATTATAACTTAAGTCTGTACTTTGACAGTATTTTGATAAAGATGCTTAAAGCATTATCGCGTATCGAGTATCGCCTCCTAATTGGTCAATCGCGGACACACCTCCAAAGAGGGATGCCGCCTGGTGTAGTGGCGTAATCGTGGCTGGCCGTCCCTTCTAAATTTTATAGTGAGCTACAGACAGGACGGAAAATTATGTAACTTGGAGGATAGACACTTGGGTATTATATGAATCAAAGCAAAGCAAAGCAGCGTCAGAGGCCAGGCTGGCGGCTTCCTTTAACACTGACACGTCCACTTTTCAACCATAGCTGTACTTCCGCCCTGCCACCCCGACCCTTCGCCCCCCCCCCCCTATCGCCTCCTCCGTCACTCTCTGTCTGCCATCCCCTTGGCTACCTGTGGACCATCTGTTTTCTATGTGACACTACCACCCGGCCAGCCCAATGCCAGCCCTATAGCTTCCTCCATATATTCGATACACAGCGCAAACAGGCCGTCCATTCCCGTAAGAGGCGTGACTGACTGGATGCAAAACACCCCTTCGTCAATATTTGGCTTGGTGAAGGTGGGTGGAGGTGCTGGGGAAGTTAGTGGGGGTGGGGAGAATATGTTGCCCTGTTCTGAAAAGGGAGCAGCCTTGTTTTAAAAAGGCAAAATCAATGGGATTGAGCCACGGCGCAAAACCACCGCCCCCCCCCCCCCCTCCTGATTCTGTTACGGCACGACATTCATTCCCTCACGCGCTGTGTCATCATCATCTCTATCTCTATCACCCTCACCCTCACCTTCATTCTCATCCTCACCCTCACCCTCACCCTCACCTTCATTCTCACCCTCACCCTCACCCTCACTCTCACCCTCACCTTCATTCTCACCCTCACCCTCACCCTCACCTTCACCTTCACCCTCACCCTCACCCTCACCCTCACCCTCACCCTAACCCTCACCCTCACTCACTCCCTCACCCTCACCCACCCTCACCATCACCCTAACCCTTACCCTCACCCTCATCCCTACTCCCCCCCCCCCCCCGCTCATCCTCATCCCTACCTTCTCCACACCCGAATCCAATCCACTCCCCAGACGTCACCCCTCACATGATAATCTGCCCTGATGAAAACTCTGTAATCGATGACACCTTGGAATCCCACGTGGCTTGTATCCGTCGGTCCACGCCAGGCTCTTTGTCACCGGAAGCTTCACCCGGGTCTCGAAGCATCATCCGGGTCTCCAGCCAAGTCAATATCTCAGCCGTCAGACCTGATGGAAGCCACAGTCGCTAACGTCAAGTCACAGTCTCGACATTGAACATTAGTGAAGGCCACGAGTCGCTGATGATGGTACCATGACTCCAGCGCACGCGTGTCAAAAATCGCCTTCAAAGGAATATCTTTGATATCGCCCAGACTCAGCCCATTTATTCCCGATTGCGCTGGGCAGGAGTACGCTATAGTTATTCGCATGTAGTTTCAAAATAGTGAAGAATAAAGAGCAACAGCATGTTGAGCAAGTAATACGCAGACAATTAAGCTCTTGCTTCATGCACCTGGTCACGCAAGACTAAGCCACATGACGAGTTCACGTGATTCCTTACGTTTGTTTGCTGACAATTATGTGATATTATTGTGACAATGACGACCGGAAGTGTTACCTTGCTGCTGCTGTTGCTGTACTTCCGGTTACAGCTCGTGCAGCCGGAAGTGTTCACATCAATAGCGAACCTTCTAATCCTGATTTCGAAGGAGGCGAAAGTCGCAAAAATTCTGGATGAGGCGGAGGCGACGGCATCTGTATCCAGGGAGACGCTGAATCAGCATCCTTTTTGTCCTCACATGGGATATGTTTCAATGTGGAAGCCTGTTGGGTTATCTACCAATATCGACACGACTTATGTTGCCTTAAGGAGTGGGCATTACTGCGGAGTAATAATGGCATTATACGCAAGACATTCACACATGGTCAACTTTTACCACATTTCTTATTTTACATTAAATTTACTTAAGCATTGAGTGTCGTTGAGTATTATATGTAACAATGTTAATATTTTGTTATTACATCTATTGTGCAAGACTTCACATTGATATGTATGAAGGTTATTATATATTTTCATTCATGATGACCATTATACATAATGATGTTATTATATTTCGTTGGGCGTATTTCATCCATTGTGCCTGAGTGCAAGGTTTAACAAAATGTACGAGTCCTTAGCAACGATCAGGTTTGCCTCTGAGTTCCGTGAGCACAGTCGCCAGGCGGCGCCACAGTCCGGGCTGGGCCTGGCCGTGGCCGACCACCCGGTGTCCGCGGCGATGACCCTCAGGCTGTGGGCCAGGTTACACCGACTTGTCCTCTTTGAGTCGCCACGTATCGCACGTTAGTACACAATACCTGGAATACAGGAAGTTAATATACTGACTTACAGGAGGAAGCATGAACTCAGTTCAATACACATTTCATGCTATCATAATATGAAAGATATAGATTTGTGATAACTTGATAATAATATATAAGGTATAGATATGTGATAACTTGATAATAATATATAAGATATAGATTTGTGATAACTTGATAATAATAACACAAATATATACGCAAATAACGAATTGAGTACTTGTATGATAAATCCTCGAAAAGACATGAGAGGTTGTGGTCTATATGCTATAATAATTTTACAGTAATAAAATGTATGCACAAGTAAGCAATGAAGTACTGTATCCTTATCAGGTCATGTCATTGTATCACGGTCGTTCAATAGCACTTGGGCTAATGTATATTGTTCACTTGTATATATACAGACGTTACATGAAACTGTATCTTCAGCCCATCCTTGACCCTGATTATGAGTTTTTTCAACATGCACCTTTTACATATACTTTATTGCCTGATTCTCCAGGTACGGTCAGGCGGCTGTTGGCGAAGTCCAGTGTCGACATTCCGACCCACGACGACTACCGAGGAGCCATGAAGCAGCTCCTCAAGCTCCAGTGGATCTACGACCTGGTACCACGTGACCTGGCGCGCGGTCACGTGCTCGGTGTGACGTCACGCACGCGCCTGGCGTCGGACGACATGCACTTCCTTGGCGTGGTGGCGATGAACTCTCGGGACCACGTGGCCGCCCACGACTGGTTCATGCTGGCCCTGGCAACCAGGGACGGACTGCTGACCAAGGGCTGGCAGCGACAGATCTACAGCCGGCTGGCCGATATCTACGAGAAAGTACAGTCTTTAGATAGATTGTCTCTCTACATTATGGCGCCTTATATATATAATATGATAGAAGATAAAAGTTCATCAAAGGTTGATAAACCGGACTATAAGTTCACGCCTCGCTGTAGCCATGGCTGTGTGATCGCATGATAAAGATCCCATGTCTTTCTTCGCAAAGAGTAGGGGGTTACCCCCGGGGACATGGCTCCACTCTCCCTTCCTTATCCCATTGACGCGATATGAACAAAAGTGGTTAACGCGTCATGAATATACAACCGGACTATAAAGACCTTCTATAATAATAACACGTGATTGTGTTTCCCCCCCCCCCCCCACACCGCTAGTCTCAGATACCGAGATTCACTTGCAGGTGGATTACATCGAACAAGCCAGGGAAGCCATTAGAATCGCTCTTTTGTTAGGTCTGTATATCGTTCTTTTAACTTGCATCACTAGCATATAATTTAATCTTGTATGACACGTGTTGGTATGAACACATACATACGACATTATATGCTCATAAGTGTATGTAACCATATTTTCGATTAAAATTAACTTAACCCAGGTACCTCTTGTGATGGTCTCAAGCCAATGTCTGACACTATGGCACGGCATGTAGGTGTAACTTCAAGTGGATGGTTTGGAGTACAGAATCATCACAATAGTCTTCTGATATCATTGTGGGTTTCCATCCGTCACATGTACATAGGTCAAAAGATAATTTCTGGCTTTAACAGTAGATAATCGTTGATATTGAATAATAGTCCAGCGTGGTTAATAATGCCCTGATGGCGCCCCATCCTATGATACCTATGGTAAATACGTCTCACACTGTCTATGTGGAATGTACTATTTCCTGCGGTGTCTAAATGGCAATTTGGACCTTGATTCAGCAACGTGCTCAGATCCGATCTGGTTGACATAAATAACATTGGATAATAGTTCTTTAAAATATGTAAATAAACTATGCAATAATCTCTTTAATGAACGTATCTTGCAGATCCAGAGAATATCAACACCCAGAAACGTTCTCAAGAACTATGGGGTCAAATGGAGGGGAATTCGACAGCCTCCTCAACGTCGACAAACTCTACCGCTGGTCCTCGTAATCTGTGGTCGGCTAGGACCGGGTACACATTCGGCCCTCTCTGCCAAGGTCAAGGGCAAACAAATGTAAGTAGCGCGAGACTTGGGAATTATCCACATGAAAATCTGGAAGAAGGCAATCTAGATAGCTATGGACCTGGTGTTGGGGTTGTGATATCTGTTGAGGTTGTTACAGCCATGGACACTTCCGATAAATATTTATTAAATGGATATATTATTATAGGGAAACTAACTAGTGATTCCGATAAATATCATCATGAAAAATGGTACATATCACATATCATATAACATCTTTTGAATCAATTGGAATGGTGTCGTACCTTGATAAATGTCACAAATGCAACCCATAGGCTTGTCGACTAATAAACGCCATTAGGCTAAGCAGTCATTGTCTGGGAAAGTCTGCCAATGAGAAGAATAAATTGCATTAGCCAACCAGAGCTTCGTTACTGCATTAGCCAACCAGAGTTTCGTTTGCTTTTAGGCGCCAGACATTGTTTACATTATATTGCTACCAATACTGAACACAAACTACGAAAGCCCCCGGAACGATAAAATGGAGTTCCAAAATGCCTTAGCTATGCCACGGCGTGAACTCATTACTCATTCACTATGGATTATCTACAGTTCAGCACGCACGTCAACTGGGCAACGGAGAGCTAACTATCAATGGTATGAGAGGATTTTTTATAAAAACAGTCCATTTTTTTATAAAAACAGTGTTCATTCTGGAAATTGGGGCGGGGTGGGGCTGATCCTCTGTCAAACCACGTGGATTCGTCATTGGGTTAGACCAGGGGTGCGTCCCGGAGCACGATCGACCGCGATCGACAGCGATACGGTACGACGTAGGCCTACAAAGATGTGAACTTGACGGATTGGTCAAGGGCGCGAACAATTTAAACCGGAAGTGGGGTATAGTTCGCCGCGAGCGAGATCAGTCCCGCATCATAATATTATGGACCACGATTCTTCTAAATTAAGTGAAGATAACCCGTTAGTATCGATGCAAAATAATTGTCCTTCATTTATCAATATTTTATACTATTTAGGCTGTGTCACTATTTGCAAATTAGGTTAATTATTTAGTGCATAGGCCCGCAACGAATATGAACCGCCCATAACACGCGCAACCTGACATAACAAGCGTATTGCCAATCACGGTGCAGTTCTTCAATTAGATAATCACATGAACACGGTTCAACACCTTAATCAGCGACCAATTGTTTCAGAATCAGTTTTTTCGGGGCCACCAGGCTAGATATATTACGATGGTGTATAACGATGATATACCGTTGAACTGATGTTACTTCGCAGGACATCCGGGTGACCCGGGAGTTGCGGTGCCGCTATCGGCCAGGGACGTTACCCTATGTACGTTACAAGGAGGAGATCCACAACATAGACCCCAGGGTGTCCCTCTTTCTCAACGTCATCACCCAGAGCGAGGCTCAGACCTTACAACGGGTGGCCATTCCTCTGGTATCTACAAGTGACACGCCCTCAGGCGGCGGCTCAATCAAATCCTAGGGGTCTGGAAGGGGTAAATGGCGACACGCGACACAGGCATATATGAAAATTCGACATTCGACATTGACCCCAAATTCCGACATTGAGGATCTGAAAAAAGCGACATCGACACATATTTTGGAAAAAAATACGACACTAAACGTCGTCTAAAATCGACACTCGACATAGAGAATTTTGAAAAGTCGACATTGGACACTAGATCCCCCGTTCCAGACCCCTACCCCTAAGGTTTGTGTCATTGTGTCATTTCATATGAATGAGTGATCGGGATTGTTTACAATGTCGTAACAAGTTTGGGGGAAAATAAGAGGATATCTACTGAAGGGTTTATCTTCCAAGCTTTAAAGACAGGGTTTATTTGCTGCAGATTTTATCTTCCAAGCTTTAAAGACAGGGTTTCTCTACTGCAGGGTTTATCTTCCAAGCTTTAAAGACAGGTTTTATCTACTGCAGGGTGTATCTTCCAAGCTTTAAAGACAGGGTGTATTTGCTGCAGGTTGTATCTTCCAAAGCGTTATAGATGAGTGTAGTTACTGCAGTTTTTATCTCCGAAGCGTTATAAATTGAGTGTATTTACTGCCCTTAATCAGACGATGAAGGGGACCATCAAAGGTGACCAAGTCAGAACTTACAGGCTATATATTATGTAGACAACTGATTGTAATTGACCTGGCTGTCCTGCTTCCTGTCAGTTCACGCGAGCCGAGGTAACGGACGGACAGACCAAGACAGACACCAACTACAGAATTGGGAAGCTGTGAGTTACAGTCTGACATCTGGCGGCCATCTGTAGTCTATGAAATATTCTTCTAACTTTAAATTCCCTTATCACAATTATCAGCGAAACACAGCATATAATAGCTATTAAATATGTGCGTATGGTTATGGCTTGCAGCGACCGCCTCACAGGTAATGGTAATCAACCATGTTGATCTACGTCACATGACAAACCACGTGACGGCTATGGTTTTCAGGGCCTGGCTCTGCGACGACGCTTCCTTGGTCCAGAAGCTGGTCAGGCGTGTGGATGACGTCACAGGTCTGTCTGTGCGTCACTTGCCGCGGTTTACGCACGGTGAGGAGCTCCAGGTAGGCGACAGTGTGGGAGGGAAAGGGGGGTGGGTGGGGGATAGAGTGGCATCGTTTTAATCGACTTCTTGTCGTGTTCTGACACGAGATGAGCAATGGAAAGCATGAATGCTTCCTTATCTCACAGTTATCAGTGTAAAATTCTTGAAGTTATAACTTACCAGTAGAAATCTTCGCGATTGTTATGGGCCATCTGATACCAAATACAAACTGATAATTTCACGTGACATTTTTATATTATGGCAAAAAGTCCTGGTTCGAACAAATGTTTAATTTGCATACAATTCGTGCACAATTGTTAAAGGTCGTCCAAGGTCGTTTGCACACTGTCATAATTCGTGCACGACCTCGCATGTTTCAGGTCTTGAATTACGGGATCGGCGGTGAATACATTCCCCACATGGACACGGTAAACAGTTAAACCATTATTCATTATGAAGACAATAAACCCACTGTTCAGTGTATACTGCACCACCTGCCATCGGGTCAGGTGTTATTTTAAACAAAGTTACCTAGCAAGATGCGCGTTTGAACGTTTTATGCGCAACACCATAATCTGTATGTGCATAACTATATACATATATCCATACATTGTATGGACTGTATGTTGATGGGTTGATGTATTTAACACATGCTTCGACAATTGACCAATTTTGCAATAAGGATTCCAGTGACAATTTCCGGTTTCTTAAAGGGGAATTCGCAAATTGCTTAAAGCTATGTGAATAAGTTGTTATTGCTAATAATACACATCGATATGTATAATTTCTGCACCAATAAACTGTCCTTCCTGCCACCGCCTCAGATTCCCGACAGTGTGAACGATCCCAAGGCAGTGCACCTACACGGGGCGGGGGATCGAGTCGCTACCTTCATGTTCTATGTGAGTGCTACACCCAGCAATGGCGGTCAAACGGTCGGTAAAGATGACAGCGTGTTTAAAATAAACACACATACACCCGTAATGTTAGAAATAATGTTCGTAATTTGTTTTGTACGTTAAATGTAAACCCATCTGTTAAATATCGCTGGAGTCCACTCGTCGCCGAGTGTCTTACATCGATGATAATTATACGCGGATAGCTCTAATGATCTTGTGAATCTTCCAAAGAGACAAAACAAACCACAGCATGTTTGCAGGCTTCGTATTCCGCTTGGGTGTAAACTAGGCTTACATGTGGGGTACCTTTGTGGTATGGCGCTGTGTATTAGGAACGTTATGACACCAGTAACTGTGCTGTTAACCCAGCCTGAGTTATGATATTAAAGTTAGCAATTAACCATTTTTATCCTGGGTTGCGTTATGACGGAGTCATGCTCTCGACTGAAATCCTTTCCGTTCCATACTAAATTTGCACTAAATCGCCCGTTAAACAATGATTGTCCAAAAACAAATTTTGTTATATTTAAGTCACATGTGATATATAGCATGTTTCCTATTGTCCCCAGTTGAATAACGTCACAGCTGGAGGTGCTACCATTTTCCCCGAGTTGGGGCTTCGCATCCTTCCACAAGCGGTGAGTGTGTCTTGTGCCTCCCTGTGTCCCCCCTTATAGTAAGTACAGCGTCCCTGCCATACCTCACCACTGCTGTATGTGAGCACAGACTGACAGACGGACGGGTGCCTAACCCAACATAGTGCGGATCAACGGGTCGGGGGGGGGGGGGGCAGAGGGCACGTGCATACACCCCTCTTGCTGGAAAATAGGTGATACAAAAATCACGTGGCCCCCTTTCTCTTAAGATTAATTCAAGGCCTCACCATATCATATAAAATGTCCTGCCCCCCCCCCACCCCTGCCATACCTTATACCATTGTTGTATATGAGGACAGACTGACATACAGACAGCTAGCTGTCTAACCCAGTGTCCGCTCCACTCTGCCGTAGGGTGCTGCCGCCTTCTGGTACAACATGAAGCGTGATGGAGGGTACGACCCTCGCACCCTGCACGCGGGGTGTCCCGTCCTGCTGGGGCAGAAGTGGGGTAAGTACGCATTGGTTCATCACAACTTCATACTATGTTTATCGTCTGTCATAATGCAAAAACAGGCCCTAAATAATTAAATACTCTTGATAAACAACGACTGCTGTGACTACACAGTTTTAGTGACCTGGTTCCGGTACCATAGTCAATCCAAAGCGCATGCTGTTATTGTGACATGGGGTACGCCATTTTGGATTTCATTTAGTTCGTTTTGGCGTTGACCAGAGCCAGATATTCTGGGCCGTGCTTAGTGATAGGCCTATGGTAGGCATCTGATATGATCTAGGCTGGAGAAATAGGTAGCGGCTTATGTTCTTGAGAGTTGAGATTTGACACAATCTGTAGCAGAAAATGGGAAATTTCTGGGGATGTTTTAGCATTTATACAATCGTCGGCAACACCAATGTGAATTAGAAGATATACCAATCCTCATGTGCATATAGCTACAGTGGGAGAAGACTTCGTAAACCAAAATGTCTGTTGAAAAACTCATCATGTCATACACACTGATGCGACCCAGGATTGTGAAATAATTCGATGTAGCATGATTCACGATTCCTCAAAACATATATTTGAATAGCTATGAATATCTTTCAACATGCAGTTAGCTATATTCCTGGACTACCATCTAGCATCCTTGTCTTAACCTTGGCACAGCGCGGTACGGGAGCGATATACGATACCCAAGAGGTTGTTTACCTGATCCGGTTGTGCTTTAACCCATCCTTCCAGTGGCCAACAAGTGGATCCGGGAGGCTGCCCAGTGGCGGAACCGTCCCTGCGGCCTTCACCCCAGCGACACGGACCCACTGTAGCGTCTGGATAGCGCCACAATGACCCATTGTATTGACACATTGTTACCACCACAACTGCTGTCCGTACTGATCTGTACCCGCCCCAGACGCCTCTTCGGTGTGTAGCTCCAGGCGCGGCTCGCGGATTGCCGTGATCGTGGGAGCATTACAGCCGTCGGAATATCCCGATGGCGATGGGGCGATCACGTGATCTCTGGTGTACCAATCGGATGCTACGATTTGTCCCTGGTACCAGCCCTTATTGTATCACGTGTCAATCAGCCGCCATGTTATCTCGAGAGTCCGAGTGGCGGATTGGATGGGGAGATGCAGATTAACTGCGCACGCACCCTCCTCGGCAGAAAGAAATGGCATATTGGGTACAATGTGTGGAATGTGATATGTGCCTTCTCCCTGTCGGTGTCTTCCAAAGTTTGCATGTCACAGAAATAAATGAAACACATTCCATAGAATGTTGTGATATCTGGTAAATTTTCTTCCCTGTCAAAGAAAATAAAAATATGTTTCAGTTTCAATTTTCGGGTCTATTGCCGCAGCAGACAATCTGATTGCGAACGACATATTTCTTGGTCACATCACGAAACACAACTTAATTCGCGTTGACACGCCTTGATATAACCCAGAAAACATCGCGACATCCCGAGTAACTTATTAGACATTCTCAGGGAATGAGCATCACAGGACCGCTGCAATAGTCATACCTGGCAGTCATATCAACGCAAACTGACGTATGTTATCTCTATTAAAGATGAAGTTTAATTACATAGAACAAATGTCGCCCTTTGATGTCATGTTGCCGACCGTTGATCAGACCAGCCTTTACCAGGCAGTTCTGATGGTTCTGTTGGTCTCCTATCGAAGGTACGAACAACAGTCGCTTCACTTCTGACACCAATCGGAAATCCAATTACATATCAAACAACATATGTCCTGTCGGCCATCCCTGGACACCATCATATTTTTTTAATCCAGCTCATTTTATAGCACTGGATGTTCCTCGACCTACTCATAGCCTCAGAGCCTCCTCCAACCGAACGGATTACTGAACATCTGAGCGGTTAAACTTTTATTACTATATCACTTACTTATTATTTATTTTATAAACCGTGTCGCCAGATTAAATCGCTCACATTCAGCCGAAACCTCTGATCTAGATCTTCAGACCGAACCTCTAATCTAGATCCTCAGACTGAACCTTTGATCTAGAACTATCAGTAACGAGCATCACTAGAACCATTAGTAACGAGCATCACTAGAACCATCAATACCGAGCATCACTAGAACCATCAGTACCGAGCATCACTAGAACCATCAGTACCGAGCATCACTAGAACCATCAGTACCGACCATCACTAGAACCATCAGTACCGAGCATCACTAGAACCATCAGCACCGAGCGTCACTAGAACCATCAGTACCGAGCATCACTAGAACCATCAGAACCGAGAATCACTAGAACCATCAGTACCGAGCATCACTAGAACCATCAGAACCGAGCATCACTAGAACCATCAGCACCGAGCATCACTAGAACCATCAGTACCGAGCATCGCTAGAACCATCAGTACCGAGCATCACTAGAATCATCAATACCGAGCATCGCTAGAACCATCAGTACCGAACATCACTAGAACCATCAGTACCGAGCATCGCTAGAACTATCAGCACCGAGCATCACTAGAACCATCAGTACCGAGCATCGCTAGAACCATCAGTACCGAACATCACTAGAACCATCAATACCGAGCATCGCTAGAACCATCAGTACCGAGCATCACTAGAACCATCAGCACCGAGCATCACTAGAACCATCAGCACCGAGCATCACTAGAACCATCAGTACCGAGCATCGCTAGAACCATCAGCACCGAGCATCACTAGAACCATCAGTACCGAGCATCACTAGAACCATCAGCACCGAGCATCACTAGAACCATCAGCACCGAGCATCACTAGAACCATCAATACCGAGCATTACTAGAACCTTCAGTACCGAGCATCGCTAGAACCATCAGCACCGAGCATCACTAGAACCATCAATACCGAGCATTACTAGAACCTTCAGTACCGAGCATCGCTAGAACCATCAGTACCGAGCATCACTAGAACCATCAATACCGAGCATCACTAGAACCATCAGAACCGAGCATCACTAGAACCATCAGAACCGAGCATCGCTAGAACCATCAGTACCGAGCATCGCTAGAACCATCAGTACAGAGCATCACTATAACCATCAGAACCGAGCATCACTAGATACATCAGTACCGAGCATCACTATAACCATCAGAACCGAGCATCACTAGATACATCAGTACCGAGCATCACTAGATACATCAGTACCGAGCATCACTATAACCATCAGAACCGAGCATCACTAGAACCATCAGTACCGAGCATCACTAGATACATCAGTACCGAGCATCACTATAACCATCAGAACCGAGCATCACTAGATACATCAGTACCGAGCATCACTAGATACATCAGTACCGAGCATCACTATAACCATCAGAACCGAGCATCACTAGATACATCAGTACCGAGCATCACTAGATACATCAGTACCGAGCATCACTAGAACCATCAGCACCGAGCATCACTATAACCATCAGAACAGAGCATCACTAGAACCATCAGTACCGAGCATCCCTAGAACCATCAGCACCGAGCATCACTATAACCATCAGAACAGAGCATCACTAGAACCATCAGAACCGAGCATCACTAGAACCATCAGTACCGAGCATCACTAGATACATCAGTACCGAGCATCACTATAACCATCAGAACCGAGCATCACTAGATACATCAGAACCGAGCATCACTAGAACCATCAGCACCGAGCATCACTAGAACCATCAGTACCGAGCATCCCTAGAACCATCAGCACCGAGCATCACTATAACCATCAGAACAGAGCATCACTAGAACCATCAGTACCGAGCATCCCTAGAACCATCAGCACCGAGCATCACTATAACCATCAGAACAGAGCATCACTAGAACCATCAGAACCGAGCATCACTAGAACCATCAGTACCGAGCATCACTAGATACATCAGTACCGAGCATCACTATAACCATCAGAACCGAGCATCACTAGATACATCAGTACAGAGCATCACTAGGACCATCAGTACCGAGCATCGCTAGAAATAACCTTCGGGCCTAATTTAGCCATAGTGTGCCCAACAACGGCCAAAACCAGATTTAGAACCATCAGTAGCGATGGTTGAGCACCTCTGAAATCAGCAGGGATCGCTGATCACCGGTGGACCCCGGACCTCGTGTGGATTAATGCCCCTATCATCGCCCACCCGGAGTCCCTGAGGCCAGCGGCCCGTGGTGGCCGGCCCACGGTGTCCGGGCCGAGGGACCACGTGATTACACGTCCCCGGTCGATCACACCCGTCATTACATCGACCACGGCACGTGATCTGCCTGGAACGGAACCGCCAAGGACAGCGCTCCGCAGTGAAGACGGCAGTGCGCATGCGCTGTGTTAATAAACCAACGCACGTATGAGGACTGTAAGCTATATATAGTGACTTCTCAATACGAGCGGTTTGACCGGAGTCCTAATCAATTCAGCAGTATTTCGAAGTTCTTTGTATGGTATGTTGTGTAGTGACGTCATCACGCTGACGTGACCCGCATGAATGAATTCTTCCAACAAAGGGCACAGCAACTTTTCACTTTCCGTATATTAATTGACTGTAAATCATTCTTGTCTCGTGGGATAGTGTTATAGTGTCTACTGCTCTTCCAACAGCCAAGGCGCCTCCCCTCCGATCTGACGGAACTCTCCCCCCGTCAACTTTGTTGAAGTAGTAACCTTAAATTGTATAAATTTTTTTTGAATAGTATAGCTATGAAGGTTACATTGCGCGGGCTTCGCCTTCGAACGCAAGATGCTATAAGCCAATTCATAGAGGACGATTCGAAGGGAACATAACACAAACACGTATTTTTTTCTTTTAGCTATTCCCGCTACTGATTACATGAATAATTCAAAGTCAATCCAAAACACAGACGCCATGAATCAACGTCCACTTTGTTTTATTTCCAATCTGCCATCACCAAGATCAGCAATTTTCTTTTAGACATCCATCAATCTTGTCAGTAATGGGAATAACTCCAGGTCAAATGTCAGGTGATGGAGGCTATGGTCAACAACTACTGAGCCGGCCTTACGGTCAAATAATAATGGACCGGAAATAATGTATTTTATTCTCGTACTTGTTGCCAACAACAGTTTGCTAGGTGATCAAAGAAAGTATTTTATTATAGTGTTGCGGGAAAGTGCTGGGAAAGTGTTGAAGACAATTTCACAGCGAAGTTTTTTTATGACCCGTGTGCACATGATTAGGGAACGCGTTTAAAGCAAGTCTTTATGAACACTGCCTGAAGACAGTGTTCAAAGAAAGTGTTCAAGGAAAATGTCGCCATTAACAGTTTAAAGCACAATGCAATTATTGAAGAAATGTCTCATTGGCGCCAGACAAAACTGTCTAAGGAAGTGTTCTTTTATCCAAACACGTTCAAGGAAAGGTGAAGTGTTCTAACGCACGCGGCCGGAGAGAAGCGGGGGCGGTGGGGGTGGGGGGGGGGGCTAATATTTACGAGAGATGGCTTATGAGCGCACTCGGGGGGGGAGGGGGGATGGCCATTGACACTGCTGAAGGAATGTTTTGGGAACAAACTGAGTACGTACAGCTTAAATAATGTCACAGAAGCGTTTTGAATAATTCTGGCAGAAACATTTCAATGTTCACGCCTTTTTACCAAGGACAGTTTTTTCTTCGTGGCACTATGCAAGAGAAGGTGGGCGAGGAAGTATACAATATACAATATATTGTAGGGAACCTCGAATTTAGTGTAGAGACCCCTGTGTAGCATACAGTTTAGTTAACCACAACAAGTAAGTCACCCCGGGGCGTAGGGCCAGGGTGGACGGGTGGGGAGATATCCCAAGGGAGGTATGCAGCTACTGGCCGGGAGGGTTTACGACCGCTGACCAGCGGGGGGTCATCTGGTGTTTTAGTGCAGGCGATCGGGATCCAGAGAGGCAGGCCGCGTATGTTTAGCGCTAGACTAGGCTAGGCGGGGGCGGTCAAGCTGTAGTTTATTTAGGAGGGAGGGTGGTTAAAAGATAGATTGGACGATCACGTTGCACGTTGCGCGTGCTGGGAGTAGTATGGCAGTGGGGGTAGACGGGAAGAGCTTTTTAGGGATATATAAAGGGATGCGGGAATGCAGAGCAGGGAGAACTAGGCAGACCAGACCAGGGCAGAACTTGAGAGACCAGAACTTGACAACTTGAAATAAACCCAAAGAAACAGAAACAACTTGTGTTGTGGACTACAACTGGTGTCAGAACTGGCGAAACGGATGTGAACGAATGCGAAATGATTTATACAACCCGATAAGCGATAAAAACCGAGAACACTACAAATGGTGTCAGAAGTGGGATTAGGACTTACACACGCCTGGAATATTCGGCTTTGGATTATCGCGCTGGCTATACCTTTCATGGTACTTGTCGTCTATGAGTGTGAAGACCGCTACGCATGCATACCGAGACCCGGATTTCCGCACCGATGTCCGTGTAAAGATGATGGATTTACTGATCTTCACGCCAAGTTACTGAGGGTGTTTTTCGCCTTGGAATGAAGGGCCGACGCGTATGGCATTGTGGAGTTTCTTACCTCGGACGAGCAGTCACGTATATATACAATGGGGCCGAAAAAGGATAAGGCAGCGACCGGGGCAGAGTCAAGCGGCGGAGCGACTGCTTCAGCGACCGAGCAGGATACGACAGTCGAAATAGTGGAACTTCGCCGTCAACTGCAAGAAACTAAGCAGACGGCCGCTCTGGCTGAAACCAGAGCGGCTGAGGCGGAACGCAGAGCTACGGACATCGGCAAACAACACGACAGAGCTGTTGAAGAGTCACGAAAGATACTACGGGAGGCGGAGAAGGAGTTCCAGGAGACGGCCCGTTGCCGCCTTCGGGAGACTGACGCAGCCCAGGAAGCCCTGTTACGTAAGGCGAGAGAGGCTGAGGAGAGGGTTAAGGTGTTGGAGGCTTTGAGCCATAATGGCACTTCGCCGTCTGTGGAGACGCGATTTTCCCAATACCAAACCCCTTCACCACCAGACCAGCTTTCTCCAGGAGGCGTCCCTTCGCACCGTGTGACTGGTGGCCGTTATGCAACGCCACTCCCCAAGCAGATGCCGTTTGACGGGAGTAAGTCATGGGAGAGCTTCATCCAGCCGTTCAGGTCCACCTCTGTGGCGTGTGGCTGGAGGGATGAAGAGAAGCTCTTTCGCCTACGTCTTTGAGCAGCTTCCCGGTGACGTCATCGAGTCATATTGTCGTCTGGAGACCGCGCTGGCGGCCAGGTACAAGGATCGTCGTAGTGCCGCTTCCTATCTCGCGGAATTAGAGAATAGGAAGTTGGGCCCCAATGAAAAGGTGGCTGATTTTGTCGCCGACGTGAGGCGTCTGGTCATCAAAGGTTACCCGACGGCTGATCAGAGGACAGTGGAAACTATCGCTCTGAGATACTTCCTAAAGGGGCTGCCTGATCGTCCGATGGCCCTCACCATAGGAATGAAAGATCCCGCCAGCATAGAGGACGCCCAGCAAGCTCTGGAGACGTACAGGAGCTTCAACGATGAATCAGTGCGGAACCAACGTGTTCGGTCCGTGCAACCGCAGGTGAAGGGCAGTGATTACGTCAACGAAAGCCGGCTCCTGGAGTTCGGTAAGCGGATAACCGAAACCATGGATGCCAAATTAGATAAAATAATGAGGCTGATCACGCCAGATGCCGGGAGGAATGCGGCCAACAGGGGAGCGGTTTGCCGAGGCGGATATGACAACAACGGATATGAAAACGGCAGATATGGTGTACGCCCGCCTCTGAACTCGCAACGCCCACCTGGTGTAGGATTATCCATGGTAGAGTGTTGGGAGTGTCACGAGATGGGTCATGTCCGAAGGGCTTGCCCCGCGAAGCGAGAAATCAGGCCAAACAACGTCACACAGCCAGATCAGGCAACTAATGTCCAGGGAAACTAAGTGGGACCGATTCTACCGGCCAAGGATCGGTCCGCGAAGAAAAGGATAAGCTTCACGTGCGTCAAGAAGCATTTCAAGACATGAAAAACTCCTTAACGGGAGATGAAGTGATGGCATACCCGAATGACACCGGTATGTACATTTTGGACACGGATGCGTCAGGTACGGCGGTCGGCGCCACCCTGTCACAGATGCAATTAAGTGAGAAGGCTGGAAAGGAAGTGGAGCGGCCGGTGGCCGACGCCAAAAAGTCTCTGAGTAGGCCGGAAAGGAGATATTGCGTAACCAGTGGTCAATGTTGCGAGACGTGTGTCAATAAAGACGACCAGGGGTCATCGTTTCGTGAAGTAGGTGATGTGGTACCTTTGGTAGTAAGGTGCGTGATTACAGCGAATACATCGAGAGTAAAGGCTGATGAGCCCGGTGGTGTGCGCCCAGGCTGGAGATCAACCATTTACTGTATTTGGCTTATGTTTTTTGTCCCCGTTGTGTGGGTTACACAAAGGATTTCAGGTTGCATTGACGATTGCCGTAACGGAGACTGGTGTCACATGGCTTGTTGTCTGTGGTCGACGGAGCGCCGCGGGATGTGGCGTATCGACGGGAAAGTGAACCAGGGAGTGCGGGATCAAACCTCGGGTGAGGGATGCATGGAAAACGTGAATGATGGCGGTAGTCCCCATGAGTCAGAATGCGTCGAGTGCCGTCGCATGAAGAGAGCGGGGATTCAGAGTCTGCCACAGGAACCAGGCCCACCTAAAGGGCCGGGTCCACCCTTGAGAGGGGGATTACCCGATACAGCGTGTCAGCGTGTCAGCGAGTCAAGTAGCGGATCGGACACGGAGGCGAGACAGTCCAGACGACCCGGCGTCACCGGTGCAATGAACATACTGGCCGTTGAGACCGCCAAATGGAATATAAAGGACAACTGACTTTAGTTTAAACTCGTTTGCTGTAGCCTGTCTACGTATTGCCATGTGGATTGTATTACCATGACTCAAAGGTAGAGTTAGATTTTTAACTTTACGTAGTATGATAGTGTCGCCGGGAGACGACAGGTAGCTAGAGGGAGGTAGTGTAGGGAACCTCGAATTTAGTGTAGAGACCCCTGTGTAGCATACAGTTTAGTTAACCACAACAAGTAAGTCACCCCGGGGGCGTAGGGCCAGGGTGGACGGGTGGGGAGATATCCCAAGGGAGGTATGCAGCTACTGGCCGGGAGGGTTTACGACCGCTGACCAGCGGGGGGTCATCTGGTGTTTTAGTGCAGGCGATCGGGATCCAGAAAGGCAGGCCGCGTATGTTTAGCGCTAGACTAGGCTATAGGCGGGGGCGGTCAAGCTGTAGTTTATTTAGGAGGGAGGGTGGTTAAAAGATAGATTGGACGATCACGTTGCACGTTGCGCGTGCTGGGAGTAGTATGGCAGTGGGGGTAGACGGGAAGAGCTTTTTAGGGATATATAAAGGGATGCGGGAATGCAGAGCAGGGAGAACTAGGCAGACCAGACCAGGGCAGAACTTGAGAGACCAGAACTTGACAACTTGAAATAAACCCAAAGAAACAGAAACAACTTGTGTTGTGGACTACAACTGGTGTCAGAACTGGCGAAACGGATGTGAACGAATGCGAAATGATTTATACAACCCGATAAGCGATAAAAACCGAGAACACTACAAATGGTGTCAGAAGTGGGATTAGGACTTACACACGCCTGGAATATTCGGCTTTGGATTATCGCGATGGCTATACCTTTCATGGTACTTGTCGTCTATGAGTGTGAAGACTGCTACGCATGCATACCGAGACCCGGATTTCCGCACCGATGCCGGTGTAAAGATGATGGATTTACTGATCTTCGCTCCAAGTTACTGAGGGTGTTTTTCGCCTTGGAATGAAGGGCCGACGCGTATGGCATTGTGGAGTTTCTTACCTCGGACGAGCAGTCACGTATATATACAATGGGGCCGAAAAAGGATAAGGCAGCGACCGGGGCAGAGTCAAGCGGCGGAGCGACTGCTTCAGCGACCGAGCAGGATACGACAGTCGAAATAGTGGAACTTCGCCGTCAACTGCAAGAAACTAAGCAGACGGCCGCTCTGGCTGAAACCAGAGCGGCTGAGGCGGAAAGCAGAGCTACGGACATCGGCAAACAACACGACAGAGCTGCTGAAGAGTCACGAGAGATACTACGGGAGGCGGAGAAGGAGTTCCAGGAGACGGCCCGTTGCCGCCTTCGGGAGACTGACGCAGCCCAGGAAGCCCTGTTACGTAAGGCGAGAGAGGCTGAGGAGAGGGTTAAGGTGTTGGAGGCTTTGAGCCATAATGGCACTTCGCCGTCTGTGGAGACGCGATTTTCCCAATACCAAACCCCTTCACCACCAGACCAGCTTTCTCCAGGAGGCGTCCCTTCGCACCGTGTGACTGGTGGCCGTTATGCAACGCCACTCCCCAAGCAGATGCCGTTTGACGGGAGTAAGTCATGGGAGAGCTTCATCCAGCCGTTCAGGTCCACCTCTGTGGCGTGTGGCTGGAGGGATGAAGAGAAGCTCTTTCGCCTACGTCTTTGAGCAGCTTCCCGGTGACGTCATCGAGTCATATTGTCGTCTGGAGACCGCGCTGGCGGCCAGGTACAAGGATCGTCGTAGTGCCGCTTCCTATCTCGCGGAATTAGAGAATAGGAAGTTGGGCCCCAATGAAAAGGTGGCTGATTTTGTCGCCGACGTGAGGCGTCTGGTCATCAAAGGTTACCCGACGGCTGATCAGAGGACAGTGGAAACTATCGCTCTGAGATACTTCCTAAAGGGGCTGCCTGATCGTCCGATGGCCCTCACCATAGGAATGAAAGATCCCGCCAGCATAGAGGACGCCCAGCAAGCTCTGGAGACGTACAGGAGCTTCAACGATGAATCAGTGCGGAACCAACGTGTTCGGTCCGTGCAACCGCAGGTGAAGGGCAGTGATTACGTCAACGAAAGCCGGCTCCTGGAGTTCGGTAAGCGGATAACCGAAACCATGGATGCCAAATTAGATAAAATAATGAGGCTGATCACGCCAGATGCCGGGAGGAATGCGGCCAACAGGGGAGCTGTTTGCCGAGGCGGATATGACAACAACGGATATGAAAACGGCAGATATGGTGTACGCCCGCCTCTGAACTCGCAACGCCCACCTGGTGTAGGATTATCCATGGTAGAGTGTTGGGAGTGTCACGAGATGGGTCATGTCCGAAGGGCTTGCCCCGCGAAGCGAGAAATCAGGCCAAACAACGTCACACAGCCAGATCAGGCAACTAATGTCCAGGGAAACTAAGTGGGACCGATTCTACCGGCCAAGGATCGGTCCGCGAAGAAAAGGATAAGCTTCACGTGCGTCAAGAAGCATTTCAAGACATGAAAAACTCCTTAACGGGAGATGAAGTGATGGCATACCCGAATGACACCGGTATGTACATTTTGGACACGGATGCGTCAGGTACGGCGGTCGGCGCCACCCTGTCACAGATGCAATTAAGTGAGAAGGCTGGAAAGGAAGTGGAGCGGCCGGTGGCCGACGCCAAAAAGTCTCTGAGTAGGCCGGAAAGGAGATATTGCGTAACCAGTGGTCAATGTTGCGAGACGTGTGTCAATAAAGACGACCAGGGGTCATCGTTTCGTGAAGTAGGTGATGTGGTACCTTTGGTAGTAAGGTGCGTGATTACAGCGAATACATCGAGAGTAAAGGCTGATGAGCCCGGTGGTGTGCGCCCAGGCTGGAGATCAACCATTTACTGTATTTGGCTTATGTTTTTTGTCCCCGTTGTGTGGGTTACACAAAGGATTTCAGGTTGCATTGACGATTGCCGTAACGGAGACTGGTGTCACATGGCTTGTTGTCTGTGGTCGACGGAGCGCCGCGGGATGTGGCGTATCGACGGGAAAGTGAACCAGGGAGTGCGGGATCAAACCTCGGGTGAGGGATGCATGGAAAACGTGAATGATGGCGGTAGTCCCCATGAGTCAGAATGCGTCGAGTGCCGTCGCATGAAGAGAGCGGGGATTCAGAGTCTGCCACAGGAACCAGGCCCACCTAAAGGGCCGGGTCCACCCTTGAGAGGGGGATTACCCGATACAGCGTGTCAGCGTGTCAGCGAGTCAAGTAGCGGATCGGACACGGAGGCGAGACAGTCCAGACGACCCGGCGTCACCGGTGCAATGAACATACTGGCCGTTGAGACCGCCAAATGGAATATAAAGGACAACTGACTTTAGTTTAAACTCGTTTGCTGTAGCCTGTCTACGTATTGCCATGTGGATTGTATTACCATGACTCAAAGGTAGAGTTAGATTTTTAACTTTACGTAGTATGATAGTGTCGCCGGGAGACGACAGGTAGCTAGAGGGAGGTAGTGTAGGGAACCTCGAATTTAGTGTAGAGACCCCTGTGTAGCATACAGTTTAGTTAACCACAACAAGTAAGTCACCCCGGGGGCGTAGGGCCAGGGTGGACGGGTGGGGAGATATCCCAAGGGAGGTATGCAGCTACTGGCCGGGAGGGTTTACGACCGCTGACCAGCGGGGGGTCATCTGGTGTTTTAGTGCAGGCGATCGGGATCCAGAGAGGCAGGCCGCGTATGTTTAGCGCTAGACTAGGCTAGGCGGGGGCGGTCAAGCTGTAGTTTATTTAGGAGGGAGGGTGGTTAAAAGATAGATTGGACGATCACGTTGCACGTTGCGCGTGCTGGGAGTAGTATGGCAGTGGGGGTAGACGGGAAGAGCTTTTTAGGGATATATAAAGGGATGCGGGAATGCAGAGCAGGGAGAACTAGGCAGACCAGACCAGGGCAGAACTTGAGAGACCAGAACTTGACAACTTGAAATAAACCCAAAGAAACAGAAACAACTTGTGTTGTGGACTACAACTGGTGTCAGAACTGGCGAAACGGATGTGAACGAATGCGAAATGATTTATACAACCCGATAAGCGATAAAAACCGAGAACACTACAAATGGTGTCAGAAGTGGGATTAGGACTTACACACGCCTGGAATATTCGGCTTTGGATTATCGCGCTGGCTATACCTTTCATGGTACTTGTCGTCTATGAGTGTGAAGACCGCTACGCATGCATACCGAGACCCGGATTTCCGCACCGATGTCCGTGTAAAGATGATGGATTTACTGATCTTCACGCCAAGTTACTGAGGGTGTTTTTCGCCTTGGAATGAAGGGCCGACGCGTATGGCATTGTGGAGTTTCTTACCTCGGACGAGCAGTCACGTATATATACAATGGGGCCGAAAAAGGATAAGGCAGCGACCGGGGCAGAGTCAAGCGGCGGAGCGACTGCTTCAGCGACCGAGCAGGATACGACAGTCGAAATAGTGGAACTTCGCCGTCAACTGCAAGAAACTAAGCAGACGGCCGCTCTGGCTGAAACCAGAGCGGCTGAGGCGGAAAGCAGAGCTACGGACATCGGCAAACAACACGACAGAGCTGTTGAAGAGTCACGAAAGATACTACGGGAGGCGGAGAAGGAGTTCCAGGAGACGGCCCGTTGCCGCCTTCGGGAGACTGACGCAGCCCAGGAAGCCCTGTTACGTAAGGCGAGAGAGGCTGAGGAGAGGGTTAAGGTGTTGGAGGCTTTGAGCCATAATGGCACTTCGCCGTCTGTGGAGACGCGATTTTCCCAATACCAAACCCCTTCACCACCAGACCAGCTTTCTCCAGGAGGCGTCCCTTCGCACCGTGTGACTGGTGGCCGTTATGCAACGCCACTCCCCAAGCAGATGCCGTTTGACGGGAGTAAGTCATGGGAGAGCTTCATCCAGCCGTTCAGGTCCACCTCTGTGGCGTGTGGCTGGAGGGATGAAGAGAAGCTCTTTCGCCTACGTCTTTGAGCAGCTTCCCGGTGACGTCATCGAGTCATATTGTCGTCTGGAGACCGCGCTGGCGGCCAGGTACAAGGATCGTCGTAGTGCCGCTTCCTATCTCGCGGAATTAGAGAATAGGAAGTTGGGCCCCAATGAAAAGGTGGCTGATTTTGTCGCCGACGTGAGGCGTCTGGTCATCAAAGGTTACCCGACGGCTGATCAGAGGACAGTGGAAACTATCGCTCTGAGATACTTCCTAAAGGGGCTGCCTGATCGTCCGATGGCCCTCACCATAGGAATGAAAGATCCCGCCAGCATAGAGGACGCCCAGCAAGCTCTGGAGACGTACAGGAGCTTCAACGATGAATCAGTGCGGAACCAACGTGTTCGGTCCGTGCAACCGCAGGTGAAGGGCAGTGATTACGTCAACGAAAGCCGGCTCCTGGAGTTCGGTAAGCGGATAACCGAAACCATGGATGCCAAATTAGATAAAATAATGAGGCTGATCACGCCAGATGCCGGGAGGAATGCGGCCAACAGGGGAGCGGTTTGCCGAGGCGGATATGACAACAACGGATATGAAAACGGCAGATATGGTGTACGCCCGCCTCTGAACTCGCAACGCCCACCTGGTGTAGGATTATCCATGGTAGAGTGTTGGGAGTGTCACGAGATGGGTCATGTCCGAAGGGCTTGCCCCGCGAAGCGAGAAATCAGGCCAAACAACGTCACACAGCCAGATCAGGCAACTAATGTCCAGGGAAACTAAGTGGGACCGATTCTACCGGCCAAGGATCGGTCCGCGAAGAAAAGGATAAGCTTCACGTGCGTCAAGAAGCATTTCAAGACATGAAAAACTCCTTAACGGGAGATGAAGTGATGGCATACCCGAATGACACCGGTATGTACATTTTGGACACGGATGCGTCAGGTACGGCGGTCGGCGCCACCCTGTCACAGATGCAATTAAGTGAGAAGGCTGGAAAGGAAGTGGAGCGGCCGGTGGCCGACGCCAAAAAGTCTCTGAGTAGGCCGGAAAGGAGATATTGCGTAACCAGTGGTCAATGTTGCGAGACGTGTGTCAATAAAGACGACCAGGGGTCATCGTTTCGTGAAGTAGGTGATGTGGTACCTTTGGTAGTAAGGTGCGTGATTACAGCGAATACATCGAGAGTAAAGGCTGATGAGCCCGGTGGTGTGCGCCCAGGCTGGAGATCAACCATTTACTGTATTTGGCTTATGTTTTTTGTCCCCGTTGTGTGGGTTACACAAAGGATTTCAGGTTGCATTGACGATTGCCGTAACGGAGACTGGTGTCACATGGCTTGTTGTCTGTGGTCGACGGAGCGCCGCGGGATGTGGCGTATCGACGGGAAAGTGAACCAGGGAGTGCGGGATCAAACCTCGGGTGAGGGATGCATGGAAAACGTGAATGATGGCGGTAGTCCCCATGAGTCAGAATGCGTCGAGTGCCGTCGCATGAAGAGAGCGGGGATTCAGAGTCTGCCACAGGAACCAGGCCCACCTAAAGGGCCGGGTCCACCCTTGAGAGGGGGATTACCCGATACAGCGTGTCAGCGTGTCAGCGAGTCAAGTAGCGGATCGGACACGGAGGCGAGACAGTCCAGACGACCCGGCGTCACCGGTGCAATGAACATACTGGCCGTTGAGACCGCCAAATGGAATATAAAGGACAACTGACTTTAGTTTAAACTCGTTTGCTGTAGCCTGTCTACGTATTGCCATGTGGATTGTATTACCATGACTCAAAGGTAGAGTTAGATTTTTAACTTTACGTAGTATGATAGTGTCGCCGGGAGACGACAGGTAGCTAGAGGGAGGTAGTGTAGGGAACCTCGAATTTAGTGTAGAGACCCCTGTGTAGCATACAGTTTAGTTAACCACAACAAGTAAGTCACCCCGGGGGCGTAGGGCCAGGGTGGACGGGTGGGGAGATATCCCAAGGGAGGTATGCAGCTACTGGCCGGGAGGGTTTACGACCGCTGACCAGCGGGGGGTCATCTGGTGTTTTAGTGCAGGCGATCGGGATCCAGAAAGGCAGGCCGCGTATGTTTAGCGCTAGACTAGGCTATAGGCGGGGGCGGTCAAGCTGTAGTTTATTTAGGAGGGAGGGTGGTTAAAAGATAGATTGGACGATCACGTTGCACGTTGCGCGTGCTGGGAGTAGTATGGCAGTGGGGGTAGACGGGAAGAGCTTTTTAGGGATATATAAAGGGATGCGGGAATGCAGAGCAGGGAGAACTAGGCAGACCAGACCAGGGCAGAACTTGAGAGACCAGAACTTGACAACTTGAAATAAACCCAAAGAAACAGAAACAACTTGTGTTGTGGACTACAACTGGTGTCAGAACTGGCGAAACGGATGTGAACGAATGCGAAATGATTTATACAACCCGATAAGCGATAAAAACCGAGAACACTACAAATGGTGTCAGAAGTGGGATTAGGACTTACACACGCCTGGAATATTCGGCTTTGGATTATCGCGATGGCTATACCTTTCATGGTACTTGTCGTCTATGAGTGTGAAGACTGCTACGCATGCATACCGAGACCCGGATTTCCGCACCGATGCCGGTGTAAAGATGATGGATTTACTGATCTTCGCTCCAAGTTACTGAGGGTGTTTTTCGCCTTGGAATGAAGGGCCGACGCGTATGGCATTGTGGAGTTTCTTACCTCGGACGAGCAGTCACGTATATATACAATGGGGCCGAAAAAGGATAAGGCAGCGACCGGGGCAGAGTCAAGCGGCGGAGCGACTGCTTCAGCGACCGAGCAGGATACGACAGTCGAAATAGTGGAACTTCGCCGTCAACTGCAAGAAACTAAGCAGACGGCCGCTCTGGCTGAAACCAGAGCGGCTGAGGCGGAAAGCAGAGCTACGGACATCGGCAAACAACACGACAGAGCTGTTGAAGAGTCACGAAAGATACTACGGGAGGCGGAGAAGGAGTTCCAGGAGACGGCCCGTTGCCGCCTTCGGGAGACTGACGCAGCCCAGGAAGCCCTGTTACGTAAGGCGAGAGAGGCTGAGGAGAGGGTTAAGGTGTTGGAGGCTTTGAGCCATAATGGCACTTCGCCGTCTGTGGAGACGCGATTTTCCCAATACCAAACCCCTTCACCACCAGACCAGCTTTCTCCAGGAGGCGTCCCTTCGCATCGTGTGACTGGTGGCCGTTATGCAACGCCACTCCCCAAGCAGATGCCGTTTGACGGGAGTAAGTCATGGGAGAGCTTCATCCAGCCGTTCAGGTCCACCTCTGTGGCGTGTGGCTGGAGGGATGAAGAGAAGCTCTTTCGCCTACGTCTTTGAGCAGCTTCCCGGTGACGTCATCGAGTCATATTGTCGTCTGGAGACCGCGCTGGCGGCCAGGTACAAGGATCGTCGTAGTGCCGCTTCCTATCTCGCGGAATTAGAGAATAGGAAGTTGGGCCCCAATGAAAAGGTGGCTGATTTTGTCGCCGACGTGAGGCGTCTGGTCATCAAAGGTTACCCGACGGCTGATCAGAGGACAGTGGAAACTATCGCTCTGAGATACTTCCTAAAGGGGCTGCCTGATCGTCCGATGGCCCTCACCATAGGAATGAAAGATCCCGCCAGCATAGAGGACGCCCAGCAAGCTCTGGAGACGTACAGGAGCTTCAACGATGAATCAGTGCGGAACCAACGTGTTCGGTCCGTGCAACCGCAGGTGAAGGGCAGTGATTACGTCAACGAAAGCCGGCTCCTGGAGTTCGGTAAGCGGATAACCGAAACCATGGATGCCAAATTAGATAAAATAATGAGGCTGATCACGCCAGATGCCGGGAGGAATGCGGCCAACAGGGGAGCGGTTTGCCGAGGCGGATATGACAACAACGGATATGAAAACGGCAGATATGGTGTACGCCCGCCTCTGAACTCGCAACGCCCACCTGGTGTAGGATTATCCATGGTAGAGTGTTGGGAGTGTCACGAGATGGGTCATGTCCGAAGGGCTTGCCCCGCGAAGCGAGAAATCAGGCCAAACAACGTCACACAGCCAGATCAGGCAACTAATGTCCAGGGAAACTAAGTGGGACCGATTCTACCGGCCAAGGATCGGTCCGCGAAGAAAAGGATAAGCTTCACGTGCGTCAAGAAGCATTTCAAGACATGAAAAACTCCTTAACGGGAGATGAAGTGATGGCATACCCGAATGACACCGGTATGTACATTTTGGACACGGATGCGTCAGGTACGGCGGTCGGCGCCACCCTGTCACAGATGCAATTAAGTGAGAAGGCTGGAAAGGAAGTGGAGCGGCCGGTGGCCGACGCCAAAAAGTCTCTGAGTAGGCCGGAAAGGAGATATTGCGTAACCAGTGGTCAATGTTGCGAGACGTGTGTCAATAAAGACGACCAGGGGTCATCGTTTCGTGAAGTAGGTGATGTGGTACCTTTGGTAGTAAGGTGCGTGATTACAGCGAATACATCGAGAGTAAAGGCTGATGAGCCCGGTGGTGTGCGCCCAGGCTGGAGATCAACCATTTACTGTATTTGGCTTATGTTTTTTGTCCCCGTTGTGTGGGTTACACAAAGGATTTCAGGTTGCATTGACGATTGCCGTAACGGAGACTGGTGTCACATGGCTTGTTGTCTGTGGTCGACGGAGCGCCGCGGGATGTGGCGTATCGACGGGAAAGTGAACCAGGGAGTGCGGGATCAAACCTCGGGTGAGGGATGCATGGAAAACGTGAATGATGGCGGTAGTCCCCATGAGTCAGAATGCGTCGAGTGCCGTCGCATGAAGAGAGCGGGGATTCAGAGTCTGCCACAGGAACCAGGCCCACCTAAAGGGCCGGGTCCACCCTTGAGAGGGGGATTACCCGATACAGCGTGTCAGCGTGTCAGCGAGTCAAGTAGCGGATCGGACACGGAGGCGAGACAGTCCAGACGACCCGGCGTCACCGGTGCAATGAACATACTGGCCGTTGAGACCGCCAAATGGAATATAAAGGACAACTGACTTTAGTTTAAACTCGTTTGCTGTAGCCTGTCTACGTATTGCCATGTGGATTGTATTACCATGACTCAAAGGTAGAGTTAGATTTTTAACTTTACGTAGTATGATAGTGTCGCCGGGAGACGACAGGTAGCTAGAGGGAGGTAGTGTAGGGAACCTCGAATTTAGTGTAGAGACCCCTGTGTAGCATACAGTTTAGTTAACCACAACAAGTAAGTCACCCCGGGGGCGTAGGGCCAGGGTGGACGGGTGGGGAGATATCCCAAGGGAGGTATGCAGCTACTGGCCGGGAGGGTTTACGACCGCTGACCAGCGGGGGGTCATCTGGTGTTTTAGTGCAGGCGATCGGGATCCAGAAAGGCAGGCCGCGTATGTTTAGCGCTAGACTAGGCTATAGGCGGGGGCGGTCAAGCTGTAGTTTATTTAGGAGGGAGGGTGGTTAAAAGATAGATTGGACGATCACGTTGCACGTTGCGCGTGCTGGGAGTAGTATGGCAGTGGGGGTAGACGGGAAGAGCTTTTTAGGGATATATAAAGGGATGCGGGAATGCAGAGCAGGGAGAACTAGGCAGACCAGACCAGGGCAGAACTTGAGAGACCAGAACTTGACAACTTGAAATAAACCCAAAGAAACAGAAACAACTTGTGTTGTGGACTACAACTGGTGTCAGAACTGGCGAAACGGATGTGAACGAATGCGAAATGATTTATACAACCCGATAAGCGATAAAAACCGAGAACACTACAAATGGTGTCAGAAGTGGGATTAGGACTTACACACGCCTGGAATATTCGGCTTTGGATTATCGCGATGGCTATACCTTTCATGGTACTTGTCGTCTATGAGTGTGAAGACTGCTACGCATGCATACCGAGACCCGGATTTCCGCACCGATGCCGGTGTAAAGATGATGGATTTACTGATCTTCGCTCCAAGTTACTGAGGGTGTTTTTCGCCTTGGAATGAAGGGCCGACGCGTATGGCATTGTGGAGTTTCTTACCTCGGACGAGCAGTCACGTATATATACAATGGGGCCGAAAAAGGATAAGGCAGCGACCGGGGCAGAGTCAAGCGGCGGAGCGACTGCTTCAGCGACCGAGCAGGATACGACAGTCGAAATAGTGGAACTTCGCCGTCAACTGCAAGAAACTAAGCAGACGGCCGCTCTGGCTGAAACCAGAGCGGCTGAGGCGGAAAGCAGAGCTACGGACATCGGCAAACAACACGACAGAGCTGCTGAAGAGTCACGAAAGATACTACGGGAGGCGGAGAAGGAGTTCCAGGAGACGGCCCGTTGCCGCCTTCGGGAGACTGACGCAGCCCAGGAAGCCCTGTTACGTAAGGCGAGAGAGGCTGAGGAGAGGGTTAAGGTGTTGGAGGCTTTGAGCCATAATGGCACTTCGCCGTCTGTGGAGACGCGATTTTCCCAATACCAAACCCCTTCACCACCAGACCAGCTTTCTCCAGGAGGCGTCCCTTCGCACCGTGTGACTGGTGGCCGTTATGCAACGCCACTCCCCAAGCAGATGCCGTTTGACGGGAGTAAGTCATGGGAGAGCTTCATCCAGCCGTTCAGGTCCACCTCTGTGGCGTGTGGCTGGAGGGATGAAGAGAAGCTCTTTCGCCTACGTCTTTGAGCAGCTTCCCGGTGACGTCATCGAGTCATATTGTCGTCTGGAGACCGCGCTGGCGGCCAGGTACAAGGATCGTCGTAGTGCCGCTTCCTATCTCGCGGAATTAGAGAATAGGAAGTTGGGCCCCAATGAAAAGGTGGCTGATTTTGTCGCCGACGTGAGGCGTCTGGTCATCAAAGGTTACCCGACGGCTGATCAGAGGACAGTGGAAACTATCGCTCTGAGATACTTCCTAAAGGGGCTGCCTGATCGTCCGATGGCCCTCACCATAGGAATGAAAGATCCCGCCAGCATAGAGGACGCCCAGCAAGCTCTGGAGACGTACAGGAGCTTCAACGATGAATCAGTGCGGAACCAACGTGTTCGGTCCGTGCAACCGCAGGTGAAGCGCAGTGATTACGTCAACGAAAGCCGGCTCCTGGAGTTCGGTAAGCGGATAACCGAAACCATGGATGCCAAATTAGATAAAATAATGAGGCTGATCACGCCAGATGCCGGGAGGAATGCGGCCAACAGGGGAGCTGTTTGCCGAGGCGGATATGACAACAACGGATATGAAAACGGCAGATATGGTGTACGCCCGCCTCTGAACTCGCAACGCCCACCTGGTGTAGGATTATCCATGGTAGAGTGTTGGGAGTGTCACGAGATGGGTCATGTCCGAAGGGCTTGCCCCGCGAAGCGAGAAATCAGGCCAAACAACGTCACACAGCCAGATCAGGCAACTAATGTCCAGGGAAACTAAGTGGGACCGATTCTACCGGCCAAGGATCGGTCCGCGAAGAAAAGGATAAGCTTCACGTGCGTCAAGAAGCATTTCAAGACATGAAAAACTCCTTAACGGGAGATGAAGTGATGGCATACCCGAATGACACCGGTATGTACATTTTGGACACGGATGCGTCAGGTACGGCGGTCGGCGCCACCCTGTCACAGATGCAATTAAGTGAGAAGGCTGGAAAGGAAGTGGAGCGGCCGGTGGCCGACGCCAAAAAGTCTCTGAGTAGGCCGGAAAGGAGATATTGCGTAACCAGTGGTCAATGTTGCGAGACGTGTGTCAATAAAGACGACCAGGGGTCATCGTTTCGTGAAGTAGGTGATGTGGTACCTTTGGTAGTAAGGTGCGTGATTACAGCGAATACATCGAGAGTAAAGGCTGATGAGCCCGGTGGTGTGCGCCCAGGCTGGAGATCAACCATTTACTGTATTTGGCTTATGTTTTTTGTCCCCGTTGTGTGGGTTACACAAAGGATTTCAGGTTGCATTGACGATTGCCGTAACGGAGACTGGTGTCACATGGCTTGTTGTCTGTGGTCGACGGAGCGCCGCGGGATGTGGCGTATCGACGGGAAAGTGAACCAGGGAGTGCGGGATCAAACCTCGGGTGAGGGATGCATGGAAAACGTGAATGATGGCGGTAGTCCCCATGAGTCAGAATGCGTCGAGTGCCGTCGCATGAAGAGAGCGGGGATTCAGAGTCTGCCACAGGAACCAGGCCCACCTAAAGGGCCGGGTCCACCCTTGAGAGGGGGATTACCCGATACAGCGTGTCAGCGTGTCAGCGAGTCAAGTAGCGGATCGGACACGGAGGCGAGACAGTCCAGACGACCCGGCGTCACCGGTGCAATGAACATACTGGCCGTTGAGACCGCCAAATGGAATATAAAGGACAACTGACTTTAGTTTAAACTCGTTTGCTGTAGCCTGTCTACGTATTGCCATGTGGATTGTATTACCATGACTCAAAGGTAGAGTTAGATTTTTAACTTTACGTAGTATGATAGTGTCGCCGGGAGACGACAGGTAGCTAGAGGGAGGTAGTGTAGGGAACCTCGAATTTAGTGTAGAGACCCCTGTGTAGCATACAGTTTAGTTAACCACAACAAGTAAGTCACCCCGGGGCGTAGGGCCAGGGTGGACGGGTGGGGAGATATCCCAAGGGAGGCATGCAGCTACTGGCCGGGAGGGTTTACGACCGCTGACCAGCGGGGGGTCATCTGGTGTTTTAGTGCAGGCGATCGGGATCCAGAGAGGCAGGCCGCGTATGTTTAGCGCTAGACTAGGCTAGGCGGGGGCGGTCAAGCTGTAGTTTATTTAGGAGGGAGGGTGGTTAAAAGATAGATTGGACGATCACGTTGCACGTTGCGCGTGCTGGGAGTAGTATGGCAGTGGGGGTAGACGGGAAGAGCTTTTTAGGGATATATAAAGGGATGCGGGAATGCAGAGCAGGGAGAACTAGGCAGACCAGACCAGGGCAGAACTTGAGAGACCAGAACTTGACAACTTGAAATAAACCCAAAGAAACAGAAACAACTTGTGTTGTGGACTACAACTGGTGTCAGAACTGGCGAAACGGATGTGAACGAATGCGAAATGATTTATACAACCCGATAAGCGATAAAAACCGAGAACACTACAATATATATAATAAATATAACGTCGAGTATTGATCTGGTTCCTATTTGATCAGCTCAATCGCGTGTACCAGAAAGACTGTGGCTACCGTGATTGCTGGGACTTCGCCATCAAGCCCACCCCATCCCCTCACTCCCCACCTTCCACTCCCACCGCCACCAAACCCTCTATCGCACACCGTATGGCCACCACATCGTTGACAGATGTTACAGAGGCGATAAGCCCCCAAAAAACGAGCCTCAGCCTGAGCAGAAACCCAGGTCACATCTCCCCGCTTCCAGTTTGAGACTTGTGGCTGTTGGGCCGGAGAAAAGACAAAACCCCGAACCATCGGGCCTGTCTCCGCACATGATAGGCTGGGGGAGGGAGGGGGGGGGGGTGAGGGGGGTGAGGGGGGAGCGGGGGTGAAGAGGGAGCGGGGGGAGCGGGGGTGAGGGGTGGCGCGGAGGAAGGAGGAGGAGGGTCATGTGTGGTATCCCGGCGATCTGCCGCCAGCAGCCCCAGGTTCCCCACCCCCACACCCCCTGCGGAACACTCGGAAAAAGTGCAACAACGCCGATACCTCAATAAATGGGAAAAAGGAGGGTTGGAATGGGATAGGGGGGGGGGGCGGGGGGGGGAGCGGTGAATAGGCGGAATTGTACAGTACGGGTTAGCGAAGGGTATTGTGGCGACAGCTTGTGGGTGTGGCTGGAGGAGGGGAAAGGGGGAGAGGGAGAGATGAGAACAGAAGAAAACATGGCGAGGGGTATGAAGGAGTGTTGGGTATGGCAGGGCGAGAGGGGGAGAGGGCTGGGGTATGACGATTATTCTTTTAGGCGAAGGGGGAAACGAAATTACGTCGTCGCATCTCTGACTTGTTTCAATTTGTCTGACTGTGCCGCAAGAAGTCTCTTGTGAGATGGAGATCTGGTGCGCGGGGGCGGGGTGTGAGTGAGGGTGATGTGGGGGAGGGCGGGGTGTGGGGAGAGGCGGGGTGTGGGTGTGGGTGGGGTGTGGGGGGAGGCGGACTGGGGGGAGAGGGGGTGTGGGTGGAGGCAGGGTTTGGGGGGGAGGCGGGGTGTGTGGGGAGGCGTGGTGTGGGGGTAGGTGCTTGGGTAGATTCATGGCTTGCTCATCGGGTGGAGTCCTGGGGGTACAACGGGAATGTAGTGGAGATGCTGGATTCCATTGAGGCCCGGTGGGTCGTCATGGGGTAGGCAGGGGTGGGGGTGGATGTGATAGAGGTGACGTGTGGTGGGGTCTTGTGGGGTATGGTTGGGGGTGGTACGGTGTGGTATGGTGTGGTGGGATGTGGTGGGGTTTGGTGGGTTCTGGTGGGATATGGGTGGGGGTGTTATGGTGTGGCGGGGTATTGTGAGGTACGGTTGGATGTGGTATGGTGTGGTCTGGCATGGTATGATGTGGTGGGTCCTGAAGTGGTCTGGTTTGTATTGGTTGGGCTTGGTATGGTGTAATATGATGCGGTGGGATCTCGCGTAATGTGGCGTGGTGTGGTGGGGTCTCCCGTGGTGTGGTGGGGTCTCGCGTTGTGTGGTGTGGTCTCGCGTGGTGTGGTGGGGTGTCACGTGGTGTGGTGGGGTGTCACGTGGTGTGGTGGGTATCGCGTGGCGTGGTGGGGTCTCGCGTGGTGTGGTGTGTTCTCGCGTGGTGTGGTGTGTTCTCGCGTGGTGTGGTGTGGTCTCGCCTGGTGTGGTGGGGTCTCGCGTGATATGGTGTGGTGTGGTGGGGTCTCGCGTGGTGAGGTCTCGCCTGGTGTGGTGTGGTGGGTTCTCGCGTGATGTGGTGTGGTGTGGTGGGTTTTCGCGTTGTGTGGTAGGGTCTCGCGTGGTGTGGTGGGGTCTCGTGTGATGTGGTGTGTTCTCACGTGGTGTGGTGTGTTCTCGCGTGGTGTGGTGTGGTCTCGCCTGGTGTTTGGGTCTCGCGTGGTGTGGTGTGGTCTCGCCTGGTGTGGTGTGGTGGGTTCTCGCGTGATGTGGTGTGGTGTGGTGGGTTTTCGCGTGCTGTGGTGGGGTCTCGCGTGGTGTGGTGGGGTCTCGTGTGATGTGGTGTGTTCTCACGTGGTGTGGTGTGTTCTCGCGTGGTGTGGTGTGGTCTCGCCTGGTGTGGTGGGGTCTCGCGTGGTGTGGTATGGTCTCGCCTGGTGTGGTGGGGTCTCGCGTTGTGTGGTGTGTTCTCGCGTTGTGTGGTGGGGTGTCACGTGGTGTGGTGGGGTCTCGCGTTGTGTGGTGTGTTCTCGCGTTGTGTGGTGTGTTCTCGCGTTGTGTGGTGGGGTCTCGCGTGGCGTGGTGGGGTCTTGCGTGGTGTGGTGTGTTCTCGCGTGGTGTGGTGTGTTCTCGTGTGGTGTGGTGTGGTCTCGCCTGGTGTGGTGGGGTCTCGCGTGGTATGGTGTGGTGTGGTGGGGTCTCGCGTGGTGAGGTCTCGCCTGGTGTGGTGTGGTGGGTTCTCGCGTGATGTGGTGTGGTGTGGTGGGTTTTCGCGTTGTGTGGTAGGGTCTCGCGTGGTGTGGTGGGGTCTCGTGTGATGTGGTGTGTTCTCACGTGGTGTGGTGTGTTCTCGCGTGGTGTGGTGTGGTCTCGCCTGGTGTTTGGGTCTTGCGTGGTGTGGTGTGGTCTCGCCTGGTGTGGTGTGGTGGGTTCTCGCGTGATGTGGTGTGGTGTGGTGGGTTTTCGCGTGCTGTGGTGGGGTCTCGCGTGGTGTGGTGGGGTCTCGTGTGATGTGGTGTGTTCTCACGTGGTGTGGTGTGTTCTCGCGTGGTGTGGTGTGGTCTCGCCTGGTGTTTGGGTCTCGCGTGGTGTGGTGTGGTCTCGCCTGGTGTGGTGTGGTGGGTTCTCGCGTGATGTGGTGTGGTGTGGTGGGTTTTCGCGTGCTGTGGTGGGGTCTCGCGTGGTGTGGTGGGGTCTCGTGTGATGTGGTGTGTTCTCACGTGGTGTGGTGTGTTCTCGCGTGGTGTGGTGTGGTCTCGCCTGGTGTGGTGGGGTCTCGCGTGGTGTGGTATGGTCTCGCCTGGTGTGGTGGGGTCTCGCGTTGTGTGGTGTGTTCTCGCGTTGTGTGGTGGGGTGTCACGTGGTGTGGTGGGGTCTCGCGTTGTGTGGTGTGTTCTCGCGTTGTGTGGTGTGTTCTCGCGTTGTGTGGTGGGGTCTCGCGTGGCGTGGTGGGGTCTCGCGTGGTGTGGTGTGTTCTCGCGTGGTGTGGTGTGTTCTCGTGTGGTGTGGTGTGGTCTCGCCTGGTGTGGTGGGGTCTCGCGTGGTATGGTGTGGTGTGGTGGGGTCTCGCGTGGTGAGGTCTCGCCTGGTGTGGTGTGGTGGGTTCTCGCGTGATGTGGTGTGGTGTGGTGGGTTTTCGCGTTGTGTGGTAGGGTCTCGCGTGGTGTGGTGGGGTCTCGTGTGATGTGGTGTGTTCTCACGTGGTGTGGTGTGTTCTCGCGTGGTGTGGTGTGGTCTCGCCTGGTGTTTGGGTCTTGCGTGGTGTGGTGTGGTCTCGCCTGGTGTGGTGTGGTGGGTTCTCGCGTGATGTGGTGTGGTGTGGTGGGTTTTCGCGTGCTGTGGTGGGGTCTCGCGTGGTGTGGTGGGGTCTCGTGTGATGTGGTGTGTTCTCACGTGGTGTGGTGTGTTCTCGCGTGGTGTGGTGTGGTCTCGCCTGGTGTGGTGGGGTCTCGCGTGGTGTGGTATGGTCTCGCCTGGTGTGGTGGGGTCTCGCGTTGTGTGGTGTGTTCTCGCGTTGTGTGGTGGGGTGTCACGTGGTGTGGTGGGGTCTCGCGTTGTGTGGTGTGTTCTCGCGTTGTGTGGTGGGGTCTCGCGTGGCGTGGTGGGGTCTCGCGTGGTGTGGTGTGTTCTCGCGTGGTGTGGTGTGTTCTCGTGTGGTGTGGTGTGGTCTCGCCTGGTGTGGTGGGGTCTCGCGTGATATGGTGTGGTGTGGTGGGGTCTCGCGTGGTGAGGTCTCGCCTGGTGTGGTGTGGTGGGTTCTCGCGTGATGTGGTGTGGTGTGGTGGGTTTTCGCGTGCTGTGGTGGGGTCTTGCGTGGTGTGGTGGGGTCTCGTGTGATGTGGTGTGTTCTCACGTGGTGTGGTGTGTTCTCGCGTGGTGTGGTGTGGTCTCGCCTGGTGTTTGGGGTCTCGCGTGGTGTGGTGTGGTCTCGCCTGGTGTGGTGTGGTGGGTTCTCGCGTGATGTGGTGTGGTGGGTTTTCGCGTGCTGTGGTGGGGTCTTGCGTGGTGTGGTGGGGTCTCGTGTGATGTGGTGTGTTCTCACGTGGTGTGGTGTGTTCTCGCGTGGTGTGGTGTGGTCTCGCCTGGTGTGGTGTGTTCTCGCGTGGTGTGGTATGGTCTCGCCTGGTGTGGTGGGGTCTCGCGTGGTGTGGTGTGGTCTCGCCTGGTGTGGGCTGGTGGGTTCTCGCGTGATGTGGTGTCGTGGTGGGTTCTCGCGTGGTGTGGTGTGGTCTCGCCTGGTGTGGTGGGGTCTCGCGTGGCGTTTTGTGTTCTCGCGTGGAGTGGGACGATGACCCCTGTAGTGGTCCGGACCCCGCCAGTATTCACACCAAGTCACACCAACTGCCGGGGGCCGACCGATAGGGAAAACGTATCCTAGTAGATCTCGTCTCTCCCCAGAATACCAGGGTCGGGATGTCCCTGTGCCCCTATCCTAGTCGCCGTGCACGGGCTGCTCCAGCTGCCCGCTCGTTAAATTAAATTACACTGTAAAAGTATCCCCCACGGTGGTGTAAAGTTAAATTGAAAGTCATCCGCTTGGTATAAATCACGTCAACATCACGCGGGAGTTTATGGAATTATTACTTGACAAGGAAATATTGGTATTTATTATCATGAAGACCAATCTCCCCGCCGGTTGAGAGGGGGGGGGGGCGGCAGCCAACCAGGCAAGTGGTTGTGGCTTTGTGAGGCGGGGACTGTGGTAGGCCGTGGGCTTTGGTAAGAAGGCTTCATCCATAACGTACTAGAATAGAAGGCACACGTTTCAATATCCCTTCCCCATACGCTGGAAAGGCCTTTGTTCTGCGCGATATTTGCTATTTGGATTAACATGGAAGTAAAAGTGAAAACATATTTTTATATGATATATACTTGTCATCCCTGGCACGTTGCATATGTATACTATTTTAATGAAGCTGTCTGACTGTCCCACCCATGCACCCGGTGCATGCACCAGCGACCCCTGGTGGGTAGGGTGTTAACAGAATACCTCCCCAGCGATGTAAGGCGTCCCACTATAATACATTATGGGAATATATAATTAAACAGCCAAAAGTAACTTCATGAATGAGGCTTTTTTACGGCAGCATCTAATTGAAACTATAGTTGATTATTATAAGTATGCTGGGGGAGGGTGGCCTCACGTGAGATTTTAACGGCCCGGCCATGATTTCTGACCAATCAGCGCGTACATGGACCAGGCTGGTTCCAGCGCACACAAGCAAGACAAGCTAGCTGCCGTGCCCTCTGCCGACCGATTGTGTTCAGGCTGGCTATTTGGACTGGCTGGTTCTCCGTCCCAAACTTGCAAGCTCATTATGTGAACTGTCTGGTTCCCCGCCCCAAGCTTGCAAGTCCATCATTATGTGGACTGGCTGGTTCCCCGCCCCAAGCTTGCAAGTCCATCATAATGTGGACTGGCTGGTTCCCCGCCCAAACTAGTAAGTTCATTATATGAACTGGTTGGTTTCCTGGGAGTCATGCGGATGACGTCATTGTGCTGACGTCACCACAGGCGGTGGTAACATGGTCTATGTGGACTTTGTGTGTAATGTCTTTACAGTTCTCGAGAGCCTCTATCAGAGATTATTTGGTGTCACTGTTGCGTCTCTGAGGAGAGCCAGATATATGGCTAATGACACTGTTGTTAGATGGACGGAAGCTCCAATGGTAACCATGGCAGGACACACGGGACTGGGGCGGCGCATGGACCCGGCCATGGCAGGACAGTAAGCAGACACTGACACACGGGACTGGGGCGGCGCATGGACCCAGCTATGGCAGGACAGTAAGCAGACACTGACACACGGAACTGGGGCGGTGCATGGACCCAGCCATGGCAGGACAGTAAGCAGACACTGACACACGGGACTGGGGCGGTGCATGGACCCAGCCATGGCAGGACAGTAAGCAGACACTGACACACCGGACTGGGGCGGCGCATGGACCCGGCCATGGCAGGACAGTAAGCAGACACTGACACACGGGACTGGGGCGGCGCATGAACCCGGCCATGGCAGGACAGTAAGCAGACACTGACACACGGGACTGGGGCGGCGCATGGACCCGGCCATGGCAGGACAGTAAGCAGACACTGACACACGGGACTGGGGCGGCGCATGGACCCAGCCATGGCAGGACAGTAAGCAGACACTGACACATGGGACTGGGGCGGCGCATGGACCCGGCCATGGCAGGACAGTAAGCAGACACTGACACACGGGACTGGGGCGGCGCATGGACCCGGCCATGGCAGGACAGTAAGCAGACACTGACACACGGGACTGGGGCGGCGCATGGACCCGGCCATGGCAGGACAGTAAGCAGACACTGACACACGGGACTGGGGCGGCGCATGGACCCGGCCATGGCAGGACAGTAAGCAGACACTGACACACGGGACTGAGGCGGCGCATGGACCCGGCCATGGCAGGACAGTAAGCAGACACTGACATACGGGACTGAGGCGGCGCATGGACCCGGCCATGGCAGGACAGTAAGCAGACACTGACACACGGGACTGGGGCGGCGCATGGACCCAGCCATGGCAGGACAGTAAGCAGACACTGACACACGGGACTGGGGCGGCGCATGGACCCGGCCATGGCAGGACAGCAAGCAGACACTGACACACGGGACTGGGGCGGCGCATGGACCCGGCCATGGCAGGACAGTAAGCAGACACTGACACACGGGACTGGGGCGGCGCATGGACCCGGCCATGGCAGGACAGTAAGCAGACACTGACACACGGGACTGGGGCGGCGCATGGACCCAGCCATGGCAGGACAGTAAGCAGACACTGACACACGGGACTGGGGCGGGGGGGGCGGCAGCCAACCAGGCAAGTGGTTGTGGCTTTGTGAGGCGGGGACTGTGGTAGGCCGTGGGCTTTGGTAAGAAGGCTTCATCCATAACGTACTAGAATAGAAGGCACACGTTTCAATATCCCTTCCCCATACGCTGGAAAGGCCTTTGTTCTGCGCGATATTTGCTATTTGGATTAACATGGAAGTAAAAGTGAAAACATATTTTTATATGATATATACTTGTCATCCCTGGCACGTTGCATATGTATACTATTTTAATGAAGCTGTCTGACTGTCCCACCCATGCACCCGGTGCATGCACCAGCGACCCCTGGTGGGTAGGGTGTTAACAGAATACCTCCCCAGCGATGTAAGGCGTCCCACTATAATACATTATGGGAATATATAATTAAACAGCCAAAAGTAACTTCATGAATGAGGCTTTTTTACGGCAGCATCTAATTGAAACTATAGTTGATTATTATAAGTATGCTGGGGGAGGGTGGCCTCACGTGAGATTTTAACGGCCCGGCCATGATTTCTGACCAATCAGCGCGTACATGGACCAGGCTGGTTCCAGCGCACACAAGCAAGACAAGCTAGCTGCCGTGCCCTCTGCCGACCGATTGTGTTCAGGCTGGCTATTTGGACTGGCTGGTTCTCCGTCCCAAACTTGCAAGCTCATTATGTGAACTGTCTGGTTCCCCGCCCCAAGCTTGCAAGTCCATCATTATGTGGACTGGCTGGTTCCCCGCCCCAAGCTTGCAAGTCCATCATTATGTGGACTGGCTGGTTCCCCGCCCAAACTAGTAAGTTCATTATATGAACTGGTTGGTTTCCTGGGAGTCATGCGGATGACGTCATTGTGCTGACGTCACCACAGGCGGTGGTAACATGGTCTATGTGGACTTTGTGTGTAATGTCTTTACAGTTCTCGAGAGCCTCTATCAGAGATTATTTGGTGTCACTGTTGCGTCTCTGAGGAGAGCCAGATATATGGCTAATGACACTGTTGTTACATGGACGGAAGCTCCAATGGTAACCATGGCAGGACACACGGGACTGGGGCGGCGCATGGACCCGGCCATGGCAGGACAGTAAGCAGACACTGACACACGGGACTGGGGCGGCGCATGGACCCAGCTATGGCAGGACAGTAAGCAGACACTGACACACGGAACTGGGGCGGTGCATGGACCCAGCCATGGCAGGACAGTAAGCAGACACTGACACACGGGACTGGGGCGGTGCATGGACCCAGCCATGGCAGGACAGTAAGCAGACACTGACACACCGGACTGGGGCGGCGCATGGACCCGGCCATGGCAGGACAGTAAGCAGACACTGACACACGGGACTGGGGCGGCGCATGGACCCGGCCATGGCAGGACAGTAAGCAGACACTGACACACGTGACTGGGGCGGCGCATGGAACCGGCCATGGCAGGACAGTAAGCAGACACTGACACACGGGACTGGGGCGGCGCATGGACCCGGCCATGGCAGGACAGTAAGCAGACACTGACACACGGGACTGGGGCGGCGCATGGACCCGGCCATGGCAGGATAGTAAGCAGACACTGACACACGGGACTGAGGCGGCGCATGGACCCGGCCATGGCAGGACAGTAAGCAGACACTGACATACGGGACTGAGGCGGCGCATGGACCCGGCCATGGCAGGACAGTAAGCAGACACTGACACACGGGACTGGGGCGGCGCATGGACCCAGCCATGGCAGGACAGTAAGCAGACACTGACACACGGGACTGGGGCGGCGCATGGACCCAGCCATGGCAGGACAGTAAGCAGACACTGACACACGGGACTGGGGCGGCGCATGGACCCGGCCATGGCAGGACAGTAAGCAGACACTGACACACGGGACTGGGGCGGCGCATGGACCCGGCCATGGCAGGACAGTAAGCAGACACTGACACACGGGACTGGGGCGGCGCATGGACCCGGCCATGGCAGGACAGTAAGCAGACACTGACACACGGGACTGGGGCGGCGCATGGACCCGGCCATGGCAGGACAGTAAGCAGACACTGACACACGGGACTGGGGCGGCGCAAGGACCCGGCCATGGCAGGACAGTAGGCAGACACTGACACACGGGACTGGGGCGGCGCATGGACCCGGCCATGGCAGGACAGTAAGCAGACACTGACACACGGAACTGGGGCGGCGCATGGACCCGCCCATGGCAGGACAGTAAGCAGACACTGACACACGGGACTGGGGCGGCGCATGGACCCGGCCATGGCAGAACAGTAAGCAGACACTGACACACGGGGCTGGGGCGGCGCATGGACCCGGCCATGGCAGGACAGTAAGCAGACACGGACACACGGGACTGGGGCGGCGCATGGACCCAGCCATGGCAGGACAGTAAGCAGACACTGACACACGGGACTGGGGCGGCGCATGGACCCGGCCATGGCAGGACAGTAAGCAGACACTGACACACGGGACTGGGGCGGCGCATGGACCCGGCCATGGCAGGACAGTAAGCAGACACTGACACACGGGACTGGGGCGGCGCATGGACCCGGCCATGGCAGGACAGTAAGCAGACACTGACACACGGGACTGGGGCGGCGCAAGGACCCGGCCATGGCAGGACAGTAGGCAGACACTGACACACGGGACTGGGGCGGCGCATGGACCCGGCCATGGCAGGACAGTAAGCAGACACTGACACACGGAACTGGGGCGGCGCATGGACCCGCCCATAGCAGGACAGTAAGCAGACACTGACACACGGGACTGGGGCGGCGCATGGACCCGGCCATGGCAGAACAGTAAGCAGACACTGACACACGGGGCTGGGGCGGCGCATGGACCCGGCCATGGCAGGACAGTAAGCAGACACGGACACACGGGACTGGGGCGGCGCATGGACCCAGCCATGGCAGGACAGTAAGCAGACACTGACACACGGGACTGGGGCGGCGCATGGACCCGGCCATGGCAGGACAGTAAGCAGACACTGACACACGGGACTGGGGCGGCGCATGGACCCGGCCATGGCAGGACAGTAAGCAGACACTGACACACGGGACTGGGGCGGCGCATGGACCCAGCCATGGCAGGACAGTAAGCAGACACTGACACACGGGACTGGGGCGGCGCATGGACCCGGCCATGGCAGGACAGTAAGCAGACACTGACACACGGGACTGAGGCGGCGCATGGACCCGGCCATGGCAGGACAGTAAGCAGACACTGACACACGGGACTGAGGCGGCGCATGGACCCGGCCATGGCAGGACAGTAAGCAGACACTGACACACGGGACTGAGGCGGCGCATGGACCCGGCCATGGCAGGACAGTAAGCAGACACTGACACACGGGACTGGGGCGGCGCATGGACCCAGCCATGGCAGGACAGTAAGCAGACACTGACACACGGGACTGGGGCGGCGCATGGACCCGGCCATGGCAGGACAGTAAGCAGACACTGACACACGGGACTGGGGCGGCGCATGGACCCAGCCATGGCAGGACAGTAAGCAGACACTGACACACGGGACTGGGGCGGCGCATGGACCCGGCCATGGCAGAACAGTAAGCAGACACTGACACACGGGACTGGGGCGGCGCATGGACCCGGCCATGGCAGAACAGTAAGCAGACACTGACACACGGGGCTGGGGCGGCGCATGGACCCGGCCATGGCAGGACAGTAAGCAGACACTGACACACGGGACTGGGGCGGCGCATGGACCCAGCCATGGCAGGACAGTGAGCAGACACTGACACACGGGACTGGGGCGGCGCATGGACCCGGCCATGGCAGGACAGTAAGCAGACACTGACACACGGGACTGGGGCGGCGCATGGACCCAGCCATGGCAGGACAGTAAGCAGACACTGACACACGGGACTGGGGCGGCGCATGGACCCGGCCATGGCAGGACAGTAAGCAGACACTGACACACGGGACTGGGGCGGCGCATGGACCCGGCCATGGCAGGACAGTAAGCAGACACTGACACACGGGACTGGGGCGGCGCATGGACCCGGCCATGGCAGGACAGTAAGCAGACACTGACACACGGGACTGGGGCGGCGCATGGACCCGGCCATGGCAGGACAGTAAGCAGACACTGACACACGGAACTGGGGCGGCGCATGGACCCGCCCATGGCAGGACAGTAAGCAGACACTGACACACGGGACTGGGGCGGCGCATGGACCCGGCCATGGCAGAACAGTAAGCAGACACTGACACACGGGGCTGGGGCGGCGCATGGACCCGGCCATGGCAGGACAGTAAGCAGACACGGACACACGGGACTGGGGCGGCGCATGGACCCAGCCATGGCAGGACAGTAAGCAGACACTGACACACGGGACTGGGGCGGCGCATGGACCCGGCCATGGCAGGACAGTAAGCAGACACTGACACACGGGACTGGGGCGGCGCATGGACCCGGCCATGGCAGGACAGTAAGCAGACACTGACACACGGGACTGGGGCGGCGCATGGACCCGGCCATGGCAGGACAGTAAGCAGACACTGACACACGGGACTGGGGCGGCGCAAGGACCCGGCCATGGCAGGACAGTAGGCAGACACTGACACACGGGACTGGGGCGGCGCATGGACCCGGCCATGGCAGGACAGTAAGCAGACACTGACACACGGAACTGGGGCGGCGCATGGACCCGCCCATAGCAGGACAGTAAGCAGACACTGACACACGGGACTGGGGCGGCGCATGGACCCGGCCATGGCAGAACAGTAAGCAGACACTGACACACGGGGCTGGGGCGGCGCATGGACCCGGCCATGGCAGGACAGTAAGCAGACACGGACACACGGGACTGGGGCGGCGCATGGACCCAGCCATGGCAGGACAGTAAGCAGACACTGACACACGGGACTGGGGCGGCGCATGGACCCGGCCATGGCAGGACAGTAAGCAGACACTGACACACGGGACTGGGGCGGCGCATGGACCCGGCCATGGCAGGACAGTAAGCAGACACTGACACACGGGACTGGGGCGGCGCATGGACCCAGCCATGGCAGGACAGTAAGCAGACACTGACACACGGGACTGGGGCGGCGCATGGACCCGGCCATGGCAGGACAGTAAGCAGACACTGACACACGGGACTGAGGCGGCGCATGGACCCGGCCATGGCAGGACAGTAAGCAGACACTGACACACGGGACTGAGGCGGCGCATGGACCCGGCCATGGCAGGACAGTAAGCAGACACTGACACACGGGACTGAGGCGGCGCATGGACCCGGCCATGGCAGGACAGTAAGCAGACACTGACACACGGGACTGGGGCGGCGCATGGACCCAGCCATGGCAGGACAGTAAGCAGACACTGACACACGGGACTGGGGCGGCGCATGGACCCGGCCATGGCAGGACAGTAAGCAGACACTGACACACGGGACTGGGGCGGCGCATGGACCCGGCCATGGCAGGACAGTAAGCAGACACTGACACACGGGACTGGGGCGGCGCATGGACCCGGCCATGGCAGAACAGTAAGCAGACACTGACACACGGGACTGGGGCGGCGCATGGACCCGGCCATGGCAGAACAGTAAGCAGACACTGACACACGGGGCTGGGGCGGCGCATGGACCCGGCCATGGCAGGACAGTAAGCAGACACTGACACACGGGACTGGGGCGGCGCATGGACCCAGCCATGGCAGGACAGTGAGCAGACACTGACACACGGGACTGGGGCGGCGCATGGACCCGGCCATGGCAGGACAGTAAGCAGACACTGACACACGGGACTGGGGCGGCGCATGGACCCAGCCATGGCAGGACAGTAAGCAGACACTGACACACGGGACTGGGGCGGCGCATGGACCCGGCCATGGCAGGACAGTAAGCAGACACTGACACACGGGACTGGGGCGGCGCATGGACCCGGCCATGGCAGGACAGTAAGCAGACACTGACACACGGGACTGGGGCGGCGCATGGACCCGGCCATGGCAGGACAGTAAGCAGACACTGACACACGGGACTGGGGCGGCGCATGGACCCGGCCATGGCAGGATAGTAAGCAGACACTGACACACGGAACTGGGGCGGCGCAAGGACCCGGCCATGGCAGGACAGTAGGCAGACACTGACACACGGGACTGGGGCGGCGCATGGACCCGGCCATGGCAGGACAGTAAGCAGACACTGACACACGGAACTGGGGCGGCGCATGGACCCGCCCATGGCAGGACAGTAAGCAGACACTGACACACGGGACTGGGGCGGCGCATGGACCCAGCCATGGCAGGACAGTAAGCAGACACTGACACACGGGACTGGGGCGGCGCATGGACCCGGCCATGGCATGACAGTAAGCAGACACTGACACACGGGACTGGGGCGGCGAATGGACCCGGCCATGGCAGAACAGTAAGCAGACACTGACACACGGGGCTGGGGCGGCGCATGGACCCGGCCATGGCAGGACAGTAAGCAGACACTGACACACGGGACTGGGGCGGCGCATGGACCCGGCCATGGCAGGACAGTAAGCAGACACTGACACACGGGACTGGGGCGGCGCATGGACCCAGCTATGGCAGGACAGTAAGCAGACACTGACACACGGAACTGGGGCGGTGCATGGACCCAGCCATGGCAGGACAGTAAGCAGACACTGACACACGGGACTGGGGCGGTGCATGGACCCAGCCATGGCAGGACAGTAAGCAGACACTGACACACCGGACTGGGGCGGCGCATGGACCCGGCCATGGCAGGACAGTAAGCAGACACTGACACACGGGACTGGGGCGGCGCATGAACCCGGCCATGGCAGGACAGTAAGCAGACACTGACACACGGGACTGGGGCGGCGCATGGACCCGGCCATGGCAGGACAGTAAGCAGACACTGACACACGGGACTGGGGCGGCGCATGGACCCAGCCATGGCAGGACAGTAAGCAGACACTGACACATGGGACTGGGGCGGCGCATGGACCCGGCCATGGCAGGACAGTAAGCAGACACTGACACACGGGACTGGGGCGGCGCATGGACCCGGCCATGGCAGGACAGTAAGCAGACACTGACACACGGGACTGGGGCGGCGCATGGACCCGGCCATGGCAGGACAGTAAGCAGACACTGACACACGGGACTGGGGCGGCGCAAGGACCCGGCCATGGCAGGACAGTAGGCAGACACTGACACACGGGACTGGGGCGGCGCATGGACCCGGCCATGGCAGGACAGTAAGCAGACACTGACACACGGAACTGGGGCGGCGCATGGACCCGCCCATAGCAGGACAGTAAGCAGACACTGACACACGGGACTGGGGCGGCGCATGGACCCGGCCATGGCAGAACAGTAAGCAGACACTGACACACGGGGCTGGGGCGGCGCATGGACCCGGCCATGGCAGGACAGTAAGCAGACACGGACACACGGGACTGGGGCGGCGCATGGACCCAGCCATGGCAGGACAGTAAGCAGACACTGACACACGGGACTGGGGCGGCGCATGGACCCGGCCATGGCAGGACAGTAAGCAGACACTGACACACGGGACTGGGGCGGCGCATGGACCCGGCCATGGCAGGACAGTAAGCAGACACTGACACACGGGACTGGGGCGGCGCATGGACCCAGCCATGGCAGGACAGTAAGCAGACACTGACACACGGGACTGGGGCGGCGCATGGACCCGGCCATGGCAGGACAGTAAGCAGACACTGACACACGGGACTGAGGCGGCGCATGGACCCGGCCATGGCAGGACAGTAAGCAGACACTGACACACGGGACTGAGGCGGCGCATGGACCCGGCCATGGCAGGACAGTAAGCAGACACTGACACACGGGACTGAGGCGGCGCATGGACCCGGCCATGGCAGGACAGTAAGCAGACACTGACACACGGGACTGGGGCGGCGCATGGACCCAGCCATGGCAGGACAGTAAGCAGACACTGACACACGGGACTGGGGCGGCGCATGGACCCGGCCATGGCAGGACAGTAAGCAGACACTGACACACGGGACTGGGGCGGCGCATGGACCCGGCCATGGCAGGACAGTAAGCAGACACTGACACACGGGACTGGGGCGGCGCATGGACCCGGCCATGGCAGAACAGTAAGCAGACACTGACACACGGGACTGGGGCGGCGCATGGACCCGGCCATGGCAGAACAGTAAGCAGACACTGACACACGGGGCTGGGGCGGCGCATGGACCCGGCCATGGCAGGACAGTAAGCAGACACTGACACACGGGACTGGGGCGGCGCAAGGACCCGGCCATGGCAGGACAGTAGGCAGACACTGACACACGGGACTGGGGCGGCGCATGGACCCGGCCATGGCAGGACAGTAAGCAGACACTGACACACGGAACTGGGGCGGCGCATGGACCCGCCCATAGCAGGACAGTAAGCAGACACTGACACACGGGACTGGGGCGGCGCATGGACCCGGCCATGGCAGAACAGTAAGCAGACACTGACACACGGGGCTGGGGCGGCGCATGGACCCGGCCATGGCAGGACAGTAAGCAGACACGGACACACGGGACTGGGGCGGCGCATGGACCCAGCCATGGCAGGACAGTAAGCAGACACTGACACACGGGACTGGGGCGGCGCATGGACCCGGCCATGGCAGGACAGTAAGCAGACACTGACACACGGGACTGGGGCGGCGCATGGACCCGGCCATGGCAGGACAGTAAGCAGACACTGACACACGGGACTGGGGCGGCGCATGGACCCAGCCATGGCAGGACAGTAAGCAGACACTGACACACGGGACTGGGGCGGCGCATGGACCCGGCCATGGCAGGACAGTAAGCAGACACTGACACACGGGACTGAGGCGGCGCATGGACCCGGCCATGGCAGGACAGTAAGCAGACACTGACACACGGGACTGAGGCGGCGCATGGACCCGGCCATGGCAGGACAGTAAGCAGACACTGACACACGGGACTGAGGCGGCGCATGGACCCGGCCATGGCAGGACAGTAAGCAGACACTGACACACGGGACTGGGGCGGCGCATGGACCCAGCCATGGCAGGACAGTAAGCAGACACTGACACACGGGACTGGGGCGGCGCATGGACCCGGCCATGGCAGGACAGTAAGCAGACACTGACACACGGGACTGGGGCGGCGCATGGACCCGGCCATGGCAGGACAGTAAGCAGACACTGACACACGGGACTGGGGCGGCGCATGGACCCGGCCATGGCAGAACAGTAAGCAGACACTGACACACGGGACTGGGGCGGCGCATGGACCCGGCCATGGCAGAACAGTAAGCAGACACTGACACACGGGGCTGGGGCGGCGCATGGACCCGGCCATGGCAGGACAGTAAGCAGACACTGACACACGGGACTGGGGCGGCGCATGGACCCAGCCATGGCAGGACAGTGAGCAGACACTGACACACGGGACTGGGGCGGCGCATGGACCCGGCCATGGCAGGACAGTAAGCAGACACTGACACACGGGACTGGGGCGGCGCATGGACCCAGCCATGGCAGGACAGTAAGCAGACACTGACACACGGGACTGGGGCGGCGCATGGACCCGGCCATGGCAGGACAGTAAGCAGACACTGACACACGGGACTGGGGCGGCGCATGGACCCGGCCATGGCAGGACAGTAAGCAGACACTGACACACGGGACTGGGGCGGCGCATGGACCCGGCCATGGCAGGACAGTAAGCAGACACTGACACACGGGACTGGGGCGGCGCATGGACCCGGCCATGGCAGGATAGTAAGCAGACACTGACACACGGAACTGGGGCGGCGCAAGGACCCGGCCATGGCAGGACAGTAGGCAGACACTGACACACGGGACTGGGGCGGCGCATGGACCCGGCCATGGCAGGACAGTAAGCAGACACTGACACACGGAACTGGGGCGGCGCATGGACCCGCCCATGGCAGGACAGTAAGCAGACACTGACACACGGGACTGGGGCGGCGCATGGACCCAGCCATGGCAGGACAGTAAGCAGACACTGACACACGGGACTGGGGCGGCGCATGGACCCGGCCATGGCATGACAGTAAGCAGACACTGACACACGGGACTGGGGCGGCGAATGGACCCGGCCATGGCAGAACAGTAAGCAGACACTGACACACGGGGCTGGGGCGGCGCATGGACCCGGCCATGGCAGGACAGTAAGCAGACACTGACACACGGGACTGGGGCGGCGCATGGACCCGGCCATGGCAGGACAGTAAGCAGACACTGACATACGGGACTGGGGCGGCGCATGGACCCGGCCATGGCAGGACAGTAAGCAGACACTGACACATGGGACCGGGCCGGCGCATGGACCCGGCCATGGCAGGACAGTAAGCAGACACGGACACACGGGACTGGGGCGGCGCATGGACCCAGCCATGGCAGGACAGTAAGCAGACACTGACACACGGGACTGGGGCGGCGCATGGACCCGGCCATGGCAGGACAGTAAGCAGACACTGACACACGGGACTGGGGCGGCGCATGGACCCGGCCATGGCAGGACAGTAAGCAGACACTGACACACGGGACTGGGGCGGCGCATGGACCCGGCCATGGCAGGACAGTAAGCAGACACTGACATACGGGACTGGGGCGGCGCATGGACCCAGCCATGGCAGGACAGTAAGCAGACACTGACACACGGGACTGGGGCGGCGCATGGACCCGGCCATGGCAGGACAGTAAGCAGACACTGACACACGGGACTGGGGCGGCGCATGGACCCGGCCATGGCAGGACAGTAAGCAGACACTGACACACGGGACTGGGGCGGCGCATGGACCCGGCCATGGCAGGACAGTAAGCAGACACTGACATACGGGACTGGGGCGGCGCATGGACCCAGCCATGGCAGGACAGTAAGCAGACACTGACATACGGGACTGGGGCGGCGCATGGACCCAGCCATGGCAGGACAGTAAGCAGACACTGACACACGGGACTGGGGCGGCGCATGGACCCGACCATGGCAGGACAGTAAGCAGACACTGACACACGGGACTGGGGCGGCGCATGGACCCGGCCATGGCAGGACAGTGAGCAGACACTGACATACGGGACTGGGGCGGCGCATGGACCCGGCCATGGCAGGACAGTAAGCAGACACTGACACACGGGACTGGGGCGGCGCATGGACCCAGCCATGGCAGGACAGTAAGCAGACACTGACACACGGGACTGGGGCGGCGCATGGACCCGGCCATGGCAGGACAGTAAGCAGACACTGACACACGGAACTGGGGCGGCGCATGGACCCGGCCATGACAGGACAGTAAGCAGACACTGACACACGGGACTGGGGCGGCGCATGGACCCAGCCATGGCAGGACAGTAAGCAGACACTGACACACGGGACTGGGGCGGCGCATGGACCCGGCCATGGCAGGACAGTAAGCATACACTGACACACGGGACTGGGGCGGCGCCTGGACCCGGCCATGGCAGGACAGTAAGCAGACACTGACACACGGGACTGAGGCGGCGCATGGACCCAGCCATGACAGGACAGTAAGCAGACACTGACACACGGGACTGGGGCGGCGCATGGACCCGGCCATGGCAGGACAGTAAGCAGACACTGACACCCGGGACTGAGGCGGCGCATGGACCCGGCCATGGCAGGACAGTAAGCAGACACTGACACACGGGACTGGGGCGGCGCATGGACCCGGCCATGGCAGGACAGTAAGCAGACACTGACACACGGGACTGGGGCGGCGCATGGACCCGGCCATGGCAGGACAGTAAGCAGACACTGACACACGGGACTGGGGCGGCGCATGGACCCGGCCATGGCAGGACAGTAAGCAGACACTGACACACGGGACTGGGGCGGCGCATGGACCCGGCCATGGCAGGACAGTAAGCAGATACTGACACATGGGACTGGGGCGGCGCATGGACCCGGCCATGGCAGGACAGTAAGCAGATACTGACACACGGGACTAGGGCGGCGCATGGACCCGGCCATGGCAGGACAGTAAGCCGACACTGACACATGGGACTAGGGCGGCGCATGGACCCGGCCATGGCAGGACAGTAAGCAGATACTGACACATGGGACTGGGGCGGCGCATGGACCCGGCCATGGCAGGACAGTAAGCCGACACTGACACATGGGACTAGGGCGGCGCATGGACCCGGCCATGGCAGGACAGTAAGCAGACACTGACACACGGGACTGGGGCGGCGCATGGACCCGGCCATGGCAGGACAGTAAGCAGACACTGACACACGGGACTGGGGCGGCGCATGGACCCGGCCATGGCAGGACAGTAAGCAGACACTGACACACGGGACTGGGGCGGCGCATGGACCCGGCCATGGCAGGACAGTAAGCAGATACTGACACATGGGACTGGGGCGGCGCATGGACCCGGCCATGGCAGGACAGTAAGCAGACACTGACACACGGGACTGGGGCGGCGCATGGACCCGGCCATGGCAGGACAGTAAGCAGACACTGACACACGGGACTGGGGCGGCGCATGGACCCGGCCATGGCAGGACAGTAAGCAGACACTGACACACGGGACTGGGGCGGCGCATGGACCCGGCCATGGCAGGACAGTAAGCAGACACTGACACACGGGACTGGGGCGGCGCATGGACCCGGCCATGGCAGGACAGTAAGCAGACACTGACACACGGGACTGGGGCGGCGCATGGACCCGGCCATGGCAGGACAGTAAGCAGACACTGACACACGGGACTGGGGCGGCGCATGGACCCGGCCATGGCAGGACAGTAAGCAGATACTGACACATGGGACTGAGGCGGCGCATGGACCCAGCCATGGCAGGACAGTAAGCAGACACTGACACACGGGACTGGGGCGGCGCCTGGACCCGGCACTAAGGCGATGAGCAGTACATCAATGATAGAGCCATTGATAAAGGCAAGGGACGCTCCAGATACAAGGACGTTGATGAGACTTGAAAACAGTGGGTGAGTCTGGTGCAGCAGGAAGGTCTTGTCACAGTGGTTGGTGGTGTGTTCTCAGGGACAGAGGCTAATAAGCACAAGTTACGCCATAGAGACAGAACATGATCATTCGGATTCTGATATAATCTAATACAACGCAGCTATAACCAGAACCGCAAATAGCCATATCACGCGCCGGGTCCGCGTTTCTGTCAAAGTACTCGGTCGGAGATACAAAAACCACACACTGTAGTAGTGATTCCAGAAGGGGGTGACAGCGAACTGAATCGATTGGGAAGATGCGGGGTGTTACTGGGGTGAGACCATAGTGTGCTGCACATCAACATACCCTACTTCCTGTACAGCCCAGCAAGAGGTATTGGTCTTGGGTCTCGTCAAGCCATGCCAATGCTGATGTAAAGCCAACATTTCCGGTTGTCTCTACCTTGACTTCTCGACGTAGCTTTTTTGTGGGTATTTGATCCACACGAAATCCATTCCATAAGGAAGTCACGTGACTTGTCATATTTGTATCAGAATACAGCATCATGCATGGCACAGCCATGGTGAAGGTTATTGGTAAAGATTGCAACACGTTAATATTGAAAATAGCTTTGCTTGAAAATGCATTGACAACACTTGTCACTGTTGCAAATTAATATTGGAAATGACGCAACAATTTCATGTTTTAGGCCAGCGTATTACATGAACTCAAAGGAATCTCGCAGCATAAACCTTGCCACGCGAAGTGGCAGGTCAGCGTCTAGTAAGTGACCTTGTAGGCCTCCACGATAATATTAGTAAATGTGGGGTTACAGTTTCTAATAGTTAAAGCTATGCAGTAGTGCTCTGTTAGAAATGTTCCTTTTAAATTTATTGCAAGCATTATCTCAACTCAGTTTACATCGACAGAACTGTTAGCAGTTAATATCCGAGGTTTATGAAACGCACGAATAACACACTTTCCGACCCAAACATTCACCGGCCTGCCCAACACATGATCGGATATCGGTTACAATCTCTATATATATGTATTTGTAGTTATGCCATAAGGACCTAAATACAGCATTTTCATGTTTTAAGATTTGAAATGTTTATACAAAATTGCGACATGATCCGCTGTAATTAACCAATGATACATTGACAGAGGCGGAAGCATCATCAGGAGCGGTGCCATGATCTGAATAAAGACGAATGTGACAACTAATAGTCAACCACAGCTACTTTCGTGAGTCCACACACCTTTTATATATATATACCATGTGCCTTCCAGGAAAATTTCCGGCGTCAGTTCGAACTTTCACTCAACGCATTTTTCCAAACGATTTCGCTCCATGCAGTGCATTTCCCCAACCCGTCTGCTGGACTTTAACATTGCATCTTACCAAACGATCTCGAATTTAACAGCGCATCTTAAGTTTGAAAAGGGGTCCGTGCAAACCCTGTATATGGAATACATATATGGTTACTTGGGGTATGGTCCCTCCCTGAACACACATCGCTCGGTGTCTCCCCGCTGTGGCAGCACATCCTCTCACTTCTCCTCAAGCTTCCGTTGATGCGGTGTGTCTTTGTCCTCCCACGTTTAATATATGACAGTTACCAGGCACCAGACATTTTCTGTTCCTGGGACAGCTAGAGATCAACAAGAAATCAACAAGAAAATCGCCCGCATTGAAATCAGGAGCCAACCTTTGATAAGTATGTATTGCATAAACCAAAATGAGCTTGGGACAGATTTATGTACTCGCCACAGATTCTTTCATGTATCAAGCGCGGGATAAAAACAATACAGACTTGTCCGATACGAATATCCGGTGTGGGTTCACGGGGGGCAGGGAAGGGGGGGCGGTAGCCATGTAAGACCCCACCACACTTTTCTGTACTGAACACCAGATATTATTTTGGTTTTGGTTCTGGTCTAAAGTTTCCCCCCCCCCCTCCATTTTTGTTTTTTAAACCTCGATCCACCTCTGCAAAACTATCCTTGCCTCGCTTACAGGTACTGCCATAAATTACTTGCTTCTATATCTTCGTTCCATGTAACTTCCATATCTTATCGGGGTTCCTTATACCATAAGGCTAGATGCCAACATTACGTGGATCTGGAGCTCATCTATGACATACCCTCTCCTTGGTCCAGACCTCCCCGTCCCAAACACACCCGCCAGCCAACAGTTGAACAAGGACGAAGCAAAACATTCTACCTCCCTTTGCACTTCATCCTCATCTGCCAAATGCGGCCACACACGTAAAGTTCTGCTAATCCCCTCTCTACATCCGGGCTCCACTTCTCCCATTGCCGGCTAAATGGCATCGGTGGGTGCTGGGCGGTGGTGGCGGCTGCAGCGGCGAGCCCGGAGCTCTGGGTGGCGTCACCAGTCCATACTTAGGCCGTCCATTGTGGGCGGCTAACCCGGGGAGAGGCATCCATCGAGCTCTGCAGGCAGAGACAGGGAGTCTCAGGGACAGCTGCGGCCGTGCAGATCACCCCGCCCGCCCACTGCCTCCTGCCTGCAGCACACCCCCAGTCCCTCCACACCCCCTCCCTCCCCTCCAGCCCACCCACCCCCTCCTCCCCGCGCCCGCCTCATCCCGGGACAATAGCAGCGCAATGACCATAATGGATATTACGCCGTCGCTGCCAACTCCGACAACTTTCCCAACCGGATGTCCCGGATAGCTGGTTGCCGATGGCGGGATTGGCTGCATAGGGAGGGGCGCTGGGGAAAGCCTTCCTGGATGGGTGGGTGGCTGGATGGGTGGCTGGTGGAGCGGTGGCTGGATGGGTTGGTGGGTTGGTGGCTGGATAGGTGGGGGGCTGGCTTGTTGGCTTGAGTCTGACACCGGGACGATGGTTTGAGGAGGCTCGGTGGCAGTCTGGGCTGCGGCAGGCGGGCCCCATGTTTGAGCGGGTAACACACATCTCCCCCTCCACATCCCCCTTCTCCCTCTCTCGCCGTCCCTCCATCTCTGCCACACAGTCCCCATCGCTTCCCGCCCCCTGTCGACGTGAGCCATAGAACGCGCCCTTCACCCAGACCCAGACCCAGCCCGGGGGGTTCGCCAACTACACAGGACCCTCCACCATAGCCACAGTGACACGGCTCACATCTCCAGAGAGAAGACGTCCCGTTGGAGATGTCCAGGATTACGTTTCCGTGCTGATTTAGCATCTGGAAGCACGATCAGACATCGGAATAAGTTGGTCAATGGCTTGCAGGAACAGTACTGTCACTAACAAAATGAGAGTGTTTTCATCCGTTTACCGTCCGTCGCCGCCATATACGGATGACGTCACATGTGGAGCGTCCATTCACCCCCGCAGCGACATCTGTGAGGCACGACCTTCCTTCTCTGTATCATGCTGCCTTACCGCTAAGTGCCTCTGATGGCCCGGGGCACTGCATCGACCAGCCATTCCTAACTTGGAGGGAACTTCATTTCAGTGCAGATTCTGGGTAAGTGTGCGTCCATGGGTCTAGTGTAAAACAATTGAAAACCGACGAACAAAGTGTAAAGTGCAGCTGAGTGGAATAAACAGGAAGCTTTGGCGCTTGTTCTAAAAAATAAATATATTTTTATTCATGATAAAAGATATAATACATGTACAAGCATATGATACAATTATATAATGCAAGCAGTTGCGCAATGCAATGCAAGTTACTACTATTTTGTATAGCTGGTACATGACTATATTCTACTGAAAGTTGCTTTAGTAATATGATGGTATCTTGCTCGTTATTTGTGTTTGCATACAAGTCTGGCGCTGTGTAGCATAACGTATCGTTATAGGGGAATGGGAAAGTAGGCGCCGAGTCTACGGAACACTGTTGCTGTTGCTATCCCGATGTGCTGAGGGATGGACACTGTTGCTATCCCTGTGTGAGGAGGGGTGGACACTGTTGCTATCCCTGTGTGTGGAGGGGTGGACACTGTTGCTATCCCTGTGTGCTGAGGGGTGGACACTGTTGCTATCCCTGTGTGAGGAGGGGTGGACACTGTTGCTATCCCTGTGTGCTGAGGGGTGGACACTGTTGCTATCCCTGTGTGCTGAGGGGTGGACACTGTTGCTATCCCTGTGTGAGGAGGGGTGGACACTGTTGCTATCCCTGTGTGCTGAGGGGTGGACACTGTTGCTATCCCTGTGTGAGGAGGGGTGGACACTGTTGCTATCCCTGTGTGTGGAGGGGTGGACACTGTTGCTATCCCTGTGTGTGGAGGGGTGGACACTGTTGCTATCCTGGTGTGTGGAGGGGTGGACACTTGTTATCCCTGTGTGCTGAGGGGTGGACACTGTTGCTATCCCTGTGTGTGGAGGAGTGGACACTGCTGGTATCCCTGTGTGCTGGGGGGTGGACACTGTTGCTATCCCTGTGTGTGGAGGGGTGGACACTGTTGCTATCCCTGTGTGCTGGGGGGTGGACACTGTTGCTATCCCTGTGTGCTTAGGGGTGGACACTGTTGCTATCCCTGTGTGTGGAGGAGTGGACACTGCTGGTATCCCTGTGTGCGGAGGGGTGGACACTGTTGCTATCCCTGTGTGTGGAGGGGTGGACACTGTTGCTATCTCCGTGTGTGGAGGGGTGGACACTGTTGCTATCCCTGTGTTTGGAGGGGTGGACACTGTTGCTATCCCTGTGTGCGAAGGGGTGGACACTGTTGCTATCCCTGTGTGCTGAGGGGTGGACACTGTTGCTATCCCTGTGTGCGGAGGGGTGAACACTGTTGCCGCCCCTGTTTGCTGAGGGGTGGACACTGTTGCTATCCCTGTGTGCGGAGGGGTGGACACTGTTGCCGCCCCTGTGTGCGGAGGGGTGGACACTGTTGCTCTCCCTGTGTGCGGAGGGGTGGACATTGTTGCTATCCCTGTGTGCTGAGGGGTGGACACTGTTGCTAACCCTGTGTGCTGAGGGGTGGACACTGTTGCTATCCCTGTGTGTGGAGGGGTGGACACTGTTGCTATCCCTGTTTGCTGAGGGGTGGACACTGTTGCTATCCCTGTGTGCTGAGGGGTGGACACTGTTGCTATCCCTGTGTGCGTAGGGGTGGACACTGTTGCTATCCCTGCGTGCTGAGAGGTGGACTTTGTTGCTATCCCTGTGTGCGGAGGGGTGGACACTGTTGCCGCCCCTGTGTGCGGAGGGGTGGACACTGTTGCTATTCCTGTGTGCGGAGGGGTGGACACTGTTTTCGCCCCTGTGTGCGGTGGGGTGGACACTGTTGCTATCCCTGTGTGCGAAGGGGTGGACACTGTTGCTATCCCTGTGTGCTGAGGAGTGGACACTTTTGCTATCCCTGTGTGCTGAGGGGTGAACACTGTTGCTATCCCTGTGTGTGGAGGGGTGGACACTGTTGCTATCCCTGTGTGCTGAGGGGTGGACACTGTTGCTATCCCTGTGTGCTGAGGGGTGGACACTGTTGCTATCCCTGTGTGCGGATGGGTGGACACTGTTGCTATTCCTGTGTGCGGAGGGTTGGACACTGTTGCTATCCCTGTGTGCTGAGGGGTGGACACTGTTGCTATCCCTGTGTGCGGAGGGGTGGACACTGTTGCTATCCCTGTGTGCGGAGGAGTGGACACTGTTGCCGTCCCTGTGTGCTGAGGGGTGGACACTGTTGCTATCCCTGTGTGTGGAGGGGTGGACACTGTTGCTATCCCTGTGTGTGGAGGGGTGGACACTGTTGCTATCCCTGTGTGTGGAGGGGTGGACACTGTTGCTATCCCTGTGTGTGGAGGGGTGGACACTGTTGCTATCCCTGTGTGCGGAGGGGTGGACACTGTTGCTATCCCTGTGTGCTGAGGGGTGGACACTGTTGCTATCCCTGTGTGCGGAGGGGTGGACACTGTTACTATCCCTGTGTGTGGAGGGGTGGACACTGTTGCCATCCTAATGGGAAAAAATCATGTTAGACATACCACGATTTTCACTTAATTACTATCACATTACGTGAGCTAATACTTACCTCAGCCCTTAGAGCCGCCGATATAGTGTAGGTCAATCGGCTTATCTGTGATAAGGGCAATAACCCCAGTGTTAGGGGCAATAACCCCAGTGTTAAGGGCAATAACCCCATTGTTAAAGTCCATCTCCTATGTCCTATGTTACTTTGCATGTATTTGATCCATTTGTACTATATTAACGAAATTCCATACGCACTGAATTTATTCGCCATGAATATTAACAATATTAGCCATTTTATCACATACCTACGCAAAAAAAAAGAAGATAGACAGGGGCAATTTTTTCATTGATTCGTGACGTCACAAGATGAACCGGTTTTGTTGCGCAATATGGTAAACGCGTCTTTGAGCATGGCGTCTATAGGATGGTCAGCGTCCTTCCGCATCGATCGGGATGCAGCGATACGCGCACGATTATTTGAAAAATAATGATAGTGAGGGTGAGAAAGAAGAAGTGGACGATTTAGGCAACCGGAGCATGTATTCTGCCGCCGTACGTATCGCTTCGAGCCACCTCGAATGATGACAGATTGCTAAGCCTAAGGGACTAAACGTTGAAAACCTCGAAACGCCCTACGCAAAACAGTATTTTCGGAAGAAGTGCGAACGCTTCATTCATAAAAAGTGAGGCTTATTATATCATGAGATCTAGATCAAAATCCTGCAAATATGCCTTGTAATCATATAAAGTATTAATTTGGCGACCAGCAGGCACATTAGTAAAAAGCTACTTAGTTGTTTGTCCCAACCGGACACCATAACGTTCGGGTGTCCACAAGTATTACTATAAAAAGTACGCGATGAAAAGTGTTACGAGATGTGCGCTGGGTGTGTTTTTTATGCTAAGCCGATAAATGTCGCCCTCTCTCCCTTCTGTCAAGTTCTGATGTGCATGAACAACTTCTCTTAGTACATACATTTCATTTAACCCTGGATCTAGATTCTATGTCTACGATTCGACGGACATCCCCGCGACGGGCCCGTCCACTACTGTAGCCTAGCCCACCCTTTTCATTTTTGGGAAGAAACGTAGGCTGGCAACACACTGGCAGGCAGTGGCCACTGCATCTGTTTGTTTTCTGTCATGCAAGTGTCAGTGTCACGAATGTTGCGCTAACCAACATTCACACACCTCTAATGTAATTGATCTAGGTCTATCTACATCTACATGTGGAAAATATTCATCATGAGTTAATGTTAACCGAAATAAACATCTGAGCTTCCCTGCCGCACGTAGGCTACATTCAAACAGCGCGGGCAGTCGAAGCGAGCGAGGCGCACTCAAACCGGTTCATCTTGTGACGTCACAATCACTACTCTGGGCGGGGGTTTGGAAATGGATCGTTCGCTGCTTGAGTTTATTTTGGTGACTTTAGATATTAATATTTATGGCATAAGAGACATTGTAAAATAATTGCATCTGATAAATGGCTTTAGTAACCACTGAGAAATGTATATTTGAAAGTGGTTTAGAAACAAATACCCCCCCAAGAGATGGACTTTAAGGGCAATAACCCCAGTGTTAAGGGCAATAACTCCAGTGTTAAGGGCAATAACCCCAGTGATAAGGGCATTAACCCCAGTGTTTGTTACATGTTGCAGGGCGGGTCAGCTGATAACTGTGTCATGGCCTTCACTTTGCCACTATCTGCGGTGATGTCTTCCCCTGACGGCAGACCTGTGGCCGCCATCTTGGATTCTATATCGACAAGCATGGAGGTAGTCCAAAATGCACCGATGGTATCAAAGTATCTGTTCTGTAGATAATACTGGAGAGAGAGATGGAACATACAGATGATTCTCGATGCTGTGATACCCCGTGTGCCTTATGTTCGAGATTTTTCATCCATTTGTCCGCCGGCTGATTTTTTAACAGTTTCCGGAATTTTTTGGTAGCATTTCTCTTAAACACTAGAAAACAGGGTAATGTAAGCTGAGGCGCTGGGTAAAGATGTGGTGAGTGAAATGCAAGTTGGAGAATATTCTCGTGGTCTTGTGCCGGTACCCGGGTCGGCTGGTGTCAATAAGGCGAGGGCCCATTATTCCTGACCCCGCGGCGCGTGACGCACCGGAAGAACAACATGACCCCCGGAAGTGGGAAACTCGTGGACGCTCGGCGCGCCACCTGGTGCCATCTTACACGCGGCGGCGGACATTTAAACCTGCAATGGAAGAGATGGAAAGCCAATCTTCCTCCTCCTCGCAGGAGTCAAGCTTGGATTACCCCCGCGGATGTCTTCCTGGTCCTGGCGGCATGGGGTGGCGCCCTACTCCTGGGTGGCAGCGGCCCTCAGGTCCTAGGCGTCTCCCTGGGTGGGGGCATAACCCAGGGACCGACCGGCCCCCGGGAGAACACCACGGACCGCCGGTCGTACTTCCCCTGGACCGTGTCCCCCGGTGGAGGCGGGGACCGGGTCAGTGGCGGCCCGCCGGAGGGGGCGGGCACGGCCGGGGACGACCAAGGCACCGTCACGTCCATGAATTTTTACGGCGGGAGGTGGAGTTTTCCCTACTGGGTAGCCGGGACCGCCTTCCCATGGTAAGTGTTGCTGTTACGTTGATGTATATCCTACTTATTCCGGTGGCTGACCCCTTACAGAACCCCCAACTCTCCCTGATCCCCCCTCCCCACCCCCGCCCCCCTCTCTCTATTCTTTCTTTCATCAGATTCCTTCCCTCCAGCGACGGATTATCCTATCAATCACTGAGCTCATTATTGGGTCCTGATACCGCTTGACGCTTTCCTATGCTCGTCCTGAAATTGTTTTATTAATAAAAGCCGAAAACTAGTAACTAATTCAACGAGAATAAATTAAAAGTACCAGGTTCTTTATCAAGAGAGCGTGTGTCATTAAGCGGGCCAAGTGTCTGGCCAAGTGACAACAGGCCCCCCAGCAAAAAGAACACACTCCCCAGTGAGCTGCGGCGTTGGGGTAGGGGGGGGGGCGCCTGGCTCTGGCTCAGGGGTACCTCCATGATTGGTGACCGGTAGAGGAGGGGGGAGGGGGGGGGGGGTAAATAGCTTTCCCGGCCTGTCTGGCCTGTCATTCCTGGCAGACCGCCGCTGGGAAATTGATGACGTCTATATCTCATAACACAGCTCGGCAAAGGGCACTTACCGGGCAGGGGGGCCCGCTGGTTGTTTATTGCCATCTGACCTCGGTTATGAAGGGTGATCCGGGGGGGGCAGGGGGTAGGGGGGGGAGGGGGGGGGGTCGTAGGGCCGCAGAGAGAGTGGGTGAGGTAGCAGTGGGGTCGATAATTGTCATCCAAGTATTGTCTATTAATAAGGAAGGTTGTGTTAAGCGTTGCGATATTTCATCATCAAATATTACTCATTCTGGTAACATGTCTGTGATATTGTTATGTCTATCATAGCACCATGTATCTCATATGACGTCATGTCTTTGATGACGTCAGGTCTCCAAAGGTGCCTTCTCTCTGACGGCGTGCCTCAGTTAACGACATGTTATTCACCTTCACCGATCAATGACGCATGACACATTGACGAGACGAATACTTATGGCCTAAGATACTTGCAGTGTATATACCTCTTGGGCAACTTTGAACGTTTAGTTCGCTTTAGACTGATCCATAGATAGTATTGAAGCCCTCTCCTCCCATCATACACCCCGAGCCATGAACCAACCACGTCTCTTACGACTTGCGCCGTATATAGAAAGGTTAAAGCAATTAAATCTGATGGTTTGTTTATTTGTTTGAGTCCACATATGGAGGGAGCTTGGTTCACAATATATAGAGGTCATAACTGCAAGGAACTATAACTAAATTAGGCGGCCCCTAAACTAACGTGCTAGGGGGGGGGGCGAGATGGGGGGGGGGGGTAGTGGGGTAAAAACATATAGCGGTCAAAGCGGTAACGAACGAATAAGAATAACATGCCAAAGCAGAGAGTTATCGCGGGGTCCATGAATGAAACGCCCGAGTGGAGCCGATCATGTTGTGTCACACGTTAGGGACCAGGAAGTACGGTAGCCATGCCACAAGAAGCCATGCCACCAGAAGCCATGGCGTCAGAAGCCATGCCACCAGAAGCCATGCCACCCGAAGCCATGACACCAGAAGCCATGGCGCCAGAAGCCATGACACCAGAAGCCATGGCGTCAGAAGCCATGCCACCAGAAGCCATGACACCAGAAGCCATGACACCAGAAGCCATGGCACCAGAAGCCATGGCACCAGAAGCCATGCCACCCGAAGCCATGACACCAGAAGCCATGCCACCAGAAGCCATGCCACTAGAAGCCATGCCACCAGAAGTCATGCCACCAGAAGCCATGGCGCCAGAAGCCATGCCACCAGAAGCCATGACACCAGAAGCCATGCCACCCGAAGCCATGCCACCAGAAGCCATGCCCCCCGAAGCCATGCCACCAGAAGCGATGGCGCCAGAAGCCATGCCACCAGAAGCCATGCCACCAGAAGCCATGCCACCAGAAGTCATGCAACCAGAAGCCATGCCACCCGAAGCCATGCCACCAGAAGCCATGGCGCCAGAAGCCATGCCACCAGAAGCCATGACACCAGAAGCCATGCCACCAGAAGCCATGCCACTAGAAGCCATGCCACCAGAAGTCATGCCACCAGAAGCCATGGCGCCAGAAGCCATGCCACCAGAAGCCATGACACCAGAAGCCATGCCACCCGAAGCCATGCCACCAGAAGCCATGCCCCCCGAAGCCATGCCACCAGAAGCGATGGCGCCAGAAGCCATGCCACCAGAAGCCATGCCACCAGAAGCCATGCCACCAGAAGTCATGCAACCAGAAGCCATGCCACCCGAAGCCATGCCACCAGAAGCCATGGCGCCAGAAGCCATGCCACCAGAAGCCATGACACCAGAAGCCATGGAACCAGAAGCCATGGCGCCAGAAGCCATGACACCAGAAGCCATGGCGTCAGAAGCCATGCCACCAGAAGCCATGGCACCAGAAGCCATGGCACCAGAAGCCATGCCACCCGAAGCCATGACACCAGAAGCCATGCCACCAGAAGTCATGCCACCAGAAGCCATGGCGCCAGAAGCCATGACACCAGAAGCCATGACACCAGAAGCCATGCCACCCGAAGCCATGCCACCAGAAGCCATGCCCCCCGAAGCCATGCCACCAGAAGCGATGGCGCCAGAAGCCATGCCACCAGAAGCCATGCCACCAGAAGCCATGCCACCAGAAGTCATGCAACCAGAAGCCATGCCACCCGAAGCCATGCCACCAGAAGCCATGGCGCCAGAAGCCATGCCACCAGAAGCCATGACACCAGAAGCCATGCCACCAGAAGCCATGCCACTAGAAGCCATGCCACCAGAAGTCATGCCACCAGAAGCCATGGCGCCAGAAGCCATGCCACCAGAAGCCATGACACCAGAAGCCATGCCACCCGAAGCCATGCCACCAGAAGCCATGCCCCCCGAAGCCATGCCACCAGAAGCGATGGCGCCAGAAGCCATGCCACCAGAAGCCATGCCACCAGAAGCCATGCCACCAGAAGTCATGCAACCAGAAGCCATGCCACCCGAAGCCATGCCACCAGAAGCCATGGCGCCAGAAGCCATGCCACCAGAAGCCATGACACCAGAAGCCATGGAACCAGAAGCCATGGCGCCAGAAGCCATGACACCAGAAGCCATGGCGTCAGAAGCCATGCCACCAGAAGCCATGGCACCAGAAGCCATGGCACCAGAAGCCATGCCACCCGAAGCCATGACACCAGAAGCCATGCCACCAGAAGCCATGCCACTAGAAGCCATGCCACCAGAAGTCATGCCACCAGAAGCCATGGCGCCAGAAGCCATGCCACCAGAAGCCATGACACCAGAAGCCATGCCACCCGAAGCCATGCCACCAGAAGCCATGCCACCCGAAGCCATGCCACCAGAAGCCATGGCGCCAGAAGCCATACCACCAGAAGCCATGCCACCAGAAGCCATGCCACCAGAAGTCATGCAACCAGAATCCATGCCACCCGAAGCCATGCCACCAGAAGCCATGGCGCCAGAAGCCATGCCACCCGAAGCCATGCCACCAGAAGCCATGGCGCCGGAAGCCATGCCACCAGAAGCCATGGCGCCGGAAGCCATGCCACCAGAAGCCATGCCCCAGAAGCCATGGCGCCGGAAGCCATGCCACCAGAAGACATGCCACCAGAAGTCATGCCACCAGAAGCCAGAAGCCATTGCACCAGAAGCCATGCTGCCAAAAGCCATGACACGAGAAATCATGACACCAGAAGCCGTGACACCAGAAGCCATGCCACCAGAAGCCGTGACGCCAAAAGCCATGACACAGAAGACATGACACCAGAAGCCATGACACCAGAAGCCATGACACCAGAAGCCATGACACCAGAAGCCATGACACCAGAAGCCATGACACCAGAAGCCATGACACCAGAAGGCATGACACCAGAAGCT
>OZ025258.1:31460201-31524073 GCA_964019135.1 Arenicola marina
CGGCCACCGCGACAGGATGAAGGAGCCGCCCGCCAGTGAAGTGGCAGTCAGCAGATGACCTGACCAGCAGTAAAGAAAGTCACAGTATAAACTGACAGCTTATGACAAGGGAAAAAAGTCATTTAATTGCATTGATGCATGCTTTTATCATGTTATTGGTGTATATTACAGTATCACGCAGCTCTTAGTTATGGCGAAATGCAAGCACAACCATCAAAGGCAGTGAGGAAAGTTGCGCAACATCTGTGTAATAGCCACATATATCTTGACTGACTTGACTTGTCAAAGGCAGTGTAAGCATTTGCGCAATATCTGTACAACAATTTCTACATATATATATTGACTGAATTGTTTGTTTAAATGATGTACATACAAACAAAATATAGCTACATTAACTTACTAGAGCTAAAAGCTGATGTCGCATATCACTACCTGAGACTTATTTCTCATCTATGTTGACATACCTATTGACAAAGTGTTGACCCTTTTGAAAGAAACAAAAAACGAAACAAAAACAGAATAGCAAAATAAGGAAATGAAGCCTTAAGACTTAAGCCTTACGGAACCCTTAAAACCCTTCGTACAACTTACAACAATTAACTTACTAGAGCTAAAAAGCGCAATATCTGTACAACAACTTCTACATATATATATTGACTGAATTGTTTGTTTAAATGATGTACACACATACAAAATATAGCGACTTCTATCAGTTTAACGATAATAACAACCATAATAGCTCTGAATTACTCATTTGCAGTTTTAGTTTCGCGTGCACAGAACACACGGTGGCTCGGTATAAAAGGCAGTAGCCTTCTTGGCGACTTCACTCGATGCCTCTGCCACGCCAGGTGACCAAGACTCTATAGGTTTCGCTGAACTAGGTATGATTTTCTATACCCGTCAGTATTTTCACCAAGCCTATTGTTATCAGAGTCTGGTAGATCGCTGTTGGGCCATTTCGCCGCCATGCTAGCTGATCGGGGCCGCCTTCTCGACTGGGGTTTGTTATGAATCCTATGTTGTGGGGCGGCGACTCGGTCGGCTAGTTTGGTGTGCGATCAGAAACAGCGATGAGACGTGAATGACCCCTGATGAAGACACGTCTTATTCGGTCCCCTGAAACCTTGGTTTCAGTGTTCATCTCATATTTACCCTCACGGGGTCCCCATTTTCATTCATAAGTGTGCAATGTGGCAATTGTTCATGATTGTTCACTGTTGTTTTGGCCTATTTTGATCTATTTTGGTTTTGGCCTGTTTTGGTCCATTTCATTTTCCCCAGACCTGTTTTCGTCTGTTATATTTTTTCCCCAGATCTGTTTTTGGCCTGTTTTTATCTATTATATTTTTATCCTGGACTTGTGGTTTACCCTGTGCCCGTGCGTTCCTTTTTTACACACATACACAATATAGCGACTTCTATCAGTTTAAAGATAATAACAACCATAATAGTAATATAGGTTAATAATTACAACCACTATAAGAGGCTCTAGTTCAGACCACCTTCCATGTTACCGGACTCACATAAATAGCTACTTAAGCCTTAAGGAACCCTTAACACCCTTCGTACAGCAGTTAGAGTTTACAGTCTTCAAACATAACATTAACTTACTAGAGCTAAAAGCTGATGTTGTCGCATATCACTATTAGACTGGGGCAGGTGGTCGTGGGATAATTCATATGCAATAAGTTATTAAGGTACTAAATTCGCCGTAATCATTCGCCGTGTTAAAAGCAGACAGAGACAGCTACGGTATGGGTATTGGAAATGGTTAGATATGACACCGCCAAGGTCACACAGTACGTCTAGTAAACTTGAAATGTAAAACGCCCTAAGCCTGGCTGTATTCTGGGTCGCACTCTCAGTATCATAGAATCCACAAGATGTTAGCCAGTAGGCCTATAACTGTAGATCGACATGTCCGTTCCACTCACTGGAACAATGGTACTGCCACATCATAGGTCATAGGTCACAGGTCAACCCCCTGATCTCTACCAGTACATCCTGGTACTCGGTTGGGGCACATCCTCATCCTTTCTCGCAGATCTCGAGACATTCGCCAATCCTCTTCTTCCTTGAACTGTGTTACCTCCCTCCGCCGCCCACTCGTCTCCGACCACTCCCCCCCACCCCCCATCGACCCACCTCTCTAGCTGACAGCCAACACACCTCCCGGGGATCAACTCCCCAGGACCAAGTCATAATTCCAATGATCCCGCACCTAAATTGATCAGTCTGTGCCGCGGGCCGTTTCCAGTCCTTGTCGTGATCTCTTGTGTTTAGCCCCCACCCCCACCCCCTCCACCCTAATCCTACCTACCCTCCTGCCACACACTCACAGGACCTCCGCCAGCCCCTTGGCGGTACCCACGCCCTTAATACGCCATCCAAGCCCTGGGGACTGCCTCCCCCCCCCCCCCCCAACCCCCCCCCACCGCCCTCACCTTCCCCCTCACCTTCCCCCACCCTCTCCCCTAGCTTTCCTCCTCGCCGTGAAAAGCGACAGCCAAACGAGATTATCCCCGTGAGGGGGGGGGCTCTGTACAATGGATTGCCGCTTTGTGCCGCTGGGGGTCGCTGCGGGAGAAAGGAATAAGGAAAATGGTGAATCACTGTGTACCCCCCCCCTGTCCCTCCTCTAGCCCCCCACGTCCCTCCTCCCCCCCCCCCCCGCCCCCCCCCCCCCCGCAGCCCAAGGCAGGATGTTCCTTGAGGGGACTCTGCCGTGATTTGCTGCGGGCACCAACGTGAGAAAACGATACCAGCGACGCCAACCGGCAATCAGCGACTGTGGCGAATGTGGCGCCCCCTCACTTGAGATTAAGGACCTTGATTAACGAAGGCGCATGGGCTAAAGGATCATTAGGGAAATTAAGTAAAACTGGTCGCAGTTATAAAGTCTCGTTAAGCGTGTATGACAAAAACACATTTTAATATTTCTGTTATCAACAGACTCCCAGAAGAAAAAGACTGGCCCGTCGTTTTCGCATTGGGCCTGGGAACAAGGATCTATATGCCCACCTACTCTTCTATCTACTGTCTCTTCCAGTGTACAAGACTGAAACAACTATAGAATCTGCCCGAGACGAGTTCTAACAATTGTTTAGACGCCCAATGCCAATAACGTATACGGAAAATGATAGAAACAAATTTCAAAGTCTGTCAAAGAACAAAACAGATTTATTTCAAAGGATGTGCTGTTGTAAAACAACCTTTAAAAGCGTTATAAGGTGCAAATATAGACATGACATTACAGTCATAAAGTTAAGTGTCTTTAATAGATGTTGACTTATGCCGGAGTATTTTAAATGTTCAAGCATAATTATAGTGATAGTATTATCCTTATATTCCGCATCCTGCAAATAGATACATTTTACAGGGTGGTGGTAATTGTCATCAATGTAGATAGCGGAGTAAGTCACCTTTTTGGGGGATTGGTTTTTATTCCCAAATCAGTCAGAAAATTAACAGGTACATAAACATGTCAGATGATGCAGATGTCAATACAGGACATTAAATTGGGTAATAAATATATGGCTGTTACATAGTAATAAACATATGGGTGTTACATAGTATACATGTAAACACATAAATTTAATGTGTATATATGTACATATATCCGGGCACGAGTGGGACGGAATTGGAAGAGAGGGGATTTATTGAGTTTGGAGGGTTTGGAGGGGGGGGGGGGTATCATGGTGACTTCATAAGAATCGTGCGGTGCCACTGAAGCAACTTTAATAATTTGAAATCAAAAGTTCTTCCCACCCATTTACTTCTAAAAATTGCTCGTGCCGAAGCGGTGTCGCGAGCACAAATATGTACATCTTTAATTGCCATATGTAAATCCACTTTAGCCAAATGGCACACATAAAACGTGCATTAGAAGGATCGTACCACGAAGCTCCCAAAGGATAAAGACGGCCGGAGGTGCAAATCTCTCACAGGTATATCAGTTTGTCAATTGTTACAACCAGTCGACGTCAGGTTAATAACTAATGTCCACATCAGAATGTGATAACCAGCTGAGCCAAAACTATGTTAAATAATTAACATCTTATTAAAATACCCAAGTATATTTAATTCGCTTTATAGCACATTTGGAAAATACCGACCAAATCATTCGATGTTCTATATTAGATAGAAATAGAATAGTGGCATTTGTCGTCGTCATCATTCAACTCCAAGATTGTTTATGCGACGAGAATGTAGTGGGATGGTGCAGTAACGTTAGTCAATACTTCAGATTAGATTAAGAATTAAACTACTAGCTTGATAACGCTTAGGCCTATACCGACCACATTCTGGGGTGAGTCGCTGGTACCAGGCCATTGCGCCTGCGTGAAAGAGATTTATTTCTATGCAGCCATTTTGAAAATAAAAAGGATTGACCTTAATTGATCGATGCTGACCATCCTGTGCGGGAAAGCACAACAACAAAAAACTCACGTAGTTTGCCACATCTCGTTCCCACATCTCGTGGAACAAGGGGGCGAGACTATCGGTCGTTAGCGGAGAGCGATGGCACAGACTCGGGACACGGATCAGCAGTTCACAAGACGCATGGCCCCCTAGCGGCCACAGTCCTGCAGTGAATCAGCGCCTCTGCCCTACTGGCTGATGCCGTCTGGTGAACAGGTGGATCTCCATAAACATCCTTTACTCAATATTAATGAGAAAAGGGAAGATAGGATGCTAAATTTCGTTTGTTCATCATGTTTTTTTCATCTAGTACTCTAGTGTTTTTTTTCTAAACGGAGAGGTTTCGGTTGTCCTTCCTTTCTCGGTTGATTGCGTAATTGTCTTTTCTTTTCTATTGGCTAACTATACAGAACTAAAAAGAAATAGTCCTTCATAACAATGTTAAACACAACAAGTACATTGCCATGCAACTAACTGATGCATATATTAAGATATACTTCAGGTCCATTGGTATTTGTTTCATCCTCTGATGATGTTGTAGTATCGATAGGTTGTTTATAATTACGTGAAATCATTGATTAATGTAAACTTAATCAATTCGCAATTAAGCTTCAGAAACGGACCATCTTCGTTATAAAGATAGCCCGCAGGGCAGATTAATGAGCCGGTTGTCTATTTTCAAACCAAGCTGTTGTCCAGCTTGAATTGATCATGGTATACCGGAAACCCTCGCGCGAAATAAAATATCCACACCTAGGCTGTGCGTGTATAGCAACCATTTAGAGAAACAAAAACAAACAAAAAAAGTTTACTACAAGACTTCCACCCTACTACCATCACCATTGCCAGTAAAGTTCCATAAGCTTTACACCCTGGCCACAAGGATGGTCACCGTGTCAGTGACGGTACTTCCTTGCACCCCCGGACTGATCCCATCCCCGCACGTCACCGTAGCCCCGAGTGGTCCATTGTGGTGCCTGGGTGTCGCATGCTGCCCGGTCATGACATCCATTCCTATCTTCCTTGACATGAGAAGAAGTCACCATACAGATTGACTAGAGCCCTGAGCCACACGCCTCAACATGGTAGAATTGTCGGCGAACAAAGATAGGCTTCCTTCTGGACAAAATGGCGTATCTTCCTCGGGGGCACGTTGCTGATGGCGTTCTGACCTGACCTGACCCATTTGTGAAAATAATCGGAAGGTATCGGGGGTCTTTTTTTATCGCAGCCGGGTACAAATTAACCCTCCCGAACATCAGTCACAGTCTCTGACCCTCCCCCATGCCTTCTGCATTGACACCCATCAGCCACCCCCCCCCCCCCCCCACCCCACTCCACTCCTTCTCCCTCCCCTCCTTCCTCCCCCGCCAGACTGAATGACCCACCGACCCGCTAGGGGGTCCCTGGGGCCTGCCGCGTGCCGCTCCATCCTGACTGGGCAAATTAAATCAATTAACTGACGCCTTTTACTCCCTGGGTTAGATGTAAATCACTATAACTTCTGCCAGGGTTAAGCCGCCGTCGCGTGCAGAGACCAAACCGCCGGCCCTAGCTCGAATCGATATGGTGTCCTCTCTATCTAAACAAGAGGGGAGAAAGCCACTGCAACCCCCCACCCCAATCCTCCCCTCCCCTCCGAGGTTGTAACCCTCGGTGTCTTTTGGCTTCAATTTACAGCATCCGCTTACCAACCTCCGGCAACCCAACAGCGTTCAAAGATGGTATCCACACCCCGTCTACTGCCGTGTAGCTGGTGTACGCTACATGCATCCCATATAAAGCGTCCCGCATATTGGCTCTCTTGCCCTTTGCGGGGGGTGGGGGGGGCAGAGGTATTTCCGTGGGCTTTTCATTTCACCGTGATCTGAGAATAAGGAAAATAACAAAAAAATCTCCGTGAACTGGGAATGGGATATTAGCCGCCCGCCCGATCGAGGATTTTCATTAATCGTGAACTGGGAATTTTTATAATATGGATAGGTGCTACCTAAAAAATGCGAGCGTATATTTATTAATTCAGATATTCCGAGGGGATACATCTAGATTAGTATTCAAAATTAATCTCACTTCGGCTTGCCATAAAGAATATCTTTGGCGGGATATGCTTCTCATTCGGTTGCTTAGGAACTCCCATTGTGACGTCATGTTTATAACATTTTGACGTCACAATTACTCACTATGACAGCAGCCGATGGGCGGTCACCAAGAGCGCTCTGCTTGGCAACAGACATTTAGCGCGTCGCTTATAAATTAACTTTAATTTGAAGTATATCCAGTGTATCCAGTGTTAACATTGAATAATTTATTGGTAAATTTTTTGGGGCAGCTGATTTAATTATTAAAGACATGACATAATAGGCTCCGTCCTCTCCTTGCTTGAATATATTTACGTACAACTGATATTTACTCCGAATCCGAAAACGTCTCATGGGGGTTGTTACGCGAAATGAAAGTCGTAAACCTATGCTTGAAATGGACTCTGAATATGCATGCATGTTACCTTAAGAACTCGCTTGCGCTCGCTATTAAATAACCGTGAATTGGGAAATGGCCAATTTATATCATGTATTTGCCCCTCCTATTGTATTCGGAGACTTCTCTTTTTAATTTATCGTGACCTGGCAATACAGAAATGTATTCTTCGTAACTTGGTAACACGACCCCCCCCCCCCCCTGCACCCCCATCCCCCCATTTGCGGTGTAGTCATGTTTTATAGTCGGGATATCACAATATTACGTATATTTTCCTGCTATAGTATTGCCTTATTATCCTTATCTTTTCCGTTCCAAGTTTGGATAATATTAATCAATTTGTTCAAAAGTTCACATCAGTTGCAGCTAGTTCCATCAATCTGCACTCTCAGTGTGAAAGGCAATCGGGGTGATGATGGTTGTGACAGGGCGGCGGGCTGCCCTGGGGCCAAACCTAGCGCTATGCTATCAGCGATATAATGTCAGTATATGGGTTGGTTGTATATTCAGGACGTTCTCAAGAATTCTGGTCATATCGCGTCAATAAGAGAAGGAAGGGAAGAGCGGACCCATGATGTAACCCCCTACTCTCTGCAAAGAAAGACATGAGATCTTATCCCGCGACCACACAGAGATGGCTACAGCGGGGCTAGAACCATCGTTCCACGTGCCGTTAGGCTCTCAGATGACCAACGCTCAAGGCGAGCGCTCTTACTCACTGAGCTATCGGGGAGGCCCCTATCGTGTAATATGAGAACTTGGCAGCTGTGGGATCTCAGTGTCATCTACGTTACGTCATGACTTAGCGCAGTCTGTATGGGTGCGTTATGACTATCACTTCATGGAACTGAGACTTGGGGGCCTTACATTTCGGCGAGTAAAAGAGACTCCATTTTGTTTACCATTCTTCCATTTCAAGTCGCACTGTCATCACTCTTAATGTATGTTGAATGAACTACATCTGCCTTAAAATACAGCTTACTGCCAAGTCTCTTATCGTCTGTTTTTCTGTCTTTTGCATTAGATCTAAACAGCTTTTGAAATTTACCTCGCCCATTATTTTGCGTGAACTATTTCTCTCTTCAGTCATTACACATCGGACACCTCAGCAGAACATGATATTCGTCTTCTAATACAACAATGTCATAATTTTGCGACAAATTCGACTGTCTAACGTTATTCTACTACACATTTACCAGTTCGATGGCATAGACAAGTATGGTCAACCTAGTTGTAAATATCATAACGCCCCCCCCCCCTCTAGCAAGCGTTATGACAAGTACGTGTGCATAGAATGCGTTATGATGGTATTGACGTGCCGCCACAGCGCAACTAAGATGGCAGCTGTGATTGCGCCATGATGTAACGCGTGCTGGCGCTGCTGAGGGCCTGCCTGACTCAATGACAGTAAGGCGCTGTGAAGTTGCCTGGGCGGGGAATGCAAGGCTCGTCTGGTATATTCTGTGCGTTTGGAATACAAATAAAGTAATAAAAAGATAGTTATAGAACCAAAAATGAACAAAAGACTGTAAAGATATAGAGATCGTCATACATTGATACATATGCTGATAGGGATAAACATAGCGATGAACATGTAGTGATAAAGATGATGTCATAAACATATAGTGATAACTATGTTGCTATACACATGTAGTGATAAAGATGATGTCATAAACATATAGTGATAACTATGTTGCTATACACATGTAGTGATAAAAATGTTCTAGATATATAGTGGTAAACATATGGGGATGCAGTCATAAACATATAGTGATAAACATATAGTTATAAATATATAGTGATAAACATGTAGGGAAAAAGGATTATACACATATCCTCATACATATTTAATTCCCATTTCTCCTTACTGAATTCCTTCCATCGATTAGTGCACACAGCAATGCACGCAAAACATGAATCGGTGTTTTATAAAACATGGTTGTTACTTGGCCTGCCCCTATCAGCCCAGGACACTCTCTATCAGAATCTAAATCACCACCAACCCTTGGCCTGCGAATGCCTAACATTATGCGTACTTCAGCTTGACAAAACCAAAGCCATGACTTATGATTACCGTTCCTGGGTGCTGCACAGTTATATACAGACATGACGCACACCATTCTGTGGTTAACGGCGCCGATATTTCTTTCTAAAGGAGAATGCTGCCGACGGAATCATATCGTCAGTAAGACAAGTATCCATGTTGTCTGCCTTGTGCAATTCGTTGATGGTCAGAATTGTCTAAAACAAATCAGCTAAATGAATCTTAGTGCAGACAATTTCGCTTGATTAACAAATTGCTATTCCCAAGATGGCAACGTTTCTTTTGTCGACCACAAAGAAGAAACGCCCCAGGAAATGACTAAACTCATCCCTCGGGACGCCCATAATTCATGGACTTCAATAGTCCTACAACAGTGACTGTCAAGTCTCCGGACGAGACACATGTGAAGGAAATAATCAAATTAATGGGAATCCTAATCAACGGGGAAAAAGTCCTGTTCATATCGCTACGACAGGGCTCCATGTGACAAGTCAACACGGCTCAGAAATGAGTTTTTATCGATTATGAGTTATGGATTTCATTTGTCTCCACTCCAATAAGATATCGGCGGCAGGCTTTAGATTGCTCCTGTGACGACAGCCGTGGAATAAAAAGCACCGTGGAGGTTGTACCAGTGGCCACACCCAAAGGCGGCAGACAAATATGAGTGTGTCTAAGAAATGTATATCACAGAAAATCGAGTACATGAAGTCTTTATGTCAATTAAGAGTGTGTCACTGTCCTGGTCTTAGCGTCTTACGCGGCCGCCTGTATCAGGCGTGTAGACAATGTGAACGTCCACGACATCATATGGCTTTAACCTCTACACTCCGGACCGTTGCTGCATTGTCTGGATTTATTGCTCTATAAGTCAATAACTGAGGCCAGCGAGGATCAAAGACTGACTGCTGATGATATCCATTAACATATGCATGCAGCGGCAGGCTAATAGCTTTAAATGTCAAGTTTAGTATGAGCGTCAGTCTCGCAATAAACATGTAATGTGCCTGGTATGCCACGCAATGGGAGACGAGCATCGGGCCCAGCATTATGCGGACCGGAAGTAGGTCTAAGGTCGCACGATCACAAAACGTCATGCTCTACGTGGCTGTACCACGAGGGATCGTCCACACAGGGAAAGCCAGTTGTCTTCCTGATGTACTTGCCACAGAGCGAGTTCTGTAACGTACTAATAAAAATAGTTTTAACAAGGCATTAATTCTGTTCATGATTCACGCGGTTCACTTTCCATGTTAGGAACCAGCAATTGTGACAAGTGCACTGCGAGGGTAATACGTGAGCTCCAGTGAGTAATACGTGAGCTCCAGTGAGTAATACGTGAGCTCCAGTGAGTAATACGTGAGCCCCAGTGAGTAAGACGTGAGCCCCAGTGAGTAATACGTGAGCCCCAGTGAGTAATACGTAAGCTCCAGTGAGTAATACGTGAGCCCCAGTGAGTAATACGTGAGCTCCAGTGAGTAATACGTGAGCTCCAGTGAGTAATACGTGAGCTCCAGTGAGTAATACGTGAGCCCCAGTGAGTAAGACGTGAGCCCCAGTGAGTAATACGTGAGCCCCAGTGAGTAATACGTAAGCTCCAGTGAGTAATACGTGAGCCCCAGTGAGTAATACGTGAGCCCCAGTGAGTAATACGTGAGCTCCAGTGAGTAATACGTGAGCCCCAGTGAGTAATACGTGAGCCCCATTGAGTAATACGTGAGCTCCGGTGAGTAATGCGTGAGCTCCAGTGAGTAATACGTGAGCCCCAGTGAGTAATACGTGAGCCCCAGTGAGTAATACGTGAGCCCCAGTGAGTAATACGTGAGCCCCAGTGAGTAATACGTGAGCCCCAGTGAGTAATACGTGAGCTCCAGTGAGTAATACGTGAGCTCCAGTGAGTTTTACGTGAGCCCCAGTGAGTAATACGTGAGCCCCAGTGAGTAATACGTGAGCCCCAGTGAGTAATACGTGAGCTCCAGTGATTAATACATGAGCCCCAGTGAGTAATACGTGAGCTCCAGTGAGTAATACGTGAGCTCCAGTGAGTATTGCGTGAGCCCCAGTGAGTAATAGTGAGCTCCAGTTAGTAATACGTGAGCTCCAGTGAGTAATACGTGAGCCCCAGTGAGTAATACGTGAGCCCCAGTGTGTAATACGTGAGCCCCAGTGACTAATACGTGAGCCCCAGTGAGTAATACGTGAGCCCCAGTGAGTAATACGTGAGCCCCAGTGAGTAATACGTGAGCTCCAGTGAGTAATACGTGAGCCCCAGTGAGTAATACGTGAGCCCCAGTGAGTAATATGTGAGCTCCAGTGAGTAATACGTGAGCTCCAGTGAAACAACGATTCGCCTTTAGAGGGATGATAATTTCAAGGGATATATTGTATATTGTATAAGGACACACTTACTGCTCGCAGCAAGTTACAGGACATGTTCTTATACCACATTTTGGGCCAAACTGTTGCATCATTAACGTGTTGCGATGAACAATGGTTGATGTTTTGAATGTTAGTTCTTGAGACAGTGATAACTTCTTTTATTCATGGATCTGTCTTCAACAATCCGCTATCAAAGTGATGCAAGCGAAACTGGCGTTTTTGTCAGAAAATTAAACTCCAGGAGAGTCACGTGACATGTCAAAATGGCGACTAGCGATCAATCATAGGCATGTCATTTCCTACGACTCTACCATTGTGAACATGTATAGGGTTTAACAATGTCCTCTCCCTATTATGGCATATTATGTATACCATGTAATATACATGTCTCTCTTCCATGAAAAAAGCGTCAGCTATGATTCATAATTCGGTAGAGACTGTAGTAGAGGCGAGAGGCTAGCTATCCGGGAGATGCGGCGGCACGGCCGGACGTTCATTGCATCACGTGTTCTGCACTGCGGGGTATCAGCAGTTGGTGGTATGCAACCTCGGAAGTACTTCAATGTTTGGGTTCAGGAGCTATTGTGTGGTATGTACTGCCTGCTTGCTTCTCTCGTCACACCGAGGCTCGGGGGTAGGCGTTGGGGGATGTCGAGATGTATGGTGGCATATTTGTGCCACTTTCTGTCTCGCATTCTCGCCTGGCACTAAAAGAGGCGAGAACGGGAGAATGTGCGCACGCGAGAACGCGAGGGCAAGAACGCGAGGGTGAGAACGCGAGAACGAGAATGCGAGCACGAGAATGCGAGAACGAGGGCGAAACTGCCATCATAGAGATGCGAGCGTTCAGTCAGAGCCTTCGCCTTAGTTGCGCTGTTTATCTCTCCAAATGATTTTTTTTTAAATTACGGTGTAATGTGATGCCTCCTTCTATATATATAAACTGTTATGCTTCTCTCTCTCCGTCGCCCAACCCTTCACCCCCCCCCCCCCACCCTCCCTCTATATATATAAACTGTTATGCTTCTCTCTCTCCGTCGCCCTACCCTTAACCCCCCCCCCCACCCATCCTCCCTCTATATATATAAACTGTTATGCTTCTCTCACTCCGTCGCCCTCCCCGTCTCTCTCCCCCCTCTCCCTCCCTCTCTCTCCCTTTCTCCCCCCTCTACTTCCCTCCTTCATCCTCCCCCTCTCCCTCCCTCTCCCCCTCTCCCCCGCCATGCATTTCTTTCTCTCATGTTCTCTCTCTGTGTCTCTATATCGTTCTATCCTTCTCTTGTCTCCTTATCGTTTATCTCTGGTTACTCTATCGCTCTGTTCCCCTATCTTGCTATGTTGGTGTTCTCCCCTTCTGTCTCCCCTCTGTCTCCCCCCTCCCTCTCCTGTTCTCTTTTTCTCGTCATCTCTCTTTACATGCTGTAGATAGCGACACACCATACCTACATATATGGCCCCTTGCTAATGCACATTTGGACATCGCATATAGTGTTCTGCTTCAAATATGGTAATTGGCTGTCTAGACACATGGTCCATTAGACATGTGGTCATAGTTGCAAGCTAATTAAATATTCGGTGCATACATGATAATCAGACATTTGTGGACTCAATTCTAGCGTATCACTGCTGTTAAAACATACTGTTCGATAACACATTATTTTTTCCCTCTTCTGACCCTCCGGGTCAACAGCATTGTCACGTAACACATTCAGTCCTCCCGGTACATATAAAAACATCCATGAATGTGGTTGCCCTTCCAAGTTTATATCCGCCTTCCTATAGCCCTGGTTCATCTAAGCCCCGAAACCTGACAGAAGCAAAACACCCTTTCTCCCCTCCCCCCCCCCCCCCACCCCCCCGCCCTGCTCCGTCCCTCCTCTGTATATATATATATATATATATGATACTTGTGACCTTAGCAGCTTGTAAACCCTCCCCGTACTCAGTGTGGCGTTGTCACAGCCTAGTTTTCGCTCTCACCGGTTTGTTGCAGTGCCCGGATGTGCCCCCCAATGATTTTCGGTCGCTGAATACCGAAATATCTTTAGGACAGATCACGTCGTAAATAACATGGTCATGGCGATTCATGTTTTTTCATATAAAGATGTGATATATGTTGAGATGCATATAAACAATTGTATATATTTACGACTTTTACCCACGAGAGTTATTTTCGGGCTAATCGTTGGAAATAAACATGATCTGATCAATTTAATGAAATATGGTCAAACATATATTCCAATATATGCGAAGCCCATTTAATGACGAATTATTTACTCTTCACTGCATATTACTTATGACGGGGTTCGTTTCGACTCATTCGTAGCCCTTTACTGTTGCCGTCTCATCTACAACATGGTCACTTACATATGTTCTCCATTTGCTGGTCCATATCCTTGGTTACAAAACATCATTCACTGCGGAACTGTTTCTCTCAATAGCAGAGAGGCGCATTTTGTCCGGGGTTTCCTTTTCTGCGGAGGTGCCATTTACTGCGATGCTACCCTGTGCGTCACGTGGTTAATTTACGACGGTCCTCGTCCTTGCCACCGCTGTCTAATTGACGACGGGTCTCTGAAACGAGAGACCGACTAATAGTGGACTAGCCTTCACAGCGCGACAGTGGGAAGGGTTTATGTAGAGAGGAGCCATGCCTTCGAGAGTAAGCCTTTACTTTTTGCGAAGAAACATATTATTTTGACTGCTGCAATTGCGTTTTTAATTAAGATAATGTTTAAAAATGGGCCGACAGCGGTAGATAGCTACATGCCAAGAAAGGCAGGGAGGGAAATGGAGACGGACAGACAGTCCCCGGACGAGGAGACTGTTTTCACACGCGGACTCCCGGTGTTCAGGCCCGAAGAGGAACAATATCCCAGGTGTCAACAGTGGCGGCCTCTATCGGTCATGTCAATCGCTGGGTGAGGGTGAGGGTGAGGGGGAGGTGAGGGTGAGGGTGAGGGTGAGGGCAAGGGGCAGAGCGAGGGTGAGGGTAAATGGCAGGGCGAGTTGCAGTGAGAGTGGTTAGGGCCAAGGCCAGGGTGAGGGTGAGGGTGAGGGTGAGGGTGAGGGTGAGGGTGAGGGTGAGGGTAAGGGTGAGGGTGAGGGTGAGGGTGAGGGTGAGGGTGAGGGGCAGGGTGATGGTGAGGGTGAGGGTGAGGGTGAGGGTGAGGGTGAGGGTGTGAGGGTGAGGGTGAGGGTGAGGGTGAGGGTAAGGGTGAGGGTGAGGGTGAAGGGCAGGGTGAGGGGCAGGGTGATGGTGAGGGTGAGGGTGAGGGTGAGGGGCAGGGTGAGGGTGAGGGTGAGGGTGAGGGTGAGAGTGAGGGTGAGGGTGAGGGTGAAGGTGAGGGTGAGGGGCAGGGTGAGGGTGAATGGCAGGGTGAGGGTGCATGCGAGAGACATGGTACGGCCTAGGGCGAGGGACAGCGCCAGGGGCAGTGTACGTGTGGGTAGGGTGAGAGGTATGGCGATGGGTGAGGGTGAAAGATGAAGGTGTGGAGCAGGGCAATGGGTGAGAGTGAGGGTGAGGTGAAAGGCAATGAATGAGGGTGAGGGGCAGGGCGATGGGTGATTGTGAGGGTGCGGGGCAGGGCCGGGGCCGGGCGATAGGTGAGGGGCAGGGCGATGGGTGAGGGTGAGGGTGAGGGTGAGGGTGAGTGTAAGGGGCAGGGCGGGGACAGGGCGATGGGTGAGGGTAAGGGTGAGGGGCAAGGCGAGGCAGCCACATCATATAGATGCTGTCTAATTGACTGCAATGAGGTGCTACAACAGTGCCCCGCTGTAGGCAATGCCAAGGCTACCCCCGCCCCCACCAGCCCCGCCCTCCAGGCCCCGCCCACCAGGGAGATGGCAGGGGTGGGGACAACGTTTCCCAAAGCAGAGAGCGTCCCTGTCACCTTGACAAGTGGTAAGGTCGTATGGGCGTCCGGAGACAGATGCACCTTGCCCTGTCTTGTTCCCTTCCATCGCTCGCTCTCTCTGTTTCTCTCTTACGGGCCCACCAGTTAATTTGCATTCCAACTGTTCACTTGTCTTTTTCCCCTTCAGCCTATCGCCCACACCATACCTCTCTCCTACAAACCATGCTCCCTTCCGCAATTTGTGCCCCCTCACCCCCCAGCTTTACCCCCTCACGACAAAGCCATTCCCCCTGTCCCCCAAGCTCGACCCTCTCAGCCCTAAGTTATACCCTTTCACCCAAGCTATACCCCCTCGTCCCCAACCTTTACCCCATCTCCCCCAAGCTACACCCCTAGCTATATCCATCATCCCATCATCCCAAGATAGCCACCCCCCCCACCCCTCCCCTACTCCCCCTTCAGCTAGATCCCCATGTGCTTCACTCCCGTTGATAAATTGCCTGTGGACAGAGGCCAGTGCTCGTGCATTGTCTCTCTAACGGCTGCCAAATGCACGTCAGTCGAAAACACTTACCAGCAAGGAGTGATGGCGTTTTGAGGTGGGAGGGTTACATGGGCGGGTGTGTTTGAGGGGAGGGTGGGTGGGGGGTCCAATTGGATTACGTGGCGTCATTGCATGGCAGGAATGCAAAAACCCTGAGTGGAGTCCCTGGTAGCGGCCACGGGGTCATTACACGCGGGGACTGCGTGTCAGACTGGGAGGACGTGACAGGTCCGGTGTCTATCCACAGCCCTGACCCACAAACCCATGCGGACTGCCCATAAACAGTGGCGCCACCCTGCGGCAAGAAAAACAGCCACCCGTCGCCATCGCGACGATCAGACACACGCCTTGCTCGTCAGCGACAACAAAAAGCATCTTTAGACCATCATAATGCTTTGTGAAAGCACCCACCGATCCGGAAAGCACTCCCGGCCGAGCCGTAACATGAACATAAAAAGCGACACAATATCAGGACATGAATCTCTATAACATTGATGGCCGCCAAAGGGTACGGTCCTTACAAGGGACCCACTAACCGCCAAACTCCCTAACACCCTGTCGTTTCACCCTGTCCAGGCCCTGCTCGAGAGCACCCCACCCCTCACCTCCGCCGAAAACCACCACCACCCGTGTACACCCCATCCACCATCACCACCCCCCCCCCCCCCCCGCTCCCCCGACCTCCCAACATGCCCACCCCACCGCCGGTTTTGACCTCGACTGCTGCCTTTCACGGAGACAATTAGAGAGCTCGGCATCTTTATTGTTTTCGGTAATTTCTCGCTCGGTCCCTCAGGCGCTTACTGGGTCCTTGGGGCTCCTTGGCTCCCCGGTGATGACCTTGGGCGTCTGCAGAGAGAATAGAGCGGCCTTGGGGAGGTCCGCGACAATGACTCAGCACACTTGGAGTTCGGCTTTTGTGTTTGTTCTTCCGTGACTTCTGCCGTGACGCCCTTTCCGTTGCTTTTCCAGGTTTCCAACCCGTGTTGATGTTAATGTGGCGAGTAGAAGTAGGGGGGGGGGGGCCTCAATAGGAGAAGTAAGGCCAGAAGTATTGTCTCATGGGGGACCTTGTGTAACCATCCCGCTGAGAAGACTAGAACAATGGCTTCAGCTGAACAAAGTGGTCACCAGAGCAATGTCGTCAACAAAGCAATTGTGCCTGCCTCCGGCTCTGTTTTACAATAGTGACACAATAGGGAGTGACATTGGGACAAGTAAATGTTCTCAAGGTCTGGGTGACCCCTTCCCCGGAGGATGGGAGCCACGATTCGGCTTCTGAGAAACGCTTCTGTATTTGTTGAGCGTGTCTGGCCGTCCCTCACGAACCCAAAGTTAGGACCCCGACTTTCTGGGTGCCATCTACGGCAACGGCGCTGTTTAGACAGGGTGTCATACTCCAAAGTCATACAGCAAAGTGTTTCGGCATGATGATAGTATGATTCCTGACAGCTATTTAAACTGCGATATTATTCTAGCATTTTCGGAAGTCACGTCATTGGTAGCATCTACGGATTTCTTGAAATCGCTTTATTACGCCATTATTCTACAGACTTCTAGCAATCGCTTTATTACGGCATTATTCTACAGACTTCTGGCAATCGCTTTATTACGGCATTATTCTGCGGACCTCTAGCAATCGCTATTGGTATCGGTGTATTGGCATATCAGTGTGCGAAACTAACGCTCGACTGGCGGACTGAGTTCTGAAGCTCCATCAGATACACTGTTTCAGTTATACCAATCTTTTATTTCTACTTTAAAAAATGCGGTGCTTGAGCGAGCTACCTAGACCTATGTCAACTGTAGGGCTCTACAGTCACTACGGGATCTCATCGAGACCACACGAGATATGCATACTTATTCTCTACTAGTTTAATGCTATAACATCAACGGCCTGTGCTGCGTACCTTCCGGTGATTGTTTGTTCACTCGATTCACACAAAACATCGGCTAAAGCTGTCTTTGGATGCACAACTAACCACTGAATTTAATGCGTATATCAGCTTTGTAACACCATCAGAGCAGGTTTATGTAATAAATTGAGCGGTTAGACAGTTGATAAACCAGAATGCGGCTGTTTCATGAGTGACTGTCAGTATAAGGCGAGCTAATGTATTGTGTTGATTTTCCCTGTCATATGACGTAATATACGCACAGAGAGAAGAAAGAGGACAAGCCTCCAAAGGTACCAAAACAGAATGTAGATTCTGTGAAAGAAGTCCAAAGTGACTGAGAAAATCAATGGATAAGTTTGTCAATTCACAACTGTTTACATCTATGATGCAAGGCTTAAAGCAATATACTTACATGCGCCATTTTAGATTTATTACATTTTAGAATCAAGACTAAAAGTATATCAAAAATTATGACGCATATGTTTTATATCCCCTTGAGTCTGTAAAACAAACATTTCAACATAAAACTGCGTGGTTTATTTAAATCGCCCGGACGTGATAGCGAGCCGCGGGGGACACAAAATAGCGAACTGCGAACAGGCGCGCAGGGATATAAAACCGGCCACCAACTTCTGCTCCGTTGACCCAAAATGGTTCTCTCCGGATAGCCCGCAGGCTTTCAGGATTTAAATTCAAGACAGAATATACTTATTTGACATGGAGAAGAGGTTGGTAACTACAAAAAATTACGGAATATATTGCTTTAAGTATTTTGTTACATGAATGTTTGGGGGGCGGGGGCCTTAACTCTGCATGGCCTCACCTTGCACCTTGTAATTGCTACCTTACAAGACCGACCGACCGGTCCTTGTCCAATGTAAAGTTTGTTTCACACACTGGGCATATCAATTCGCTCTGTTTCTAACACTACTATGCCATTGCAATATATTGTAGACTGGGCTTTGGTCTTTCTTGAACGGACGTCAAACGGGTCGCCTCATCTTTAACGAGTGACGCCATTAAATCTTGGTACCGCTCCGGTACTCACACTATCGGATGCCACGCCAAAGCTACTTACCCGATCTGAACTCCCTCTATATGTTGTACTTGTGGGCATTCCATTGTCAATAACCGACATAGCAAAACAACACAAATTTTGGTATACGCACGTGCTTTTATATCTTTTGTGTGATTCCATGTTTATTGGCCTTGAACCCAGCCCTGAGGGACTTCACCGTGAACACAGCACCCCCACTGGAGATGTGGGTGGCTAGTGGGAAAGCTCGCACGTCATATCTCGTGAAATCATCTAATTGGGGATTTTGTATTAATCTGTGATGCACCCAGCGTGAGTAGAATATGTTTTGTTTCTAGGATGAACGCGTTTTCAGCGATGTTAAGTAATAAAAATGGTAACCTGCTCCGGAACATATAATAGTATATTTGCCACAAACTGATGTCGATGTGAATAACACAATATAGCGTGGATCTAACACTATTTGCAGTAAATAACCCTGTAAACACACCCTTGGCTTTACAATTACATAGACATTATTGCAATTGTCTCCGTTCTTTCCTCTTCACAGTGCAATAAGACCATAGTAGTGATTTCAACAAAATCATAGTTACTATAGTTATTCCGCCTTTTATGCTTCACAAGTGCAACAAAGCCATCGTGCTGACTCCGCTGGTTCTTTTAACCATTCAGATTCAGGTTGAAAAACATTCCTTTGTCAAAGCCGGACCATTTCATAGGAGATTGACCCTAGGGCGTCGGCGCCAAGATTCTTACATATGTAATAACACACGGTGACCCGGCCCCTCGCCTCCAGCACCGCCACCCGGCCCCTCGCCTCGGGCGCGGTAGCCCGGCCACTCGCCTCGGGCGCGGTCGCCCGGCCCCTCGCCTGGGGCGCGGTCGCCCGGCCACTCGCCTCGGGCGCGGTCGCCCGGCCCCTCGCCTCGGGCGCGGTCGCCCGGCCCCTCGCCTCGGGCGCGGTCGCCCGGCCCCTCGCCTCGGGCGCGGTCGCCCGGCCCCTCGCCTCGGGCGCGGTCGCCCGGCCCGTCGCCTCGGGTACCGTGACACCTTACCACAGCGCCATCACATCCGGGCGCCACTTTAACGCCGCGGCACCAGGCGCCACCCATGCCGGCCGACAGAACAGCGCCATTACCGTAGAAGGCACCCAGGAAGTCGGGGTCCTAACTTCGGGCCCGTGAGGGACGACCAGACACGCTCAACAAATACAGAAGCGTTTCTCAGAAGGCGAACTCTCGAATCGTGGCTCCCATCCCTCGGGGAAGGGGGTCATGCTGGCCCTATGATCACAGTTAGACTCCTTCTCTCCCCCTCCCCCCTCTCCCTCTCCCTCTCTCCCTCTCTGCCTCCCCCCCTCCTCCCACCCCCCCCCCCCCGACGGCCAAGCCATGCAGCCTACATTATACACACCCACATCTCCCCCCACCCAACCATCCATTCACCCCCCCCCCCTCCCCCCCACCCCCTCGCTACACGCGGGGCTACGAGCCGAGCATTCCAGCAGGGCATGACAACCGAGAAACACAGAACGCTTCCTCTCGCAATCCCGCTCCCACCCCCCTCTCTACACCGACAGTACCCCGCTCCCTGTCCCTCTCCCCTCTCTCTCGCCCTCTCTCCATCTCCACCCCCCCCCCCACTCTACACCCCCAATGCCCCGCTCTCCGTCACTCTTCCCCTCTCTCTCGCCCTCTCGCCATTCGCCTAGCAGCCGACGGGGCGAGGCACACCCAGCAATGGCTTTCCCTACCTCTGCGATGATGGACCTTCTTTCTCCCCACTGTGCCCTACGCACCGGCGGCTGCCTCCCACCATATATAGCGGTTAGCCCAGTGTCAGCCTTCGTTACGGATAACGATCTCTCACTCTATGTTTGGTGTCTCTTCTCCATCTCGACACAGTCGCCGGTCCGTTTGCCTGCGATCTCAACTCAATTCGTTTCAATTATTTAACCTCAAGGATAAGCTGGGCGCAGGACTATTCCCGCCATCACGCGCGGAAATGAAAATGTAGTGTCGTATGACAGGAAGTCGTCTGCTTACCCGGAAGTGAGACTGGCCAGGCCTGGGGGGCGTGGTGTGGACGGGCGTGGCGGGGCGTGACGTGGCCTGGTGTGGCGTGGACGGGCGTGGTGTGGCTTAGCTTGGCTTGGCTTGCCGCTGCAGGCCTACGGACTCCTATATCGTACTTTACGGTGGCGGCTCTCCCAATCAAATCCATATCGACGGATTTGTGGCCTACTACTTCTATTTCACAGTTGTGACGCTGAGCTCCATGATACATTGGGGCGATATGGCCGTGGGCCGACGTGACATGGGGCCCGCCGTGACGCTGTGACACTCCCTATCTGTCCTGTGTCAGGACGTCGGACGCAGTGACGTCGCCTCTGGCACCCGTCACTTGGCAGTGGTGTGGCACTGTTCATCAGGAGTTAGTGGCATACGTTATACGTGACGTGAATGACGTATCTGGATAGGGCTCTTCCCCTCTGTTCCTGCCCTCCAGCCCCCACCCCCTCCCTACTCCTCCTGCCCACGACCGTGACCCACTGCCCCGCCCCACCCTGCTCCGCTCTCCTGTGAGATCCCCCGCCCCTCCCGCATTCCTCTCCTGGCAGATCCCCCGCCCCATACAGCTCCCCTCTCCTGGCAGACGCCCCCCCCCCCCCACCTCCCGCTCCCCTCTCCTAGCAGACTCCCCGCCCCCTCCCGCTCCCCTCTCCTGGCAGACTCCCCGCCCCCCACCCCCCACCACCCATGTTCGCTGTCGGATAGCTTTATACCACGGGGCGACAGAGCGTTTTGCCAGTGGTGCCTGGACTTTGCACCACACCACACCTGTCCCCCAACACAGAAATAGCATGTACACGTAATTGGGGCAAGTGAGCCGGTGCAGCGAAGGCAAAGCCAAGCGAATTCAGCCATTATACTTTAGACATCAGCATTAAGGAGAACGAACAACACATCAGGCCAAAGGCAGACATAAAACTTTGTCTTTGCGGCCATCACCGACAAATACTATGAACGATCACTCAACTTCAACTGAGAATTGGTATATATCAGAGTGTATCAGCGTTGGTATATCAGCCTTGTGTATCAGCCTTGACATATCAGCCTTGGTATGCACAAACACGTGACCTTCCGCTTTTGAAAGCAGACATCAAAGACGAGGTCCCGGGACTAGGAACTAAGACCCGCCTAAAATGCCGGTGACAACATGAGAGACCATCCCTTGTATATCAGCACATCAGCCAAGACATCCAACAAGGTCAGGGATTAGACTACGAGCGGTGGTTTGCCTGGGATGCTGGGCGCTGGGGCCGGGACTTGGAGTCGATCCAGAATGGGGCTGCCGCTGAGTCCCTGGACCAGGATGTTCTGTCTGGATAAGGTTGACACGAGGCGGGTGACAGCCAGTGCGCTCCTCACGGCGTTTCTTATACTCTGGTAGGTCACCATATCACTTCAAGGCTTCACTGTTTCAGTGCTCGCCTTTAACGGCCACGTCTAATATATCACCTTCATAAGCGAGTTCAGATTTCGCCACAAAATGCTGGTTTTACATGTTGCCTTGAAGAGTTGGGAGTGGTATCTCACCTCAACACGGTTAGGTTTCATCAAGCACTAAATGGTCGGCTGTCATATCTCGCTATCATTATTCGGTTTCATATCTCGCTCTCAGGGTCGAGTTTCAAAGTCCCTGTTAAGTGTCGATTTAATAAATCACCTTGAATATTCCGGATTAATATATCATTTCGTGCCTTAAAGGATGGCGTTATATATATTTCACCTTAAAGGGTCAAGTTTAATATGTCACCTTAAAGGGTTAAGTTTAATATGTCACCTTAAAGGGTCAAGTTCAATATCTCACTTTGAGGGGTCAAGTTTAATATCTCACCTTGAAGGGTCAAGTTTAATATCTCACCTTAAAGGGTCAAGTTTGATATCTCAACTTAAAGGGTCAAGTTTGATATCTCACTTTGAAGGGTCAAGTTTAATATTTCACCTTGAAGGGTCCAGTTTAATATCTCACCTTAAAGGGTCAAGTTCGATATCTCACCTTAAAGGGTCAAGTTTAATATCTCACCTTGAAGGGTCAAGTTTAATATCTCACCTTAAAGGGTCAAGTTTAATATCTCACCTTAAAGGGTCAAGTTTGATATCTCACCTTAAAGGGTCATGTTAAGTTAATATCTCGCGCTTAAGGGTCCAGTTAATATCTCAACTTAACGGGTCGTCTCTCGTCTTGAAATGTCGCTTCAATATCTAATTTGAAGGGTAGTTTCAATGTAACTGGCCCCCTTACAAGGATCAAAAAAAACTTTGAATAAGTGCATCAAAATCATAATAGAAAAGGAAATTCATGACGACGCAGCGGAGAGCCCGCCTGTGTGTATGCATTACGTGTGCGCTGAGAGATGACACCGAGTCGCGAGGAGGCACGGACACGGTCTCGTCATCCACATCCTCATCATGCCACAAAATCAATGGATTTACGTTTCTCTGCCGTCTCGCCCATGTGGCCAGCGGTTTAATCACGCCGCGGATGGTGCATGTTGGGGTGCTCGCCCAGTCAATACCTTGCATGTGGCATCGGCATTACTAGAAAAACAGTGGAGCCTCACTTGGTAAGCTGGTTGAGCGGCAGAGCAGCACGTCGTGGGTTCGCGCCCTGACACCGGCACCTGGAGCGCATCTTTCATCCACCCCCAGCATTGTCTTCCGTGGTTTCTTTCCTACTTCAGTCGTCATGTGGCCCCAAGCACTACCATATCATTTTAATAAAAAGTAGAACGGATATGGTAAGCACTTCCCCTCGAATCGATGGTAGACCCTTGAGTCAGTAATTGTATCCCCGGGCGCAACCACGCGCATAAAGACGTTCCATTTGCACGAAACGGGGTCCACAGACCCCCTCCCCCTTCCCCTTCCCCCATCGCCCCTTCGTCGTGTTTTAGCCACTTTTTTTAATTGCCTCGCGATGCGATTGGTCAAAAAAATACTATACTATGGCCTCAATTATCGCCCATCTGATCTCACCATACAACGTACATATTATCACAGCGGATTATGCTTTGGAGGAGTGACCAAAGTTTGGCATTGGTTCTGGCGCATTCCGCTTTTATTGCCGAAACTGATGACCATTTGATCCCCGCTCCCGGCACGCAATGAGAATATGTCGGTCTACTGATTGCTAAATTATACAACACATTTCCGCCAAAAGTTGACGGTATATATTTTTTTGCGCAATTGTGCTTCCCGTTCGCCGTTGTATTATAACAGTTTTGTCACTTCGTGGCGTAACATTACCGCCAGTCTAACCGTCCATCTAGTGTTCGAATGAAGTCACCTCCCATCAGCTCCCCCCCCCTCCCCCCTCCCTCCGTTCCCCAACCCACCCCTCCCCGGCGGGCCTCGTTGGGCATAGAGAGCACAACTTTGCCAGGCTTGGCTGGACTGGAAGCGGAAGTTGCGCACAGCGGGTCGCCGTGGGGGGTCCCCCGTGCAGGCTGGTTCCTATCCGGTACCGGAGACGAGAAATCAGGAGGCGCATCTGACAAAAGTGATCTATCACTGACCGTGGACCAGAATGCCAAAGAGTCGGATGAGGGTGCATTGGCATACCTGAACTTCATCCCCTGTGAGCCCCTCCCCTCCCCTCCCCCACCCACCCACCCACCCACCGCCACCTCCACCCTCGCCAGCTCTCCACTCCCCTCGCCACCATATACATACAGCACGCTTTCATGAACGTCTGATCATCATGATCACGTGACCTTCATGGTAGATGGTGGGCCCATCGGCCATCATCTTCGGGGTAACAGAAGGAAGGCGTCTCAAGCCGCGCAAGTCAACAGACTATGACTTTGTGGTATTGGCATTTAGTCAATCTTCGCTTGGCACCCTCTTCGATAATAGTACTCTCCTACGGGAATAATGGGTAAATCTGTTATTGAAACGGTGTGATGTGCATGTCTGTTTCGAACATCAATGTTCTAATCGATCCCATGTTAATCTGCAACTGATTGGCATGAAAGCGATATTTCTAAATGTGTACAATTTCTAATTTACTCCAGGGGGTGGGGGTGGGGGGCGTTATTACAACAGTAATTTACAGGCAATTCCTTCTGATTTCTGAATCTTTAGGCGTTGACCAGTGTTTTATATTGCGCCTATCATATTGCCACACTGTCGTTCCATAGCCGCGTTGGCTAGGCCCTCAGTCATTGTTACACATGCCACACTGTGACTACACGAGTTACTTTCTGCCCCGGTCTTTAACAACACATGCCAGCCATGTCGTACCGTAGTACGGCACAGGGCGAGGAACAGCATTGGCTGCCAGCCGAGAGAGGAAGGAAGAGGGGCAATATTGGCGAAAGGCTGATCCGAGGGCAAAGCAAGCGGTGGGAATTAACGACGGATCCAGATGGGAGCTTGGTGTCCAATGACAGCTGGTCTCGCTTTAATCCCAAGCGGGCCGTCATCGATTCCTTTGTTTGCATGACCTTGACACCATCCCAGTCTCGGGCCCGACAGAGATCTCGCGAGATTTTCCGGAAGTGTTGATCGCATGGGGGATTGAGAACAAAATGCGGAGAAGACGAGGTTCATAAAGTGTGGCTTGTGGGAGTGAGGTAGTACTTACCGTCCTCACACATCCACCTCCCCCCCCCCCCACCCCTCCTCCATGCCAACACTCAAGATACTGACTATTCCATTGGGAAAGTTTTCATATTTTCACAGTCAGTGTTTGATCTTAATACCAATATCGCTGGTAACGCATCCCGATAGGCAATGCGAGGTTCCAGTTGAATATGTTGTGGGTACAGGGTGGGAGGGGGTGAGGACGAATGGTTTTAGAAGAGTGTTTAAGGAGGCGAGGGGGGGGGGGAGCTAGGTTTAGATGGCTCTTCCGGCTATCTGGAGCCGGGGCGTTTGCGCCATGGATCACTCTCCTACAGCCGCTGTCACCAGGGGGCGCTCCACCGGAAGGTTAGGCCGAGTAATTGGGTTTAGCCATGGGTGTCTTGGGGGGTGGAGGGTGGGGCCAGCACCGCAAATATACTCTGGCTCAAATACTCATATACCCCATATCCCATGCGCCCTCCTACACCCTGTACACCTCCATGCACCCCTCACACACCCCTATGCACCACCGCATAGCCCCTGCGCCTAACTCCACACGCACTAGTACACATGCCAAGTCCCCCCCCCCTTGTTGCCCCTCTCTTCAGGAATCAGATACGGCTGCGTTATGGCGGGTTGTCACCAACCGGCGTCTCGGGTAGGGGACGCTGCTAGGGGTTCGACCGGAAGTGACTTGTGATATGCGTATTTGCGCCATTTCAGTACCTAATGGATAGCTGGACTGACCCAGGCCGGTGGCCTTGGGTGCCACAATTACCCCCATCCAGATACTACCCACCTCCAGCCCCACCACCAGTCACTGCAAACCTCCAGCTAAACCCATCTCGAACCACAACCCACCTTCAGCCACAACCCACCCGCAGCATCTACCCACCTCCAGTTCATAGCCACTCCCAGCTCCAACCACTATTCACCCCCAGATCTAACCCACAACCAGCAACTACCCACACACTACCCATCTCGAACTAAAGGGCTACCCCTCTACCCACCCCAACCAATACCCATCTCGAAGCAAATGTCTACCTCCTCTACCCACCCCGAACCACTACCCATCTCGAACCAAAGGGCTACCCCCTCTACCCACCCCGAACCACTACCCATCTCGAGCCAAAGGGCTACCCCCTCTACCTACCTCTAACCACTACCGACCTTCACCCACTATCCACCTCCAACCACTATCCACGTCCAGATCCTACCAACCCTACCCTACCCCTGGAGTCGTTTCTCAGATCATTCAAGTGGAGTTGCCGCCCTCTGGCCGGTGTCACCGGGCGGATGCATTCACACAATGCCGATTACACCCACGCGTGATCCACATACCCAGATTCCTGTCTCCATGGCAGCCATTTGTCCCGCGGGTCCTTCCGTCGTGCGCGGTTCCCATCCGCGCCAGCCCCCATCAAGATACCACGGTAACCACTGCAACCCTGCCCCGTCATGTTCAACCTCTTTTTTAGTAAGATTAGTGAGGTCTTTCCGGATCCTTCCATAGAGACATGAACTAAACCATTGGTGTTTAGGCCACGTTTGTGCACTTAAAGGTTAAACCGGACCAAGACACCGAACGGGAACAATAACACTGGGATTGGGTGACGCTTGCCGTTAGTACAGGCGCCGGGGCGCGAACCCACGACCTGGTGATCTGACAGTCAACCTGCTATCAACTGAGCTATTGGGATGGTTCCTTGCTTCAGGATTACACAGTTTTATCAGTGCAGTCGAACAAAGTTGAAGTCTTTTTCGATATGAAAATCCTCTGCAAATTAGTAAAGTATCATTACCACCCATAGACATTAGTATACATCAAGGACATCTATATTGCTATTTTTGACGGATTATTTTGCTCCTCAAATTATATTATATTTTATATAAATTATAATTTCCCTCAAATTCATCATTTCACATATATTCTGACATATATATATATATTCATACATCGGTGCGTTATTTAAACATGACGACAAAGACAAACTAAACATAAACCGAAACCCGTTGGCCTCCCATGTAGGCGCCATCTTGGAATAACACAGGCGAATAGGGCAAGGCCATCCGAGCAGACGACATTTCACATGCTACTCGGGTGGTAACAGGGAGGCGGCTGGAGTCTACTTGGAAAAACGCGCTCCGCACTCGGCAAGACTCAGTAACAAGCAATCTAATGCCATTAACGTACCATGGCGGCAGAGACAAATTCCAAAACAGAGGTGAAGTGACGAGTCTGAAAGAGGCTTACAAAGGCCGGGTCCATTGTAAGAGCCAAACTGTCACATCGCGCTCCCTCGCTGTCTCTCTCAGGCAGAAGTGTCTAGAAAGGAAATCAGATGCAAATATTCACACATGCAGTGAAATTAGTACCCTTAACAGAATCATGTTAATGTGACAGCTGCCTAATATATTATGATGTAAGACATCACAGCGGATAGGGCTTTAATATAATATATACTACAGTACATAACAAATAGTTAATATATAAGATGCAAATTCCACGTCTTGCGTAGAGGGACGGATGCTAGCCAACTACAGCGCCAATGATGGCTGTCGAAGGCGAAGAAGGCCAGTAGATGTTTTGCCTTGCAGAGCGATTAACGCCGCTGGTTCCCCCACTTCTGCAGAGGGGTAGGGGTCAGGGCGGAGCTGGGCGTGGGGGGGGGGGGGGGTTGAGTACTCCGGCCCAGAAGAGGTCCACGGTCGCCGTAGACCCAGTCTATCTGCCAAATTTAATTTACGAGCATTAATGTGATCAAAGCTGCATCTTATTTCGCGGCCTGCGACGATGGGAGTCGGCATCAAATCAAGAGCCACCATACCCTATCTGGCCGCTCGTCACCCACCACCATACCCTATCTGACCGCTTCATAGCCATGATTATTCCAACCGCTAGCAGCGCCACCCTCCGCTCCCCCCACCCCACTTTCACCCCCTCTCTCCGCCTCGTCGGACCGGCTTATGACCCTCCGGGGAGACAATCGGGTCTTAGAAGGTCTGTAAATAACTAGAACAATAAAATGTTCCTCTCCCATACGGGGAATGGGTTAAAGGCAGGCTCACGGCTCTGCTGCTTGCATTCAATCCCTGGGAAATCGTTTTATCAGTCTTTATATATAAGAGCCTGGGGCAAGCGATTACCGTGACGTCATCGCTTTGAAGCTATTCCTGCAGATCAGCAATGGCTGTGAGATCACTGAGCTGATGGGCATCCAATGCCATAAAAACATTTCTTGTCCATATACAAATGTGTATTACAAGTATTTGTCTCTTGTCGGTAATAATTACTGTTGAAGCTTCTCACGGACATTTTCGTTTGTGCCATGCACTAATTGATCTTCAAATTAATCATAGTTGAATAGTTTAGTCGACATATTGATTCCTGCTGATAGAGCCATGTGTGGCTCATCATGGCTATCTTTCTTTCTTCAAACCCGGCGAATTTTGATGACGTAGTTCACAGAAACGCTACATTATCCTGGTTATACCTAGAGCGGCCTGGTAAAAAAACTGTTTGTATTATGGGATCGTTCAGTAACACTGTAGTAGCTCATTAACATCAATGTACGACATGCACTAGAAATATTGATAATGTCTGAACTTGCGTAAATATCGTATGAATAGCTTCAGAATGTGTTTTGTTCCTGAGTTATAAGATGAAAGTAAAATGGCAAGCGTGTACCAGCGATAAAGGCTCAATTAAGGGCTCTGCTGTCTGCTTGCGGCGTGTTCTGCAGAAGCCTTGCAGGCGGCCGGATGTCGTAGGCCACGTGGTCCCCCCTACCCCTGGGTAGATGTATGTACGGCGGCCTTGCCAGTTGTTTATTTATCTGATTTGACCAAGGCGCACCACTTCCTCCTCAGCTTAGATCGGGCTTCCTAATTGCCGAAGAAAAACTTAACCTCCCACCTCTCCTCCACACCCCTCCCCCGCCCACGCCCCTCACTAGCCCTCACCACCCACCATGTATAGGTCACTTCACGGGCATTCAGCCTTCATCATCCACACCACGCTGCCTAGCCCAGAGGCAAAGCCACCTCGAGGTCATGGCGTACTACAAGGCCGTGGCACATCTGACCTCCAGATTTGACGGAAGGAAGGGAATAATCATCAAAAGCGTTCAGAATGACCTTGCAATGAATGGTATGACAGCTCACGGCTCTGTTTTCATCCGTTATCACTGGCACCAGGTCGTAACGAGCGGGTACACATGTCTGTGTATACAGTCATAACATAAGCCCGCCCGGAATTATGCCAATGAGCGGCCAATTACCTTAATATTATCAAATTGGCTTTCTTCCGCGCTGATCGAGAAGGAATCTGAGGTGATTTGGCAAATTACGGCCAGACGTAAAGCTGCAAAAACATCCCATACGCCCCCTCCCTCCATCCTCCTACCTCTCTTCTCTTCCCCTCCCCGGTCCTTGGTCACACCCACCCACCCCAGACACCTATCCTTACGTTCCCATATAGATCACGTCCCAGCCAAGTCGGCATCTTCTCGCCATCCATCTCGCGCCGACAGTCACGTGACATGACTCGCGATTCCGCCCGACGAATCAGGTTGATTCTATGGACGAGGCGTGGCGTGGCGTGGTCCATGCACGTTTTCCCCGCATTTGGCAGCACTGTCGGGGACAGATATTATATACTGGCAAAGACGGCCTGTGTCTAGTTATTACATCTCAGAGATTACAAAAAAAAGACACTACAAACAAAGGAGAAATTTTCGTGAATAAATTGTATTGGACGCAGCGGTACATGTCATGAGATGTTGCTCGATAACCGTCGTCAGGAGGGAAACTGCGACCATCCTGGTATCATTGCTTCCTGTTAGTGTATGATAAGCGGATGCTGCAGAACACTATATCATGTTGTTTGTTATCACAGTGACACTGCGATTTCTGTCACACTCACGTGTTATCTGTGTCACGATGTATCGCATATTGATTTGATTTGATTTGCTTGGGTCTTAACGGCACTTTCAACTTGTAAGGCTATATCGTGCCATGTTCATTCAAGATAGCTAAAGTTGATGTATCGCTCACACGTTATCCGTGTCACGTGGCCTACAGATCTCCCGTGTCACGTGGTTGTCCAGATATTCAGCGCGCGGCGGGAACGCACGTATGTCACGTGCATCAGGCGAGATTTACGTCCCCCGCGAGATGACATAACCAGCGGCATTTTCACTTAAAAAATCTGGTACAAAAGGTAGCAGCTTATTGGTAGTGAACCATCTAACCACGTATCAGATGGCCGAGATCTTAGTGGTAATGACGCAGCACTGCGGCTGAAGCTAATAAAACCATTAAATACTCCAAAATTATGAAACAAAGTGTGCTAATATCGCAAACCTAAATCATACCATATGGAAATACAGAATACCGTATAGGACAGGGTAGATTGCAGCATATCAGTTTTAGTAGATACTTCGGTAAAGAAGATGTCTTCCCTTTGAATGCAGCATATCAGTTTTAGTAGATACTTGGGTAAAGAAGATGTCTTCCCTTTGAATGTGGTTTGATTGCTTCCTTTTAACTTTTGTGCTGGGGAAATACGACCGGCTATGCAATTATATGTGCAATCAAAACAGCGTCCTCCATCCACCCCTACCCCAAACCTCCCACATCTCCCAGGCAATCTTGGCGTCCCTGCTCCTGGCCACCGCCCCGATCATAGTACCACCCTCCCCCGTCAAGCCAAACGCCCCCCCCCCCCCCTCCTCCCCTTCCTCTCCCTCCTCCATCAGCCGGCGTCGACGCACTTGATTCCATGCGCCCTCTCCATTCATACCTGGCGGCGTCCCTACGCTTGCCCACGCACCCTTCCCCCTCCCGCTATCTGGCGTCCCTAACTTCCCCACCCAATGACAAATGTTGCGACGATGCGACGCAATCACGTGGTTACAAGGCAACACCCATACCCGGCGTTTTGTATCTACATCCGGTGCGCAAATGGTCGGCAGATCAGAAGAGGAGAAAAAAAAAACCCTCCACATCAAATCCCCTCCCGTATCCGCCTTAGTCGCAAAACGTCTCGTTATCTGCGACAAGCGGGGGCTGCTACCAGTCGCGCCCCCTAGCGACAGAGTCTGATGCATATGACAGCTTGACGTTCCCTCGCTCGTTAATCGACCATCAAACATTTGCACAGACCGATTTCGGTAATTGGTAGCGCCTCGCTTTCTCTGTTTTTGTTTTCTCTCAAGGACTTGTGACTGCGTGGGGAAGGGGCTGGGTGGTGAGTGGGGGTGCCGAGGGTGAGCTGGGTGGTGAGTGAGTGTGCCGAGGGTCAGAGTCACTTTTCTGGGGTCCGTACTTCCTAACGCCACGTGGTATAAGATGGGCAAGGAGTGTGGACAAGCTGACGGCTGTCTGGAACGAGTGGCGCCACCACCGGGGGAGAGTGGTGGCACTGATGTACGGCCAGGGTGATGATCTTTACCCCGGCCAGTCATTACGTCACATGGAGACTGTCGCCTCAGGGGTGGAAATGCGACCATTTGGTCTCCTAGTTTTACGGAAAGTGGACCAGTTACAGATGGTGTTTTCTTTCAGCGCCACCCCTGGTATTGGATGTCCACTGATTACTCTTTATAACCAGAATGGAAACGGAATCTCCGGGAAAATGCCGACATTATCGGTAGATGAAGGGGGAATTTCATTCTTTTTAACTGAAGGCAAAACGCGTTCTACAGATCATGGCCTACTTGAGGTTGGCAATCGACGATACCGCCCGTCTTCGCCGTGCCACTGACATTCTCTCCGCTATGAGAGCATACAGTATATCCTCACAGAGCCAACACGGAAAGCAAATCCCTGGGACGCTTTTCACACACAAGACACTCTGCAATATATCAATATGTGGTAGGAAAAAAAATAGTTATGAAATTTTCAGTCGATTGATTTTTTTAGGGGGTCCATCCGATACACGCACCGTTCCACTTCAGCGTCCCTGTGCTGGTGGCATAGCAACGCGTTACACCGCGTGACATTGGAGAGCCAATAAGCTAACAGAAATCAATGCCTCCTCGAGCTTCAATGGCGGCGCCAGTGACGTTCTAAATGTAGCGCGTCTCCAGAAAGACGTTTGTTTAATAAATGATGATAAAAGTCGCGCCGCAGTAGTATAACAACCATGGGGTTGTGAGGGTGAGGTGGGGGACCCAATATCCTACACACAAGATGTGGGCGACGTGCTGACTGCGGACTCACCTTTAACGTCGTGAAAAAGGTGCGACATTGATACGTCCAATTAAAGCTGCACCAACATAGACATTGGTCCAGCCAGAGGGCTGCTGCCTGCGACATCCGGGGCTAGACATGAAGTAAAGTATAATGGGATTAAGCAAACAAGCTTCCACCGGAATACGAGGCTTGATAATATTAATATAAAACTAGTATTCACATTATCTTTAGACAGTGACGCCTGTGGTTTCCGTTTACGCTTGGGTTTAAGTCTCTCTCATCTCCTGATTGAACCCATAATGTCACCAGCAGCTACACAGCTGATGCTGACAGACACATTGACCACGGTTTCGTGTCCTCGGCAGGCTTTCGTGCCGCTCCCAACCGGTGGGCGATAAATCTCGCATAATCTCGCAAAGTCGCTGACATCATGATGTTTTTTTCGTACTCTATTTATCCTCTTAAGTATTTTTTACCTTCTTAGCATTAGCTGAGCTTTCGGTGGTATCCCCTTAACCTGATTAATTCGATGAACACCTGCTGATATTGACAGCTAAGGCCCGGCTGGGCTCGTGCGGCCATTTGTTTTGCCCGCTTCCGAGAGATTCTAAGGTTAATAATACACTCGGATTCTTCGGCCGAGTTCATACGACTCATTTATTATAGACACGAGACTCGAAGTAGGACACGCAGGACGAAAGAGATCAAACGAGGGATTCCGTGTTTTACCGCCCACCAACACTTACAACAATGGCCCACGTGTCGGGGGCGCACTCCAATGACGTGCCACGCGAGAATCTCGTTATAGTCTCGGGCCACGTGTCGACCATTCATCATTGATGGCCACTTTAAGTCCCGCGGTTCTCCCCCCTATGGTAGCGACGGTCAGGCTCTGACAATGGCGTGATGAAACCCAATTTGATATATCAGGAGCCCACCCACACAGTTTATCAAAAGGCAATACAGGCAGATTTGCCGAACAAACTGCCTGGGTGTTTTTCACCTTTTTTCAGCATGTAAACCTATAACGACGGTGGAGACTTGAAAGTGGATTTATTGCTAGAAGACGACTCCGTCTTGAGGTACAACCCGATCGGTTTTACTTTGATCGATATGGTAGATAAATCGAATCATTATATAGCCGAGTATCAAATGGCTTCCATACGGCGTCATCAGTTATGCAGACATGCGTACCTATTGCTGGTCTTCAAATTTAATGATAGCCTGTCAGAATATGCTTGATTTGCTTAAACTTAATATCATATTGCTGCCACAATGGGTAAGTGGGAGGACTTAAATGTCATACTGCTGCCACAACGGGTTAGTGGGAAGACTCAAATACCCCATTGTTTTTTTTTGTTTTCTGCATTCTCTATAACGTTCTACATATATTTCCGTTCGTTTCTATAATTTTTCGCGTGCCAAAAGCGACTCGTTTGGGAGTCTTTGGCAGTCTATTTACCCACGCCCAGGGGGGCTATTCGTGTATCTAACCAGATTGCTGCAAAAATCGGGTTAATTTCCTGGGGGACTGTTTTGTGGGTGGAATGATTGGGTTCGTTATCCAACCATTAGAATGGCGACTTCCGATTACATCTTCACGACAACTGTAAGTTAATAAGATATTCTGAACGGCCGGAATCTGACAATAATACAACTTGGTGACGTAGTAATGTCACCAGTTCACACCGTCCCCTGGTGGTAATTATTCTATTGACCATTGATCAGTGCTTCCTGTGCCCTTACTTACAATGGAACACCGTACTTGGAGAGAGGGGTGGTGGAGACGGGGGAGGGGAGAGGCTGGACGGGCGTGGTCGGGTGGGACAGAGACGAGGAGACATGCTTCGGTCGAGAATTGTTGCCATGGAAACTGAAAGTCTATTTTATCAATATTTTATGTTGTCAAAAGAAACAGGGGGTTCGTTATTCATTTTTCGAGCTAACCTGTCAGTTTTACCCAAAATCAGGTTACCAAAAAAAGGTCGAAGTGAGGTAAAATCGAGACAAAACTGGATCTAAACGGCCCTTTAATTTAAGGACCTACAATATACAATATGCAATATACAATATACAATATACAAGATGCATTATACAGTATACTGTATACAATATACCTGTTGACGACTGACGATTAAGGAAGTATCTTTCACAATTTAGTTTTCTCTTTTTATAATCTTTGTGTCTGTTGGGCGTCGTGCGCGGGTGGTAATATTGCGAGCAGTTTGTACAAAATGAATACTGTGTATGTGTGTTGTCGGGTTAATGAGGGGGATTGGTGGGCGGCATATTGGTGAAGATGCAATCAAGGTCATGGGCTGGGTAACTACATACGTTACAACGGTGGTAATGTTTTACTTCGTTCTTGCATTGTACGAAGCATTTCTCGCAATATGGCGAAATCTCGCTGTATTTTTGGCCGGCAGTCGTTTCCCATCTGCCTTCTCCTTCACCCCCCCCCCCCTCCCCTCGGGGCCAGCCCCAGCCCTGCCTCCCTGCAAAGCCTCTGTCTGGCCCCCATTGACCCACTACACCCCCCCCCCACCCACCCTCCCCGCTCTCCTCTAAAGACCTTCCATCAACCTCACCTATCGTCTCCCGTAACCCACAGTCATAACCCCCAATTACTGCCTCCTCATAATGCTTGCTAAAACATTCCGATCAGTCGCCGGCAGCTGACAAACGAAAGGGCGGACAATTTACTGCCGCTACACCTCAATGCTCTCCGACGTGATCTGTTCCGCCAATGGGAAGCCCGTTATCAAGTTTTAATGACCTTCGCCCGCCGACGCCGCCCCGAGACCTTCATTCGTACGAAACTCACGCTCGTGCTGTATGTTCACAGGCCGACTCTGCAAGGCACACGGAATTAGTGATGGAGAAGAAGTTCATTCCCGGGTTTATGGTCTCAATGTGGACCTGATAACCTGTGAACGTGGCACAGTCTCCCCATTCCCACCTCCACATACCAACACAGGCTGCAGTCTCCCCATCCCCACCTCCACACATCAACACAGACTGTAGTCTCCCCATCCCCACCTCCATACACCAACACAGCCTGCAGTCTCCCCATCCCCACCTCCACACACCAACACAGGCTGCAGTCTCCCCATCCCCACCTCCACACACCAACACAGGCTGCAGTCTCCCCATCCCCACCTCCACACACCAACACAGGCTGCAGTCTCCCCATCCCCACCTCCACACACCAACACAGCCTGCAGTCTCCCCATCCCCACCTCCACACACCAACACAGGCTGCAGTCTCCCCATCCCCACCTCCACACACCAACACAGGCTGCAGTCTCCCCATCCCCACCTCCACACACCAACACAGGCTGCAGTCTCCCCATCCCCACCTCCACACACCAACACAGGCTGCAGTCTCCCCATCCCCACCTCCACACACCAACACAGGCTGCAGTCTCCCCATCCCCACCTCCACACACCAACACAGGCTGCAGTCTCCCCATCCCCTCCTCCACACACCAACACAGGCTGCAGTCTCCCCATCCCCACCTCCACACACCAACACAGGCTGCAGTCTCCCCATCCCACCTCCACACACCAACACAGGCTGCAGTCCCCCCATCCCCGCCTCCACACACCAACACAGCCTGCAGTCTCCCCATCCCCACCTCCACACACCAACACAGGCTGCAGTCTCCCCATCCCCACCTCCACACACCAACACAGGCTGCAGTCTCCCCATCCCCACCTCCACACACCAACACAGCCTGCAGTCTCCCCATCCCCACCCCCACACACCAACACAGACTGCTGTCTCCCCATTCCCACCTCCACACACCAACACAGGCTGCAGTCTCCCCATCCCCACCTCCATACACCAACACAGGCTGCAGTCTCCCCATCCCCAACTCCACACACCAACACAGGCTGCAGTCTCCCCATCCCCACCTCCACACACCAACACAGGCTGCAGTCTCCCCATCCCCACCTCCACACACCAACACAGGCTGCAGTCTCCCCATCCCCACCTCCACACACCAACACAGGCTGTAGTCTCCCCATCCCCACCTCCACACACCAACACAGGCTGCAGTCTCCCCATCCCCACCTCCACACACCAACACAGGCTGCAGTCTCCCCATCCCCACTTCCACACACCAACACAGGCTGTAGTCTCCCCATTCCCACCTCCACACACCAACACAGGCTGCAGTCTCCCCATCCCCACCTCCACACACCAACACAGGCTGCAGTCTCCCCATCCCCACCTCCACACACCAACACAGCCTGCAGTTTCCCCATCCCCACCCCCACACACCAACACAGACTGCTGTCTCCCCATTCCCACCTCCACACACCAACACAGACTGCAGTCTCCCCATCCCCACCTCCACACACCAACACAGGCTGCAGTCTCCCCATCCCCACCTCCACACACCAACACAGGCTGCAGTCTCCTCATCCCCACCTCCACACACCAACACAGGCTGCAGTCTCCCCATCCCCACCTCCACACACCAACACAGGCTGCAGTCTCCCCACCTCCACACACCAACACAGGCTGCAGTCTCCCCATCCCCACCTCCACACACCAACACAGGCTGCAGTCTCCCCATCCCCACCTCCACACACCAACACAGGCTGCAGTCTCCCCATCCCCACCTCCACACACCAACACAGGCTGCAGTCTCCCCATCCCCACCTCCACACACCAACACAGGCTGCAGTCTCCCCATCCCCACCTCCACACACCAACACAGGCTGCAGTCTCCCCATCCCTACTTCCACACACCAACACAGGCTGTAGTCTCCCCATCCCCACCTCCACACACCAACACAGGCTGTAGTCTCCCCATCCCCACCTCCACACACCAACACAGGCTGCAGTCTCCCCATCCCCACCTCCACACACCAACACAGGCTGCAGTCTCCCCATCCCCACCTCCACACATCAACACAGGCTGATGTCGCCCCACCTCCACAAACCAACACAGGCTGCTGTCTCCCCACCTGCACACACCAACACAGGCTGCTGTCTCCCCACCTGCACACACCAACACAGGCTGCTGTCTCCCCACCTCCACACACCAACACAGGCTGCTCTCTCCCCACCTCCACACACCAACACAGGCTGCTGTCTCCCCACCTCCACACACCAACACAGGCTGCTGTCTCCCTACCTCCACACACCAACACAGGCTGCTGTCTCCCCACCTCCACACACCAACACAGGCTGCTGTCTCCCCACCTCCGCACACCAACACAGGCTGCTGTCTCCCCACCTGCACACACCAACACAGGTTGCTGTCTCCCCACCTGCACACACCAACACAGGCTGCTGTCTCCCCACCTCCACACCCCAACACAGGCTGCTGTCTCCCCACCTCCACACACCAACACAGGCTGCTGTCTCCCCACCTCCACACACCAACACAGGCTGCTGTCTCCCCACCTCCACACACCAACACAGGCTGCTGTCTCCCCACCTCCACACACCAACACAGGCTGCTGTCTCCCCACCTCCACACACCAACACAGGCTGCTGTCTCCCCACCTCCACACACCAACACAGGCTGCTGTCTCCCTACCTCCACACACCAACACAGGCTGCTGTCTCCCCACCTTCACACACCCACACAGGCTGCTGTCTCCCCACCTCCACACACCAACACAGGCTGCTGTCTCCCCACCTCCACACACCAACACAGGCTGCTGTCTCCCCACCTCCACACACCAACACAGGCTGCTGTCTCCCCACCTCCACACACCAACACAGGCTGCTGTCTCCCCACCTCCACACACCAACACAGGCTGCTGTCTCCCCACCTGCACAAACCAACACAGGCTGGAAAAGGACAAGCTACTCCAAGAGACATCCTGTGCAGCATTTTTGGCTGGCGTCACAACATACAACTGCATAGTTGATCCCTTGAGATCACTAGAGCTAGAGCTATTAATTGATGATGAATAATTACTCAGACTGATTGGGGAGTACAATGAAATAAACACTGATTCGCTGATTACATCAATATACTGGGCTCGTTACCACACCGTGTGGATGTTACTTGTACTCCAAGTGTCATTAAAAAATTGCGTGACGTCACGCCTTTGTCTTAAGTGTTCATTATCTAGAAGAATGCATCGGAAAACAGACCTAGCCGTGTTTTATTAACGTAAGTGTGCGTTATTCAAATATAGAAAGACAAAAGAGTGCATTCTTTTAATAACAGAAAAATTAACAGAAAAATTGTGCATTATCTTGATAATGAACAGTTGTTGTAAATATTGACTCCGCTAAGTATCACGGTGTAATCAGTCGAGTCGAGCTGAGCTGAGCGGAGGCGAGCTGGCTGATGTTTTCAGAACTAGCCAATTTCAAGACAAACAATGGAATGCATAAGTCAATGTTAAGCTCCAAGGGGGCGGGGATGAGATCAAAATGTATGGAAATTTAACAGGTATCGATTGCATATATTTATCATACTATACGTAACAAAATCATTAAAATATTAATAATATTTCCAAGAGGTCCATAGGTCTTTAATAGCATTCATGTATTACAGAGTCTCGTTGGCAGTGGTAAACCCGTTGATTCACTTATGCATATGAACCTACAAATAGGAGTAGACCGATATCTTGTTGAGCCCTTCCTAGCAGTCATATCTGTCAAAAATACGATCCTCTACCTTGTTCATTACGAGGGTCCCGAGGCCTTATCTGGGGATTACATGCTCGGACCAGAACCCATTTAGCCTATATCTATTTACATATCCAATACCGTTAAGTAACGGTTGTCGAGAGGTGGCTTTCGGAAAGTGGCCTCGTTGTCCGGGGCAGCCGACTTGCTCCGACCTGTGTCCGGGTGATCGACCGATGCCCCCCCCCCCCCAGGCCACACAAGCACTGCCAACAACGAGCCGACGTCCCTACCAACGGGACAATTATCGGAACACCCATAAAAAAATTCTGCCTTCCTTCCGCATCCAATTATTGGAAGAGCCATAAAGCTCCTTCCGGTTTGCGACACCCATCGTCTTTCGCTCCGCTGCCCGGTTACAAAGAAAGGCCCCGGATGTAAAATATAGCTTTCTGCCACAGCCGCCTTGGAATCCCATACAACCATTGGACTCACAGCCCTGCCCCTGCCCCTGCCCCTTCACATAAGAACAGGTGGGGTAGGGTAGGTGGGTGACAGGGGTGGAGCAGGAAGGGGAGTTTAGGGCTGGGAGAAACACGATTGATAGACGGATCAAGGCAATTATTGAACCAAGACACGGTATAAAACAGACCCTATTGTAAAAGCTTTTGAGGCGCAATTGCGCGCCAACAGTTTTAGGGTTCGGCCTAATGCCTTTAAAGGTTTACATTCAGAAGTGTCGCTGTTGGCTTTATCGGAAAATGATGGTGCGTGGATCGGTTTCACGTTTCTTCTTCTTTCTTGTTAATATGATCATATATATAAGGATGTAAAAGAAATAATATTGACTGAGGCGCTGTTTCTATGACACTGTCGATACCAGGGCGAGTGTGTCTTTGTCCACTAATGGTGTATAACGAAAGCTTCACAACGTTGCCAGATTGCCAGCAGGCTAATCCTATCAGTGACCCCCCCCCCCCCATGCCCCTGCCCCTGCCCCTGTCCCTACCCCTGCCCCTCCCCTGCCCCTGCCCCTGCCCCTGCCCCTGCCTCTGCCCCTGCCCCTGCCTCTGCCCCTGCCCCTGCCCCTGCCCCTGCCCCTGCCCCTGCCCCTGCCCATGCCCCTGCCCCTGCCCCTGCCCCTGCCCCTGCCCCTGCCCCTGCCCCTGCCCCTGCCCCTGCCCCTGCCCCTGCCCCTGCCCCTGCCCCTGCCCCTGCCTGCCACTGCCTGCCCTGCCCTGCCCTGCCCTGCCCCTGCCCCTGCCCCTGCCCCTGCCCCTGCCCCTGCCCCTGCCCCTGCCCCTGCCCCTGCCCCTGCCCCTGCCCCTGCCCCTGCCCCTGCCCCTGCCCCTGCCCCTGCCCCTGCCCCTGCCCCTGCCTGCCCCTGCCTGCCCTGCCCTGCCCCTGCCCCTGCCCCTGCCCCTGCCCCTGCCCCTGCCCCTGCCCCTGCCCCTGCCCCTGCCCCTGCCCCTGCCCCTGCCCCTTCACATCCTCCCCCCACTTCTTTGGTGGTGAGCAAAGTTGCCTTTGTTGTTACTATGGTGTTCTCCACCATATGCATTGTTACAATCATTACATTGTTACTCGCTATGTAATGCGCTCTAGCCCGATGATTAACTCCAGTATTAATATATATGAGTGTTATTTTATCACGCTGCCACCCATTTCGGCAAGGAAGTATCACCGCCCACTCTTATCGGAGTAGCAAAGTCTCGATGGAAGTTTCATTCCTTACCATTGAACGTTCGTAATACAATGTGTTTTACGACACGTGCCGGATACATACAATACCACAGCAATAACAGGCAAAGGGGAGAATTAAACATAACAAGTCTGCCCTTTACGCACGGGTGACTTTGGATCGGCCAGGAGAAAGCAGCATTGAACTGCGTGGAATAGTGTGTAGTGAATTCGACAATGACAGGAAAACAATTCCCATTCCCATCTGAGCACACAGCTAATCTCAGCCCTGTCTTTGTCTGTGGTTGTGTGGGTGTGGGTGATTTATTGCTTTGTGTATTAATTAGCTTCAGAGCCATGGATGTTTTTCAAGCCAGTCCCATGCATGCATGCACAAGTTATCCCCCTGCAAACGGTTGGATTTTTTGTAAATTGCGGCGATGTATTCAATTCCTTATTGCCCTAATAACAGGCAATGCGCTTAGATTGTATTGCATGGCGTCAGCGACATGTTCTTCCAGTTCTAACTGTATGCCCTGCGATGCCATGTCTAATTGGAGGCTGTAGCCAACATATAGTGACGCAACTAGATGTCCATGGGAACCAACGCCCAATAATGGCATGTGGTAAAAGCTTCACAACTCAGCAGATTTCCAGCTGCTAACTCTACCGTTACCCCTCTTCCCTTCTTATCGACATTGCTGTTATTCTGCTGCCTTATAAGTGTAGAATATCTTAGTTAAGGACAGTAAACGATATTGAAGGCAGTGAGAAGTACCCGAAACCCTTAGTCACAATATAGCCGACATCTACACCCCAGCTTACTTCATTTTAAATATATATTAAAAAACAATTTGTTCATCTTTATATTTATAAAATAAAGAAAAGATGCACCATGAACAATACTTAATGATAATCGAGGGATTACCGAAATGCATTGCGAGTTTGCCCGTCACGTGGTAACGACGCAGTCCGTGGCCTGAGAGACCAACATGACAAGCCAGGCCGGATTGCTCGCAGAGACCCCTGTCGGCCAAAACCACCGTCACTTGACCTCCAGTCACCAGGGGGCGCTTTCCACAGACAAGACAAATCTTTATTATCGACCGAGGATAGCTTTCTATCGTTTCCGATATTGCGCGACGCAGTCATGGAGAACTGGATTTCGTCCCGTTGTCATGCCGTCCCCTCACCGTCATGTGGTCCCTCCTCACCATTATGGCCCTCCTCTCTCTCTCCCCCTGTCTCCTCCCCCCACTCCTGCCCCACTCCATCAGTCCCGTTATTGTTCATCACCACCCCCACACTCATACCACCCTCACCATCACCCTCATCTCACCCATCACCCTCACCCTCACCCTCACCCTCACCCCTAAACACGTGATCAGCGAAATGGTCAAATGCGCCCTGACTACCGGAAGTGACCTACTGATCTAAGCCCCGGGGAGGGAGGGGTGGGGGTAAAGGGCGGCTATCGCTCAGTAGCGAGGAACCAAGGCACCACTGACGTCCAAAGGAATGGCATCTGGGCAATCATCCACCCAAGCGTAGAAATGAGACCCTCTTGCGATCTGCCAGCGGTCGTGCCCCCCTCTCTCTCTCCCTGCCTGCGTACGTCGGGCTCTGTGGCAGTGAACACAACGAGTCCCCCAGCCAAGCCGCGTCCCCACATTGCACGAGGTTAATTCTAATAGGGTGCGGAACCGGAAGTAATGGTGACACGTTACGACCGCCGCGACCGCCGCATGGCGTCGCCTCGATCGGAACCTGCGTTGTCTTATTTTGTGTTGAGAGACGATTAAATGATTAAAGCCAGGTTTCCGTGGAACGGTATCACACCAATCGTGGGATATCCTTGACATTTGATTTTAATTACATGGATTAAAATATAATTTGACGATGAATTCACCGATAGTCTTGACGCCCGCGGTTACACTGATAAGATGTGTAAAGCCAGCCGTGTCACAGGATTTAATTAGAGTGTGTCACGGTAAGGAAGGTGGCTTGTCATAAGTCTTTTGACACGCCAGCAGTGATAGTGTCACATCGGATGGGGAACTGCTACAATACAGCGGATAACATCGCCTCATCTCCACCCACAGCATCCCTGGCGACGAACCCTCCTCACCACCCACCCCATAATGTACGCTTGCCATCGCCACCCAACCACCCCCCACATCCACCCCCGCCCCCGCCATCTTACACGGACCGCGGTCCTCTGTTCCCAGGGAGGCTGGGAGCGGCACCGCCTCGGTCCTCTGTTCCCAGGGAGGCTGGGAGCGGCACCGCCTCGGTCCTCTGTTCCCAGGGAGGCTGGGAGCGGCACCGCTTCGGTCCTCTGTTCCCAGGGAGGCTGGGAGCGGCACCGCCTCGGTCCTCTGTTCCCAGGGAGGCTGGGAGCGGCACCGCCTCGGTCCTCTGTTCCCAGGGAGGCTGGGAGCGGCACCGCCTCGGTCCTCTGTTCCCAGGGAGGCTGGGAGCGGCACCGCCTCGGTCCCAGAAGGATGTTTGGGTCGGTGATAAGGAGCGGGAGAAGCGCCCCCTATTGGCCAGTTGATGGCCACACGGAGGGTGAGGTTAATACCATACCGCTGCCACGGCAACTGCGCTCGCACCATACCCACATCTCACCCCTTACGTATTCATCATCGATAGGCCGTGCCACCCCCCACCCCCACCACAGGGCCCTCCCCCCAACACCCGGCCCCCCTCCCACCCCAAGCTATCTCTTTTGCGTCTTGTTTCTTTCTTTGTCTGTGGCTCTGCCTCTCTTTCTCTCCGTCTCCTTCCCTCACTCTATTTCCTTTTCTCCCCCCTACTTTCCCAGATTATCTCTATATTGTGTATCCATCTTTCCCTATTAACTATCGCTTCCCCTCTCCTTGCCTATAACTCCACATCCACTATTTTCTCTCTTCCTCTTTTTCGCTACCCTTCCCTCCTTCTTTTCCCCAACTATCTTGTATCGGCTCGTCGTCTCTCTCCGTATCTCTTGTCTTACTGCCCCCCCCCCCCCACCCTACTTTTCCCTCTGTTCCAATCTTTCCCTCCGTGTTTCACCCTGCTTCCCCCTCTCCCTCTCAACCTCCCCCCCCCCCCCTCTCTCTCTCCCTCTCCCTCTCCCTTCTCCTCCCTCTCTCCTTGTGTTGCCCCTCCTCTCCCGCCCCTCGCACCCCTCCCTTCCATCCCCACCCCTCCCATCCTATCCGTCTCGCTCTCGTGATGCCAAGTCCTGTTACGAACGGCCTCGTTCTGGACCATCATCGGTCTTCACAAACTGATGCTCAGCGCGGTCCCCCGAGACGGGTCAGTCTCCGCGTATCTACACACAGCCGCCGACCAATCAGACTTCATAAACCAGTCACGTGGGCTTATCAAGATGGCGCGGTAATGGCGGTCTGGTTAGAGATTACGCGATACCCGAGTTGTCCTGCCTCCCAGTGGCTTAGCAAGGGGGCCGGGGACGCTTGAGACACTGTTTGTTGTTACTGTCGTAATCCCCCCCCCCACCACCACCCCCTCTCTGGTCGACCATGGTCGCGGCTGACAATGCCAGATTCTGGCTGTCCAAGCGTTCCCCACGTCACGAATTTTTGCCGCAGTAAACATGGCTCAAATTATACTAGGAAAAATGGTCAACGCCAGCGGTTAAACAGAATAACCCTTTGGATTCCGGCGATTTGCGCATGAGATTTCCAGATGCACGACAATTACAGGGATGCAGAGATTAGTGCAAAATCTTTACAAAATTACCCATGTCTTTTACCCTTGTCCCCACAGCTTCAAACACATGTTGGCATGCGCGTCTGCATGCTCGGTTCTTCAGCGAAATACCAATTCCGTTTTCCGTAATTTCAAAAGTTTACTGTTCGTACTGAGGGAGCATGGTAGGTAAAGGAGCACTGTGCATTTCTGCGCAGTTCTGCCTTCCCAAGAGGAAAGTCTGCGCCCAAAATAAATAACATATTTCCATGGCGCAGAGGTTCGCAAGCTGGGCGCTCGAGCCCGGGACGTTTGTCCAGCACTGCTTGAGTCGTGCACCCTGGATGTAAACCCGGCCTACCGACCACGTGGTTTTACTCCCTGAGCGATATTAGAGGGAGGTCAATGGAATCCATGACCTCACCCACGAGAGTAAGGAACAAAAATAAGATTATGATCGACAAGTCGAACATCTTCTTGGCTTACCCATCGATTGGTCGTGAGATACCAACTCTTGGTTTTTAGATTGTGGGATGTAATGGGGGCGGACGGGGAAGGGGGGGGGTAGAAACCGGGCCTTCATAGGGGGGTGAGTGGGGGACCAGGGGACATGACTGCAGTGTGAGTCCTCGCAGGACGTTGATAGATGGTCAGGGCGCATACAGGTCGCGCGATAGGTAAAGAAACGTAATTCTACGGGGAAATATCTGATGCAGGCAGAGCGGATGTGGCTATATAGCAGGATAGGCGAGGCCGGAGCTCTGTGAGTGGTCGTCATATAAGCAATGACGTCATTACATCAACACGGAATATGATCTCCTTTGTCTTCGTTTTACCCTCGCGCCATTGGTGGGTTCTTTGTGTGATGAATGTCTGTGGTTATCCCGAACATCGCTGTGGAGTTTTTCTGTGCCGCATCCCATGTTGAAAATGAAACTTACCTCATTTTTAACATTACCACCTCAGTTGGTGGCGCATCAAGGTGATTTTCAGATCGACGAGCCTTCGTTTGAGCCTCAACTCAGGGACCCGAGATACGGCGTGGTAAAGACAATGTATAACACTGCATACCAACAGGTTGCGGGTTCGAAACCTCATATGTTTGGTGACATTTCTTCCTGGTGTAGTGGTTATCGCACTAGACTGCAGATCAATAGGGGTCTGCAAGGAGTAATTGGCGAAACGCGACATATACATATTTGAAAAAATCGACATTCGACATTGACCTCCAAATTCTGATAGTGATGATCTGAAAAAAATACTTCGACACAGATAGTTACAGTTTTTTTAAAAAGGCACTGACACGGAACAACGCAGAGAACTTTGAAAAATCGACACTGGAACCCTATCAATAGATCTTGGGAGCCTCCCTGGTGTAGTGGTTAGCGCACTAGACCACAGATCAATAGGTCTTTGGGGCCTTCCTGGTGTAGTGGTCAGGGCACTAGACCGCAAATCACTAGGTCCTGAGGGAGTGGTTAACACACCAGACCTCTCGTGTTTTTGACTCTGAGCCCGGGCGCCTACTTCTACCAGGAGATTAGTTGGTCCAGTTTAACCCGTGTGTGCACAAAAGTGGCCTAAAACACCAATTCCTTCCATTTTTGGATTGAGCTCACCGACCAGCACTGGTTCCCCCGGTTTTGTTGAGCCACTGTGCACGCGTGACCTTATAAACGGCACGGAGCTTCACATGCCATGACTTGACTCAACTTGACTCAACCAATGCTTTGCTTTGAGCCTTCTTCCTCAAAAGGGGGGGGGATTCACGCCTAAGATGGCCTAAATTCTGCGTTGAAAAACGGTATTCTTTCTCAAAAAGGGTGCGGTTCGCACCCCATAGACCCCTTCTCACGCCTCCCCCCCCCCCTTGAATCCGTCCATGAGTACTCTACTGACCCAAACCAGTGCATCTTATCAAGCCACCTTGACTTGAATCTTCCCAAATATTTGTACTATAACAGTAACTTCCCAAACCATCTCCAGCGTAGATGGATCTCGACTTTAACAGTGAATCGCCTGACAATGCATGATGCCCTCACACTGGCTTGACGCCCTTGAAGCTATTACTGAGACTGATTACAACGCGTAAATGGTCAAAGCCAAGGATGTGAGCCTTTCCGGTTTGCCATAACAACCGAACGCCGAGTGAATACGAATTGGGAGGTCATTAAACAGGTCAGCTCGTCCCCAAGTCACTCCCCTACCCCCACCGCCGCCGCCGAGCGCCTATCAGGGTGGTGCGCCGTGCGTACGATCGGCCCCCGGGGAGCCATTTAATGCCCCCCCCCCGCCCCTCCCACGCCTCTGTCACTCCACCTCATCTCATTCAGTGTCCAACAGTACTGGCCACGTAATCTGAGTGACCCTGCCTCACCCTAGGACCCCAAGAACCCATCCCCACCCACCTCCCAAGCTAGCCTGGAGTACCACCCTAACATACAGCCCAGACGGTCAAGCAGAGCTTGAGAAGAAAGAAGAAAATTGTGGCTATGGGACCAACTCGACTATGTTAAGACCCATTTCATGACGTTGGCATGGCAGGCCGTCAGTTATTTGGCGTATCGACGCCTTATAATCGGCTTGGCCATGTTAAAGTATGATTATTTCCTTGCGTCCAAACTACTGGTTCGATTTCGATGGCATTTGGCAAACATGATGCCAGTAATATCGGTACATATTCCACAACAAATGAGTCATCTACCTGCATTTATGTAGTCACAGCGATTTTTTACATAACTTTTGCGCCTCTCTCTGAAGAATACTCTGAAACAAATAGCGAATCTCTAGACCAAATATTAACGAAGTTACGCGGGAAAACATGTTTCGTAACCTTGACCTTGATGTGACCTTGACTTTGGAAGCGTGACCTTGATCAATATAGTACTTTGCGCTCAAATACTAATGTCATGTCTCACGCAAGGTGTCGTTTGTCTGACATGTCCCCTTCATGGAGCACTTGAGGAGGCCATGTTCCCGCCAAAACTATTTGGGCGATTTGCACAAATGAAAGACGATATAGAAGGCACTCATGGGCCCAATACGTAAAATAATATTCAGCGTGGTTAAATGGAAACTGCGCGCATTATAGCGATTTTCCGATTTTTGGTCCTATCTTTCAGTGGTTACGCGAATGTCGAAAAATTCCTGTGACCTTGACTTTTGACCTACATGGCCCATCTACGAATTTAGCCTGTCGATAGTCATTCCGCATCTTTTTGTGAATTTTGAAGTCGATATCTTAAGGCATTCGAAAGATAATGCGCCGCGTTACAAACAGACAGACACACAGACAGACAGACAGACAGACAGACAGGATCAAGCATAGTTTGAGAAGGAAGACGGAAATCGGGCTTATGGGATTGCCCGTTGTATGCCATGTTTAGCGCTGTCCTTTAGATATGCCTTCATGAAACCCCCAACAAATTGCCACCATTATTGAAAGTTGCTTAGCGAAGAGAAATAGAATTAAAGGTCTACGTTGAACATGTTAAGGCCGATCGGGATGGTCTACATGCAATGTCGACCAAGTTATAAGCCGAAACGTCACCGCGCTGTCAGCCAGTTTGCGTCTTGAGGCTTTATAATAGGATTGGTCATGTAAAAGTGTGATTATTGTTTTGCGTCCAAACTGCTGGTTCGATTTCGATGCTATTTGGCACTCACGATGTAAGTAACATTGGAACATACTCCACCACGTATGGGTCACCTGCCCGCTTTCACCTTGTCACCGCGATTTTTCACAATTTTAACGACACTAAAACTTGATTGGCCGATTATTCGAAAAACGTTCAGTATGCCGAAAAATCTGAGTAAATAACGCGTTTCTGTCTTTCGCTGATAATTACTGAAGGAATAACAGGTCTGACATTGGCGGTGTTAAAATTGGATTCTTTTTTGGCGTCCAAATTACGGGTTAGATTTCGATGCCATTTGGCAGGCATGATGCCACTAACATTGGTACATATTGCAACACATATGTGTATCCGGAAACAAATTGAGCAAACATTTTTCAGCTGGTTTGGGGACTTCTGAAAGAGTAGCCCCATGCGACACGCCATTTAGGCGTAGTGGATAAGGCTTTCGACTTTGGGTTTGAAGGTTTGGTGTTCAAACCTAGCTTGGGGGCCTATCTTTTTTTTTCCTTTTTAAACTGGAAACACATTTCGGTTTATATAAAAAAAAACATTCGGTCCGCGGGCGTCAGTTATTGAAAATAGAATTGCAAAGGGCTAGCGACTACATTGGGGTATAGGCCGAAACGTCATCTCGATCTGTCTTTAAGTAACCGCACCGAGTCTTTATAATGGGATTGGTCATGTTAATGTTTGATTATTTCTTTGCGTCCAAACTACTGGTTCGATTTCGATGGCATTTGGCACACATGATGTGAGTAATGTTGGTACATATTCCACCACATATAGGTGATCTACCTGCATGCATGTAGTCACCGCAATTTTGTATTACTTTCATTCTCTACCGCGAGACTTTCTCTACCTCGAGACCCTTTGGTTACACAATTATTTTTTTTTTTTTTTTTTTTTTTTTTTACACAATTATTGGTTACACAAGTCTCGCGAAGGGGAGACTGTACGGCTGTTACGTTACATGGACTGGCCAGGCGCATGCTCCCCTGACACAATGACACACGGACCAATCCCCAGACACACACACCGATCCTAATAATCATTATCGCCTCTCGTCTGGCCACAAGGGACTTTTTTGCTCAGATGCCGCTCTTGCCGGGGCGTATTTAGACACAGTGCGCCACGGCACATACCGCCAGCCCCAATCGTGTCACTTATGGAGTACATGAGGAGTTAAATGCGGGCGTGGCGTATGTATAAACTGCCTGATGGGGTGATTGGGATAATTATGTAACCATCCGTGCCTGTGATGCGTCAGCCAGGAATGTTTTCTTATCCGAAACATGTTCATATCAAAATGGCGCGTAGAACAATTTTATGTCCGTTAAGTGCGGCGGGAAACATTTCAAATAATCGCGATATTACAATGGTATGAAAAGTGGTTATAATTACATGATAGGGCACTGCGTAGAAGTTTGTTGACATTTGGATACCGAATGTTTTAACAAAGCATATTATTGTACTTCACGTAACTCACTAAATTTATAAATATAAGCTGGCTCGCCCGCAGCTTGTTCCCTGGATATACAAACCGAAAATAGGGTATGGTATTGCATCGGGCAAATATATTGCCAAATATTTAAACACAAAACATATACAAATTATTACTAAAAAATTATATCTGGCGGAAAAACTTTGCCACAAAATGGCGGAACGCCTGGCTATAAATTCGCGGACTGTCCTTATCATGGGATGGCGAAACATATCGCCATTAACGTTAGCGGAAGACATCGCCCTGCACGTGCGTTTAAGAACTAAATAAATATTTACTGGATGTCTTATAAGTATAAATTAGATAAATTGACAATACGCGATAATTATAGTATGTTTGAGTAAAAAGCGAAGCAGAAATAGTATTTCTTCATAGTAGTACCTCATAATGATCAAAGTATATTTAATAAACGGCTGAGGAAGGTTAATTTTTGCAAGTCTAAATACATGTTAAAGATATCATACTAAAAATGTTTTCCGATGAATAGATTTGTGCCTTTAGATGTGTTATTCTTTACTGTGGCTAGCTGTGACAAACGTTAGATAACCTTCAATGGCTCCTATACTTCTATGTTAATTTATTTTACTTGTTCTTTTATTGCGTTTCTTCTTTGTTAGCTTGCTTCCATATAATTTGCAGCTCAAATCACCTCGCCTAATTTGAGCGAATAAGCCTTTGGTTTCTGCTCTTGTTACGATAAATGTCTTACAAAATGTACTGGATGAATGTAATTTGTGTTTTGTTCTTGTGACAATAAACTGACTAATATTATTGATAAATTAATTGTTTTTTGTCTGACCCTGACTAACCAATAGCGTATGTTAAAGAGCGAGTCATACATCATACGAGTCATACGTGGTCATTGGCCTACGTGCCATTTTAAAAAAAAAATGTTATTAGGTTACAATTTCATCCTCCAATAACTCAAAAACTATAAATGTGAGGTGAAATCTGAGGCCACGTGACTTTTGTGCCTGCTTAAATACTCTGAAAAATACTATTCACTGAGTTACGCGGGAAAACATGTTTCGTGACCTTGACCTTGCTGTGACCTTGACCTTGGATGAGTGGCCTGGACCGATATAGCACTTTGCGCCCAAATAATAATGTCATGTCACGCAAGGTGTTGTTTGTCTGACCTGTCCCTTTCATGGAGAAATTGAGGAGACCATCTTCCCGCCAAAATGCTCCCGTAGGGTCCCATGTTGAACTTCAGGATGTTTGTGCAGAAAAACCATTCAATCGATTTGCAAAATCAAAACACCATACGAGGCACATCTAGGCCCAATACGTAAAATAATTGGCAGCGTGATTAAATGAAACTGTGAACGTTATAGCGATTTTCTCGATTTTTGGTCCTATCTTTCAATGTTTAAGCGAATTTCAGAAATTCCTGTGACTTTGACCTTTGACCTACATTACCCATCTACGAACTTAGCCTGACAATGACCATTCCGCATCTTTTTTGTGAATTTGGACGTTAATATCATAAGGCATCGAAAGATAATGCGCAGCGTCACAAACAGACAGACAAACACACAGACAGACAGACAGAACACACCGACATAAGACGAAAATTGAAAATGCTCGTCTTAATAAAGTGATCCTGCTAGAAATGTAAGCTGCCTCATCGGGACACACTCCGCCCCCACCACCCCCGCCTCGCTGAAGTTTACCACATCACTAACGCGTGTATTAATGTGCCCATCAGATCATTCCATTATCCCTACCCTCACCCCATACATGACTGACCATCACCCCACCCCAGCCACCCCCACAGCCGCAGTGAGTGCCAGTAAAAGAACAGCCCACCATCGGCGTGCCATGCCAAACACCCACACTCCATGGAGGCCCGGCCCCCGGGCAGTGAAAGAAATCCTAGGAAGATACAGCAGGTCCGATATATCAAACCAGCGGTACAACAACTTCAGTTGCATTCGACACTCTATTTTACCTGCCCCCCCCCCCACTATCACTACACTCCCCACCTCTTCCATCCCCCACCCTCTTGTAGCACTCTCGACATATCATCGCTCGCACCTTTTTGTACCGCGCCCTCCCCCCCGCCACCCTTCCTCCCCCCGCCACCCTTCCTCCCCCCACCCTCCCATCTCCTGTAACTCCACCCTCATGGGCCACCCGCCGGGAATACGCATCCCATTATAAAGGAATACCGCCAGAGAGATACGGTCCTCATCATATTTCGCTCTCCCTCTGCGGCTGCGGCGACTCCGGGAGAGTCTCAAGGAATGGTGGCCTATGTACCAAACCCGCGCCGCCATGACCTTTCGACCTGACCCAGAACGGAAGTGCATCCACCGTCTCCCTCTCCCTCCATTACAATCCCCCTGGCGGCCAGCGACGTGACAAGGGCTCCTGAAATATTCACTAATCCACAGTCCCCGGATTTATGAACGTGTCTGTGTCGTAAAAAAAGTGACGAAACCAATAGCACAATGTTTAATCAATCATGTTTCAACTGCCATGAATTCCGCTATTGTTGATATATCCGATGAATCCATAATGTTTTCTGTTCTGGGCTTACAAGCGGGCAGTGGGTATTATTAACTATATTTTTAGCGGTTTGACACGCGGATCTTCAGCACGACAATATGGGTTTCTGTCTCCAGGCTATGGGTATGGTAACGGGTGCGCCTGCTCCTTCCCAAAGGCCTTTGCCATGAGGCTCTACCCAGTCGTTAGTTGTTACCGCAGGGCTAATGCAAGTTGCCGCAGTGATTGTGTTTTCCTCTGTTGTCAAGAGCGGCTTGATAACGGTAGCTAGGTATCGGGACCCATCTCCGAAGAGGAAACACTCATCAATGAGAACTCGCAAACCAATTCATCGCTCGGATATTTCCCATTTAGGAGTTTAGCGCGCTTGACTTTATCGTGTGTGTGCTCTGCCAGGCCAGCCATCATACCCGGGGTTCGGGGGTTTACGTCCCAGTGTGTAGAGTCATCCGAATGGTCTAGTGGCTACCACTTGGCTTTATCGTGTGTGTGCTCTGCAAAGGCCACGCATCGTGCCGGGGGTTCGGGGTTTCACGCCCAGCTCTGCCAATATCTATATTGGGATGTTACATCCGGGGAGATCCACGGCTCCCCATTGACTCGGTATGGTGCAACCTCACGGCTTAACGAGTCCTTCTCAAACCAGCCAATCATCGTAGTGGCAGTGGCTTATTATAAAATGCTGATATTTTCTTGCAGTTTTCGTTTTCAAATTATTTCGTTGATCCAATTACAGTAACATAAAAACTACAGTTGCATTTACAGTTACTAGATGCTCGAGAGGCTTTGTTGTTAATGTGAAAAGTTTTGATTTTCTGTCTTCCTTACAATCACAAGTCCTGATGGTCACAAAAGACATGACTCAGGAAATAGCGCTATCCCCGGGGACATAGCCAAGGTCACCATAGCCAACACGAACCCACCCTGTACCTTGCCGCTTATCTTTCGGCCGATAACCCGCGTGGCCTTGCACTTAATTACCCCCCTGACAAGATGCCCCCCACACCCCACCATAAACCCTTTCATTTACGGGATCCCCGCAAGCATTTCTAAGCCCTGTTGGATCACCACAGCGCAATGACCCCCTTGCCATGGCCCTGACCCCCTTGCCATGGCCCTGACCCCCTTGCCATGGCCCTGACCCCCTTGCCATGGCCCTGACCCCCTTGCCATGGCCCTGACCCCCTTGCCATGGCCCTGACCCCTTGCCATGGCCCTGACCCCTTGCCATGGCCCTGACCCCCTTGCCATGGCACTGACCCCCTTGCCATGGCACTGACCCCCTTGCCATGGCCCTGACCCCCTTGCCATGGCACTGACCCCCTTGCCATGGCCCTGACCCCCTATGCCATGGCACTGACCCCCTTGCCATGGCACTGACCCCCTTGCCATGGCCCTGACTCCCTTGCCATGGCCCTGACCCCCTTGCCATGGCCCTGACCCTCTTGCCATGGCCCTGACTCCCATGCCATGGCACTGACCCCCTTGCCATGGCACTGACCCCCTTGCCATGGCCCTGACCCCTTGCCATGGCCCTGACCCCCTTGCCATGGCCCTGACTCCCTTGCCATGGCCCTGACCCCCTTGCCATGGCCCTGACCCTCTTGCCATGGCCCTGACTCCCATGCCATGGCACTGACCCTCTTGCCATGGCACTGACCCCCTTGCCATGGCCCTGACCCCTTGCCATGGCCCTGACCCCCTTGCCATGGCACTGACCCCCTTGCCATGGCACTGACCCCTTGCCAGGGCACTGACCCCCTTGCCATGGCACTGACCCCTTGCCATGATACTGACCCCTTGCCATGGCCCTGACCCCTTGCCATGGCCCTGACCCCCTTGCCATGGCCCTGACCCCCTTGCCATGGCCCTGACCCCCTTGCCATGGCCCTGACCCCCTTGCCATGACACTGACCCCCTTGCCATGGCCCTGACCCCCTTGCCATGGCACTGACCCCCTTGTCATGGCACTGACTCCATTGCCATGGCACCGACCCCCTTGCCATGGCACTGACCCGCTTGCCATGGTACTGGCTCCCTTGCCATGGCCCTGATGGCCCCGGTGGCCTTCCCGATGTCCTCTGTGGATCTGCCTCTGCGCGGCCGCCAGCTATCGTGGTGGGTCCGTTACACACATCAGACCCACTCAATGCCCAAGACGTACGTAGCCTAAGCACCGCGGCATGGGCTCCACCTACCTGAACAACTCACCCTGTAGTCAATTACCTACCGTAACGAGCAAACACTGACAGTTCATCGGAAAACTACCTCGGCGAGAATCGACTCTCGGGTATAAATGGTTTCCATGGAAACGCCGCCGTCAAGAGCGGTGGTTGCGTGCTAAGGAATTACTAATGACGGAGGTTTTTGCATATAGTTGCCATGGCAATGCTTTTACCAGTCAAGTGAATTAGGCCGGGGCTATATTACTTTTAAACCCGACAAAGGGCAACATAAAAGACAATAGGGTGATGCAAAGAATACCAACAAATCCAAAGTACACCTGTCCCTCTCCTCGGCCTTCGCCAAGTCTCAGGTCTAACGTAACTAGACGTCATTTCGAACGCTCTGCGGTTAGGGGCGCATCATTTCATATCAGGGGGGGGGGGGGCCTAGAAAATATTTGAAAAAAATAGTTTGTTGTGACTATTTTGGGGAAACAAATGTTTGCTTTTCAGATGCTAGAAAAAAAAACTTGTTTTCATAATTCCAAACAAAATACCTTGTAAAATGTCCTTTTTTGGTGTCTAAATAAAATAAAGAAATTGCATGGTAATTTATTTTCTAGCCCCCCCCCTCCCCCCCCCCCCCCCCAGATATGAAATGGTGCGCCCTTTAGTTATCCGCGCACTTGTTACACCGTAAAGCAGGAAGTAATGGCAGGGCATATCTCACATATATCTATCCTGAAGCCTCCCTGACATGGCTGTTGAATACAACAAAATATTAAACCACACCCAATAGGGAGTACAACTTTGCTAGTCTTGATCACGAACTCCATACATTTAGAACACATACAATCGAGCGATACACCTGTGAACGGCGTGAGCTTTGATGATCTTGATCACAAAACTCCCTCTTGTTACAACACACACGTAAGATAGAAGTAGCGGCTATATAAGGTATGGGTATTGGTCTTATGAATCGTTATCTTACTGAGCGTCATGGCAGTAACACGGAAAAATGCGAAGGAGCCACTTTCACGGAAGGTAGAACTCATCGGTACGAAGAAACGCGAGGGAAAGAGCAACTACAGAAACGTGCCATCTTAGCTAAAGCAACCGCCAAGCAATTTTCGATAAAGAAATTTCTGCAAATGTGATTACTTGTACATGTATATTTGCATATCAGACTTTCCAAATAAACAAAAACTACATTGTATTGTGAAAACATATTTTTTTCTGTTTGTTTTTTGCCACGAGTAAAGTATCGGAAGGATATTCTGTAACCCGACCACCTCCCTAAGTCGATCGATCAGTGGTAATCCCATCGTCGGTCGACTTAGAGAGGTTTTACTGTATTGCTTCATTTAGAAAGTGTCATATTGATAAAAGCAGTTCAAACCTAAATACCGAAAAACCAAGATCAGTATGAAGACCTCAAGCCAATTTCTCGGCAGAATGTATTTGATTTTGATTACTTAGAAGCCATTTTACTGTCGAATTTTGAAAAAGGTTTGAAGCGCTTTGGACCTTGACCCCCGCTTAACACCATCAGTGTAATCGATGTGAGGATAACGGAACGTCTACAGTTCAAAACACAAATTCAACTGTCTTAAACCATGCGTGACCCCAGCACCGTTGAGGTCAATCGTCAGGTTGGCGGTTAACGTGGGGCATAGGTCATCTGAGGAACGAGCTCCCTCTTCTGGCAGAGACACCTCAATCCCGTTGCTTCATGATAACAAACACCTGCACCATAAGCAAGGTGGACGCATCGCAAATTAATTATTTTTATGTATTAGGTAACCGATGTAAACACAAAGAAAGAATTAATTATGTCTTAGGTTATCGGGGTCGGGGCTATATGCTAAGCATATGCAAACATCGCAATGGAACGCGTTGAGCCCTGGATTTTTGTATTTTATCTCTGTATGTATTTGCGTGTAGGTCTAGATGCAATGGAAATTTGATCATGTACTGTGGACATCATAGTTTGGTTGGCATTATTTCGCCATTTTTCATTTATATTTTCAGTTCGTCGTTGGACGAGTGCACTTTCATTGTAAACGGGTCAGACACATTCGGCGGTGATGACGTCAGCCTTGACAACAGTCAGCTGACCGGACCCTGTATCTTCTCTCGCCGCCTCCAGTTGGCCAAGAACTGGTACGGATATATCGGTAACTTTACGCTGCGCGCGCATGGCGCCAAACTATACTTTAACGTCGTCTACCCGGAGAAGAAATGCTGTGTGAAGCTGCTGCTCTACTTGGAGGAACAAGTCCAGCAGCTACGCTATCACATGAACTGCTTACAGAAGCAGGCCGTGTTAGACCCCATGAGCCCGCAAGTCATCACATTATCGCCCAGCTATTCGTGGTCCGGCTGCACGACTAAAAACCGGACGCGAGAAAGTGACGGCGAGCGGTTAATCGAGTGCTCGAGCGGGCGCATTCTGACGTCAGACGTTGAGCGGACATGGTACGTAGCTGCCAGCAGCTGTGGCTCCCCGACGGGGCTGGATATCGAGTACACCCTGGTGGTGTACGGCTACGAGGGGGTGTGCCCCCACCCCTCATACTTCGCCACCGACTCCGCCCCCACAACGCAACCCACAGGTGCCCGGCGGATAGCACTCCTGACTATGGCGAGCGCCGCCGCGGCGCTAGTGTCGCAGTACGGCCCCCGGTGACGACGATTAACCACGGATCTCAATTAGAGACACAATTATTAGCTTTCAATGTGGCGTGAAGAAAATTCTGTTAAACCGTCGTTCATACATATAGCAACATAGCCTCGTCATGGCGAATGACGTCACTGGCAGGTGATTTGCAGCATATATATAACTAATTACTGATTAATATACCAGACATGCACCAAAAAGGGATGCACAGCTGACATATATATATTTATACTTATGTTGATGAATCAGACTATATAATGGTTAACCAGACAACCGCTTGTTTATAACACTATATCTTGATTAACCAATGGCCATTGGTTCTATATATTGCTTAATCAGGCTATATCTTTGTTAATTAGACGGTTTCTTGGTTAATTACATTATATCTCGGTTAATGAGATTATATTTTGGTTAGCCAGACTTGGTTGATCAGACTATATGTACCTTGGTTAATCAGACTATGCATTGGTTAATCAGACTATATATTCGTTATATTGGTTAATAGTATAATCAATTGTATTCATTTTATTACTGTTTAAGGTATATTTTGCCTATATAGCAGCTAATTATAATGTAGTAACCTCCATAAGATCTTATGGCCCTGTACTCGGCAGGAATGGCTTAAAGTGAATTGTATCATGCGATCAGTGACACTGGATTTCATACGTTATCCATCAGAGGTCTGTTTTATTGTTGAGTAGCGTACTGACTAGTTCCGTATAATGTACACTGGTAGCTAGTCAGGCACGAACTGTAGTGTATGCGTCTACCTGTGTCAGACACATTAAATCTTGTAACAAACTTGGTGATGTTATTTCCTCTGTGGCCAACAACTGGGTTTACAGAATTCGTGTTTTTCCAGGGTTCAGTTCGTGCGGTGTAAAGTGTGGTTAACTTATTGTAACAAATTGGAAACGCATTGTTCCTTAAAACTGCATTGCATTGCAACTAATTATTTGGTTGGGGAACTTTAGGTTTGGGAAGCAAATCATTTAGGTATTGTCAAATCAACAAACAGCGAGGAAGAATTTAAGAGTCTAAACCGCTGTAAGTCTCGAGAACGACTCATCATAACGTACTCGTGCAGACACAGGGCTCCATCCTGTCTCCAGCGGCGGACGATGCAGAGCGGGACAACGACATGGACATCCAACGGTGCATGACATCCAAACATCACACACCCCATCATTCCATACCCACCTCCTCTTGACAACCATTGACAATTACAGCATCGCGTAAGAAGTCGCATAGATAGGCCTACACGTAAGTGGTGATGAGCCACAAGTTCGCTGTATAGTGAAACCGACCATGGAATTGAACTGTATTCTGAATGACGCTCATTTGCAGATAACTTTTAACTTGTAAATAGGAAATACTTATTGAACAGGAATCGCACGGTTCTATTGATCAAGCTATGGACCCTGTTCTTTAGGGGTATATATAAAACCTATTCTCAAGGGAAAATTTAATATTGGTGTTTCATGCCACTTTTGTGCACATGGTTAATTGCTCAAAGAAACTTCCAGGAACCATGGAGTGGTTGGGCTGAAACACGCTCCAGATGCGGGGGCCCAGGCGCGAACCCACGACCTGCTGATCTAGAGCTCAGCCTGCCTACACACTCAGCTATTGAGGCTCCCCATGCTGAATGAACATGGACGGCATGAGAACGGTATCTTGAAGCACACATCGGTGAATGTAAAACTAACCGTGAACGAAACCGTCCCGACCGATAGGAATGTCACCGTTTATAAGGTGGGCTCATGATTGATGCGGTTGGAGACAGCAAAATGTCCCTTTAATGGATTCTCTTCGGTTCTGCGCTAAATTAAACGGCCCCAAAGGCTGGAAACTATGCATAATCTTCGGGGTCTAAGCGGTCCTGGCCATCGCGGTTTCATGAATTATATATCCATGTTAACTATTATGATCATAATGCACCCTGTTTGACGTGTGGGATGGGGTACCCATCCTGCAGGAGATCTTTGAGGCTTAAACGCCTTTTTAAAACAAGAGCCGCGGCATCAATGTTAATTTTATGCGGGTTTTTTTCACTTTAACATATATATATATATACATTGTAGATACAAAACAAAACCTATATAATATATATGTAGGCACAAAACTAAACCTATATATATATAAAACAAAAGATATAATATGCATACATATATCATACATTTCACCGTCAAATAATGGAGTGCCGTGCTGTAGAAATGTCTCATAGCAGACCGTTTTGTTTCAGACGCATTAAACCGTTGCAAATGTTCAAATAAAAGTTTATTGATAACAAAACGTTCGACATATTATTGCTGTTTAAAGTAAAGGTCAAGAAATGACGAGTAGTAACACATAATATATGTACCAAAAAATATGCCAATATTGAGAGGCATAACCAGCTTATTGATAAACAAAGCTACAACCTATATGCCTTCCACAGGTAATTACACTATCACTTATCAGGTACCCGTCGAACGGGCAGTTAAGTAAGATGGTGAGACGTGGAACACCCAAACACCTGAAAACTGGACAGAATGAAAGCAATGGAAGCGACGGCTCATCAAGTAACTGTCACCGATTTGTTCGGGACATTTCATATATACATGTAATGCCACATTGAGGACTTAAAATGCTGATCCTCTTTGGAGAAGCAGGAAATATCTTCGCACAAACGTAGTAACCGGGAACCATTATATTTACATGTGAAGCGCTTCGCTGGGATATTCTCTCATCGAGATTTGTCCACCTGGGTCCACAATCCGGATCTGGTGTGTGTTGCCATGGTCACCAGATACAGACGGCAAGGAGCGACTTCTCGGCGAAGTCTCGTCGCTGATGCAATATTTTTCCACCGCAGGATTCGCGTTTTCCACGACACCGGAAGTGCCATTCCCGCCGTGCCCTCCGCCGACGAGCGGTGGAAATGTCCTGCAGACGTCAACGCCATTCCAGTCGTCGTCCGCGTGCGCATGCGCATCGAGCGGTCCGTGCAGCGATGACGACTTTAATATGTCTGTCGCGGAAGTCTTTGCCTTCCCCTTGCGCTTCTTCGTGGCTTTACGCCCATCGGGTGTGGCGTTAGCGTTGCTGTCCCCCTCGAGCATCGTGCCGTCGACGTATGTCTGGACCGCTACTGACTTGACAGCGCGTCGCCGCTGACCCACTGCCTTGGTGCCTCGGCGGCCACCACTGTCTGTATCCTCACCACCTGGTGCCTTCACTTTAAATCGTGAGTGAAGCCGCAACAACTGTTTGGTGGCCCTGAGGGCTGCGCGCGCAACCTGCCCGTCGCCGATGAAGAAAGCCTTTGGCCGGAAGCCGCCGTGGCGTCTGTTGTACTTGAGGTCCCGGATGCGCGCTCGCCGCCGCCGGTAGAGGGCGTAGTCGGTCAGTAGGAGCGTCACGACCACCAGTATGGCAGCTGCGATACCACATGACACGGTAGCGAGCAGCAGGCTGTCGTCCCCTGAGGGAAATAGAGCTCGGAATGATAAACCCCGGCACGGTGGAAAACCGACAACTGACACCATTAAGTTATATTATTTCCACATGGAATAGTCCTATATCCTAGCCATATACCCCAGTCTACACCATAGAAATATGCAAATACACAATGAATTATACATAGTACCACAAGTGCATAAATTGACATGTTAAAGAAAGGATATTTTATGTAAGTCATATCGACATAACAGACATAGCAGCGATCTATTAAGTATTCGCAAGCATCGTAACAGAAGTTAAGTTCACGCGTACTAAGGCAACAGACGGTAAGTACACGCGTACTAAGGCAAGATACGGTAAGTACGCTGTGTTAAAACCAAAAACGTCATAGCGACGAAAACGTCAGTCCTTGGTAGAATAAAATATACAGTTTTAAGTGTGACATTAACCATCCTGGTTATCGCTCCCACAATCCTGCATGCGTTCATGAACGAGACTGGGCGGGGCCACATGAGGCTAAAGCAGTGATTGATTGACATTTCATTGCCCCCATCAATAGACACGGATATTGAGGCACAGTGTGAAACTGTACATTTGTTCCTATATGGCGGAGGCCGTGTGGTCTGACGTTTTCGTCACTATGACGTTTTGGGTCCTAACAGACTTGTACCAATATACTGTTTGTTACATTGGTACACATCTGTTAGGACCCAATAGAAACCACTCCCTATATGTAAAATAATGGAAAAACCCTAATTTTCAAACCCATACTAGAGAAAATCGGTACCCATGTTGGACTATATGGCCAATAGGAAATTATAGAGCAAATTTATTTTTAAAACAAACAGAACATATGTTGACGTGCGATATTTGTAGCTACAGCCCATAGTATGACACCCCCACCCCACCCACTAGCGCAACCCGCCGCAAATTAGACACCCAGCGAATCCGCATGTGATGAGATCGACCGAACTACGCACCCGTAACGTCCGCATGCATGATTAAATACACCACAGATTAATGCAACATGCAGTAGTCTGGCCAAACATTAGTTGGTTGGTTATTCAAGACGCCTTAACCACTTTTGGTCATATCGGGTCAATGGGAGAAGGAAGGGAGAGTGGAGCCATATCCCCGGGGGTAACCCCCTACTCTTTACGAAGGAAGACACGGGATCTTTATCCTGCGACAACACAGACATGGCCACAGCAGGGCTCGAACCACCGACCCACGTGCCGTTAGGCTCTCAGGTGACCAGAGCACTCAATGCGAGCGCTCTAGCCCACTGAACTGTCGCGCCGGCCCCCCAAACATTAGAAAAAGAAACACTATATGCAAAGACAGAAGTAATTAGTAACCATATAACCCTGATATACAATCATACTTAAGGCACTACTTGGCGGCACATACTGTTCTACGCACGACCTATTGGTGTGTAACCTTAAGTAGACGTTAACCGAAGCCTAACCCCACCTTCGACGGGACAGCACTGCGGCGGTGAACCACTCCACGTGGCGTTCTCGTTGTCCTCACGACAGGTCAACGAGAGGTTGCCACTGCGCAACACGTGATCGGGAAGACATGCATACGTCACTTCCTGTTGCGGAGCCGACGTTGAGTTACCGTTTAGTCTCGTCGCCCCTACGGCCTCCGCGAGAGTTGGGCAGGAGCTGATGTTCATGGTGATTCCCTGTAAATGCATGTGAATGTCATTTAAAAGTGAATAGCTAACCGCTATAGGAAGTGTCTGTAATGCCAAAGATTGAATCGCTTGATCGCGTTGCTAGAGGCATTTAGATGCCGTTCATATCCAGAAAGATGTCGCTTGCCTGGTGGGATGTCATGCACACACACACATATGTACAGACCATCGCCCACAGCCTCGGGGAGAAAGCGCGGTAATTTTATCTCCTTTTGTTTCTTGGGGGGGGGGATCTTTGTTTGGTTTGTAAAAACATCCAGTACACATCAGACATTGCATCTTTAATATGTGAACACAATATTCTATAGACAAGCCGCCAGCTTGGCCTCTAACGCTGCTTTATCGATTCATATAATCTCCAAGTGTCTATCTTACAAATTACAGAATTTTCCGTCTTGTCTTTAGCTCACAATACAATTAAAAAGTGACCGCCAGCCACGATTTCACCGCTTAACCAGGGCGGCAGCTCTTTTTGAAGGTGTGTCCACGATTGTCCAATCTCTCTAATTGTATTCAAATCGGAAATGACTACTATGTGTGAGCAACAAGAGCGCGTGATCATCGCTAATATAAATAGCTGCGATTCTCCAATGATGTTTTTTTGGCAAAGACAGTCGTTGCAAGAGATATCAATATGTTTGGATGCTATTTTTCCATGAAACATTAAGATCATGTATACTGCGCGGCTTGGAACTGCAGCAATTCATCCGTAAATCGAGACCCTGATCTCTCGTATATATATATATATATATATATATATTGCCTTTCACAAACCTGTTCACTTGCTCCACTTCCTGCTCCCTGCCTCCATATTATGACAGGTACCGGCCAGTCAACATGTAGTCCCCTTCAATGTAACTGCCACCGCATCTGGAGTCTGCCAAGACCTGCTGAACGCATGCTGAACGCATGCGCCTCCAGACCGCTTCCCCAGAAACACGTGTCAGTTATGGAAGCGATGGTAATCCTTTCAAGCCTTGGTCGCCATTAAATATGAAATGATGGTCTGCATGTGAACCCATCACCAAGGATGGAAGTACTGGCGGCTCATATACAAGGTGAGCCCTTCCACGTTATCGTGAGATATTGGAATAGCTCGCGGATTACTCACGGCATGTATGTAATATATAACTAATTTCGGCTGCTCGTAACGTTGCAGATTAACGGGTCTTCGGGTGGATGCAGGAGCGACACCTCGCAGGTGACTTCTCTTACCTGAATCCCCCTAAGCAATATTGCTCCGTGTCTCCGAGTGTTTGTGGGCGACAAACGTCTAGCTGCCGGCTCCGTATCCACTGGACGGCAGGTATAAAGCCAGGTGGTCTATCGATCCCGCGCAGTCACGCGGTGTGGTATGTCACCTGTATATGTAGCGACCCCCCTTTGTCACCAAGGGACGGGGAGTGGGGAGAGGGGGGGGGGCGAGGGGGGGGAGACTGGGGACGTCACAATAAGGGACCCAAGGCTGGGTGTCTGGCCCCCCCCCCCTCCCCTCCCCCCCCCCCCCTCGCTCTCGCTCTCTCCATCGCCCAAGTTTCTACTCCTCCCACCTGTTTCTCGCTCTATCTCTCCCCCTCAGCCCTCCCCCTGTATCGGTGTCTCGCTCTGTCCCTCCCCCCTCCCCTCCTCTCGCTGTACCTCCCCCTCCCCCCTCCCCCCTCTCCCTGACCTCTCGCTGTCCCTCCCCCCTCCCCCTCCCCCCTCTCCCTGACCTCTCGCTGTCCCTCCCCCCTCCCCCCTCCTCTCGCT